>PYHX02000312.1:736751-1138953 GCA_004302925.2 Cochliomyia hominivorax | reverse complement strand
TACAGTTAAAGAGAATCTTTTTAATCAGTCTTTTAAAATTCATTAACATTGACTCCATAGTTCAAAATATATGATTTCAATGTGTTTAACGTTCTTTGAAAAGTATGTTGCAACATTTTTGAGAGCAGAAAATTTCAATTTAGTCCAAGTTTTGTTGATGGATTATACAAAAACATTGGATAACAACACTTTATGTTTGTGAAAAAGCGTCAAATTTGGAGTACAAATTTTGCAATAAGCCAAAATGCCTAAAATCGTCAAATGACTATAAATTTTCAAATCTTGCAACTGTGCTCTTAGCCTTAGGAATATAAGAATTGATATTCCCTAATAAAATTAGTAGAAGAGAATTAATCAAGTGAACCAATGCTATCACTTTTACTAAAAACGTTTTACAGTAACGATGCATTAATAATCGCACTGCAAGTTTAGTTCCAATTGATCTGTCAGAATGATCGAACAGTTAGCACAAATGTAAAACACCTTTTCCAGCAACCGTACAAATATGTAGTGCAGAGAATTACTACTGGTTTAGTTATCAATGTTAGCAGTAGTGTACAGAGTTACTAAGTTTTAACGTCCATAGTACTCAGACACAGTGGAAGAGCTAACGCACTAACATTCACAGACTTTTTTTATAAGATTTCGGTCAACATAATAATAACAATAATTGGTCTCTCTGGTGTTTGGTCTGAAATCTTCGTGCTCCTTTGCATAATTTATATTTTCTATTATTTTCTAGATATTGGATTCCTTTTACTTAGGGACTAATAAATATTTTTTTAATATTTAAATAAATCTAATTACATATTAATTTAATTTGGCACATCTACAATGATGAGCCAAATAAAACGAGGATAGGTCCATTATTTATCATAGGTTCAATACAACCACCCTTCCAAATATCATCTTGAAACTAATAAAATCACATGGTATTGTAAATAAATTTAGTAAAATTGAATTAAACATTTTGCTAATATGCAGTGTAAGCATAAGTCTTGGTACTCTAATTTGAGAAAACAATTTTATGAATTCTAAACGACATTTTTTAAAAATATAACATTTTTGTTTATTTCTAAATTATAATTAAATAAAAAATAATGTTTTCTATATAATAAAATAAAAATAAAGAAAACTATCTTGTAACTCTATATTTTTGCAACTGCAAAAGCGAAGGTACTCCCTAAAATGTTTTAACAAAAATTTGTAAACGCTAAATTCAACACATTATTTAAATCATTTTAGTATTGTTGAAATAAAAAATATATAATTTATTATAAAAATTTACTCATTTATAATGACTCGAAAAGCATTGTCTATCGAAGAATGAAATTATTTAAATTAATAACCAAATATTAAGTAAATCCGACTTCGAAATTGCATAAAAGTGTACAGATGTAAATCAACTATACAAAAATAAAAATGAACTAAAATTGATGAAAATAATGAACATGGGATCTATAATCAAAGCCGATTTAAATTCTCGGATAGCACGCAATTAATAGATTTTTGCAGACGTGTATACAAATAAGACAAATGATTTTTTAGAGACGATAATTTTTCAGACGAATCAAAATAAAACTTTTTTTGAAGTAAAACATGGAGGTGGTAGCATATGTGGAAAGGTATGAAGGCACAAAGTGTGGGGTATTTAGAATTTATTGAACAAGACATATATTCTTAAGAGCAATCTTAAACAAAATGCTTAAAAATTGTAATTCTTAATAATTATGACTTTCAACAGGATGATGATCCTACACATTTTGGTACTGATGTGAAAATATAGTTTATATTTAATACTTCCACATGCTTGATACTCCTCTACAAGAATCAACTAAAAACTTAAGTTTATAAAAAAGTGTACATTCATACTTAACCTTGAAAAGTATCCTACTTATAATTAGATAAAATATTTAATACATCACAAAAATATTGTGTTACATCCAAATTTTCCTAATCATTATTTTATTTTGTTAAACAAAATAATATTTCTTTTATTTTATTATAAACTAACTCTTAGCCCCGTGCTTTTTACTGCACAAAAATTTTACTCCGTCCTAGATTCAGAATCAATTTACAAAATCGCGACGTATATTGCAAAAATCAAACAATGGGAATTCTGGGAAATTGAATGATTTGCTGCACAAAATATATCGTCAGTCTTAGACTCAAAATCAATTTATCAATTCAACAAAATCTGTCTAATAGCTTAGCTGTCTATAAGTAAAAAATATCGCCTTTCTATGGCGATTTGGATATCATAACTTCCGAATTGTTCCTGCAATTAAAGCAACTATCCCCTACGATGGCCAATATTCCTAAAAATTAGTACATATTTTAAGGAAATTATATAATTGTTTAATAATAACTGTTTAGAATGTCAACATTTAAGAATATTTTAAGCATATTTGTGAAGGGGTATTAAGGAATTTTACAAGCTAGAGTCCTCTTCCGGGAATACATCTAAACTTGGAGCTTAAGTAAGATACGGTTCGTTCTTCATTAAATTAGAAACATGTTTCAAGAGAGTTCTAAAAATAATCATGACGATTGCCAGTAAAATTGTTTATAAGAGTTTGAAAAGGTTAAGACTGGGAAGGGTCCTTTGGAAAAATATGGGCCTATATTGGTCAAATTAATAACATATATTTAAGACAGTTAGACAAATTGTACCGAACTTTAATAGATTTGATCTATATTTAAAGGTTTTGTAGGCATAAACCATAATCTAAAAAAGGGGCCTTCTATAGGAGCAAATTCAAATAATAGACCCAACACAATGTAGTATTTTTTCTTACGAAAAAATACACAAACCATGAAAATTAAGAAATGCAGTTACGAAAGAAGGCAAATATTGTATGGAGTCTATTAAAACCAAGGGACAAAATTTGACACATCGATTAGATTCACAATTTTTGGTATGTTACATACATCAAAACAAACTCATAATACCCCAACCACCTATGGTGGTGTAGATTATAAAAACATATTACAACAACAACGATTAAAAAAATTTAATAATTTTAAAAAGTGTCAAATAAATGTTTTCAAAAAAAATTTTTAAAAAATTGAAAATGTGGAATTTCTCGGCGAGTTTTTTTTGTTTTTTGGAATTATAAGGTTGACTCAGATATTGGTTTATATCATTTTTGCGATACATCTAATATATAGTTTTTAATTGGAAATTGAGAAGGATAACAACAAACAATGTGGGCAAATTTCATTGAATTCTGACGATATTTCTAGGTGTCAATATTTCCAACAACAGAGGGACTTAGCAAATCGACTAAGCTTTTGTTGTGATATAAGAACATGTATACTTCTTTGGCATTGCACACTAAGTGATGTAGTTGATATACCCTCATCACCGCTTATGGTGTTGCTTATATTCTTTACAATTAAAACCAGCAAAAAAAATGAAAAAGTGTGACTTAAAAAAAGAAATTTATTAATTTTGAAAGTGTCAAATTATTGTTTGCACAAAATATGAAAACACTGAAAATGTGGAATTTTTCCCGGCGATTTCTTAAATTTTTTCTTATTTTAAATGGAATAGTACATTCCATATTGAAACGGGTAACAAAAACAAGTCTCTAAATTCACTAATGACCTAATAATTGCATGTAAAAAATGAAATGGAATAAAATGTGTAATTGTCGACAAAATTTTGCTAAATTGTTTTCTTTATAAATAATTTTTTAGGAATTAGATTTTATTCCTTATAAAATTAATGTCTTTAAAGCCACTATTCTTTATGTATGGATGTAAAAAGGACAGTTGGGTTAAAGTTCAGACGGACGGACATCGTAACATGAAATCAGAATGTGATTCTCTCTTACACTTGCCTTTATGTAGTGTTATCATATTTTATTTTATTCATAAACGCACAATAATTCATCCATCTATGGTAGTGTAGAGTATAAAAAAACATAATTTGCATTAATTTATTTTTAATGTCATTTAGGAAACATTAGAGAAAGGAAAACGAATTAAATAATTTGGAAAAAAAAAAACATTTTATCCCCACTTAATGCAGTCCCATCAAATTTTTATATTGAAGAACATTTGTTATTATTATAATATTAAAATGTTAGAGAGAGCTGCGAAATTTTATGAAATATTCGATTTAATACGTTCCAAAAGTTATAAGCGTTCTTGGATCAGCTCTGTCTTCAAGTATACAATAAACAATTCATTTCAAATGTCAAAAGAGATTCCTTGAAGAAAATAATTTTCTTTCAGGCAGTTGGTCGAATTGGTTTAGTTTTTTGTAATCTGATAAGAATTTCCCATTTTTTACGTTACAATTTTATACTGCATTAAATTTGTTTAAAAAGTGTTGCATGCTTTAAGGCATTAACAGAATTCTGCGATAAAAGAAATGTTAAGTTAAATATAATGAAATGAATGTCAAAAAAATAAGATAAAATTTGCAAAACTTATTCAAACATATGAATATAAATAAAACTAAATTAAAATTTCTTGAAAAAAATTTTTAAGTAAAACATCGTATTCCATACATTTTCAGAATAATTTTAAATTGTAAATTAATTTTAATTAATTTTGTATATATTTAATTTTGTATATAATTTTTAATATATTTTAATATTTAATTTTGTATATATTGTAATGAATAGTTGTAATTATTTACGTAACAAATTTATTGAAGTCTTCAAAAAATATAACACACGTCAAAGTAGGTGTTTGAAAAGCCGCCATTTATTATTTTTATTATTTAAATGTTTATTGTTATTAAATAATTTATAATGTTTTTTAATTAAAAATAAATATGAACACCAAAAATGATTTTAATTATACATTGAAAATAGAATTTAATGTTCTCGAAGAAATCTTTTCTTAGAGTCTTCTGGAAGTCACTCAAAGAAACACTTTGAAATTCATTCACTAAATTATAATAAAATCATCTTCCTTCGATAAAAACTGTTCCCCTTCGAGGAGGCTTCCAGAAGATACTAAGTGAAAAATATAACATTATAAAATGCAGAAAGAAATAGTAAAGTAAGGTAATTTGTTTTTGGAATTTTTAAAATATTTCCTAAACAACATCTGGAAGACGCAAAATCAAAAATCTTTATTTAAATCCCTAAAAATCTTCTAAAAGTAATAAAGAATTTTCTCTTTTATGTTTGAAGGGATGTTATTAATAATAATTGTAATTTTGATAATTATCCTTAAATTAATGTCCCATACACGTCGCAATTTTATATTTTCTGAAATTTGTCATATACCTTTTTAATATACGTTTAATAAAAAACAATTATACTAAACTATTATATGATCTATATTCCATGTAAAGTTTCCTTCCCATAATATAGTTTTAGGTAATGGCTTATGTTGATTTATGCCATTGAAATTCGGTGCAATAATTTTTATAATAAGATCTAATCGAAAGTATCTTCCATTCAAATTTGAAGTTACTAAAGCTCATAAATGATAAAATCTTTAAATTAAATTTCGAATAAATATTTTTAATTAGCGCCAAAAAGTGTGACAAACATATGGATTATGTGTCTGCTACATCGTATAGCTTCTTTTAAGAACAATTTAGAAGTTCTAAATTTAATTTTAATTCGGCATCGCTGAATATCGCTGAAAATCGCTGAAAATTTAGTACTTTATCAATTTGATGCTGAAGTCCCCTGTCGTGGGTAATTGTAGTAACCTAAAACGAATTAAAGATTTATAGACATATTCAGAAAACGTTTTTACTTTTAATATAAATAATAAATTCGCTGTTAAAACTTTAAAGTCGAGTTGTTAAGAAATACGAAACTTTAACCTAAAGATTATTTTCGGTTTTATTCCAGCGATTTCATTTCTACGTTGTTGTTAGTTTATTAAATTTCCGAATGTGAATTCAATCGAGCATTAAGTTTTTTAATAAAAATACTTTTTATAAAATATAATTTATATCCCTTTTTGGTCCATTTTATTTTTATATTTTATTAAATCTATAATCATATACACACACAGAAAAAAGTTGGACACAGTTGATATTAATTTTTAATTTTTTTCTTTCAGTTAATATTGAACATTTTTAAGTTTAATACTAGAATCTTTCGACATAAATTTATAAAATAATACAACAATATCTTTTTTAAATTACTTTGAATTTACTCATAAGCAATATTGAATTAATATTATTTATCTATGAAGGTTAATTTAACATTTAGGCAGTTGTTATTTTTCTCCGTAGATAAAAATGATAAATGTCAACATTGTTTCACAGTAAATGCAGTTTTTCTTTCTTGAAATTTTACTAATAATTTTCTAAATTAATATCGAAAGATTCTAATATGCAAATTATTATTTCATCCCCAAACTTTAAAACGTTAATTTTAACGGAATGAAAAAAATTTAGTCAATGTCAAATCAATTATGTTTTCAACGATGATTTTGCTTCAAGTCCTTTTCTTGTGTGCAGAGTAGAGGTAGAAAAATAAAACAATTTCAAATTAAAATAAAAAATTAATAATTAATAATAATATCAAATTAAAATAGAAAATGATTAAAAATGCCACAGTTTTGATTTCTTTAAATAAAGCATTGTGATAATTAATTAACATAAAAAAGTGAAAAAATTATTTTCTGAACCAAAATAATAATCATACATAAATACTATTCTATTCTGTGTTAACAAGTACAATTAATTTAACCCTGGTCTAGCTGCAGAATTTAATATATTAATTTAGTTTTTGTGGAATCAACTTCAATTATATTTGTGAATCGATTCTTGTGATCAACTATCCAAATAAACGAAAACGCAATTTTTTAGTATTTAGATTTTTCTGAATAAAAAATAATAAAAAATATATTTTAAACTTTTCAATTTTTATTCATTATTTCGATTATTTTTTTCGATTAAAAAATTAATCGACAAAAAAATTTAAACAAAATAAATTTAAAAAAATGAGTATAATTTAAGTTCTATAAAATTATAAGAAGTGGATTAGATTTGTTACAAAATCTACTTGGAAATAACAGAATCTATATAAATTACAAAATCATGTAATTCTTTTAGACCTTTGAGTAAAAGGTCTAAATAGTATTAGAGATAAGAAATATAAATAGCTATTACAAAATGTAGTTATTGTGACTATGGCAACCCTATCACAATAGTTTTAAAACGATTTCTTTTGGAAATTATTCTGTTACTTTTATTTAAAATTTAACATAATTAATATTTTTACTTTAATAAAACTGAAAGGAATTACGATCATTATATAAAATTTCAGTATAATGTACGTAAACTAGGCATGTCAGCACGGATCCCGGGATTTCGATTTATAAAATCCTGAATTCCAGTATTTGAAAAAAAAATTTTAAAAAATTAAAAATTTAAAAATTCACATTTTTTGAAATCGAAAACCCAAGATTTCATTCGTATAAAACATATAAAAATAACCATGCAAAATTTTATATCTTCTAACAGCTTCAAAGTAACAGAAGTATTTCCAAATAAATCAGTTCTGGAATTAATTTCTATTTGATTTAATAGAAAAAATATATTTAAACAGAATCTTTAAAAGTTGCGAAAGGATCTTACGGAGATCAAACCCAACCTATATTAGTCTAGACAATGCATTCGCTTTTAATTCGTATTTAGTCCTATGATTATGAATGAGACATCATAAAACACAATACTCTATAAAATTCTTATTATTATATTGCTACATTCAACTAGGCAGGACTTTTAAACGTCACAGTTAAAAAAACACTTCCATTTTGTTTGTGCCTGTGTTTATTATTAATAAATAACTCCCATAAAACATTTCGAAAACGATAGTGTCATTTATTGTGTCTTCTATTGGATTGTTAGAAGAATTTTTTGAAATATACATGAACAAATTAATATTTTTTCATTTTGAATTTCGATGCATATTCCGAATAGATCATTACTTTCAGTCAAGCACTATATAGAATCCAAAAATTTTAAATATGGTTATTCTTTTCCTGGAATAATGAAGAATCAACTGAGAATGATTAACAACAAAGAAACCGAAATTCTAGCAGGGAATAGCGAAACACAGTTTTAGGTTGCTTAAGTTTCACACGGAAGTTTTCTTCTATTCACTTCTTCATTTTCCCAGAAAAAATTATAAATTTCAATTTCACGAAAACGGTCCTTTATAACTTTCACGATACTAAATGTTTTGGTGGTTATTTAGCAAACATAGATGTGTTTATGTCTGTCTGTAACTGTAACTGTATGTAACTGTATGTGAAGGGTGGTTGTATATATATATATATATATATATATATATATATATATATATATATATATATATATATATATATATATATATATATATATATATATATATATATATATATATATATATATATATATATATATATATATATATATATGTGTGTGTGTATTTCTTTCTTTTTGTTGTTTGTTTCTCCGTTGGATGTTTTTAGTTGTTGGTAGAGAAATGTAACTGGTTTATACTCATTCATATACTTTCTGCTCGAATAAACGAAAGAGCGTGGATATGATTCGTGTTTGCCATCAGAATCATTGGCCAATCAGAAATTATTTGGCTTTTATTATTAAATAAAACAAAACAATAACAAAGGAAAACAACGGTTAATGGTGGTTGTTATTTTGGTTTGTGTGTGATTTAGTCCGGTCGGACGGTTGGTTGGTTGTTTGGTTGTGTGGTTGTTTGGTCGGCTTTTCATACGTTCGTTTGTTGCACTCTGTTGCAAAGTTTGTGTGAAATGATTTTAATAAAAAATATGGAAAATTGTAAATGTAAACGAAGCGCCAGCCAGGATACATAACGATACGAATAAACAGACGGAAGGTCGCAAAATTTGTGGAATGTGATGAAATCGACAGTAACGTGCTGATTTTTATTAAATATTTAATGGTTCAAATAATAAACAAACTTTCAAAACCACGTCTGTATTAGCTTAATCAATTGCTACTCGTAATTTTTACACACATTATATTTAAAACTATATACTTATATATTAAACCGTGTCGTTGTAACGTGTCGTATCGTAACCGCTTACTATTCCGTATGTGACAAAAGCGCGTCGCTCGTACAAAAATTTTTTGTTATTATTTTTATATTTTCTTTGGCAAAAATATTCAATTGTCCTTAAACGCGCGCTACTTTTAAAGAAAAGTTCATTTAAAAATAAATTGAAAAAATATGTGATATCTATATATATACATATATATTAATCAAATGGATAAATTATATTAATCAAACCATTAAATAGAAAAAAATTGAAAACACAAGAAATAAAGTGAAATATTAAAATACGTATAATTTAGATCATTGTTAATCCAACATAACATCCTTTTAATGTGCAAAAAAAAAGAAAAAATGAAAATTACAAAATTACAATAAAATAAAGAAAATATTCAAAAAGCAATAAATGTAAAGTGAAAACGAATGCCCATTTAGTGTTGATATCCCTTTGTTTCATGTCATTACTGATGCCACCACCTGTGGCGCATGAAGCTTTTTATTAAAATCTTTTATTTTCAATACAGTCTTTTTCTTTATTATTTATTTCTGATATAAAATGTCATGCCATGCAACAATATGCATAGAAATAATTTATTAAGAAAAAGTAATTATTTTTCAGTGAAATAAGTAATACAAATACAAAAATACAACGTTGATTAAAAAATACAAATACATAAATACATAAATACATAAATACATACATACATACATACATACATACATACAAACATATGTGTTAATTATGTTTTAAATTAAAGCAACGGGTATTAAAATCGTGTTTAATTATTTTACCTAACAAAGCCGGTCTAGTTATCAAGCTTAATACATCAATGTCATTTAATTGAGAACAAAGGTAGTTATTGATCAATTTAATACTTATACTTTAAAACACATACATCAAATTTATAATAAATTCTAAAACAATCTCGAAAATCTGTAGATTAAAATTTTATAAATTGGAACAGATTTGATTGTTTTTTTCTTTAAATATGAGTTGATGAATGTGTATATTTTCAAAAATCCTTGTTAGCTTAAAACACTCAATGAAAAATTAGTTAAAAATAATATATAAAGCTCCCATAACACATTACTTTATCATCTGATTTAGTTAAGTAGGCGAACATTATATATAGTTTATAATTTTATTATAACTTATTGCTTAGTTGATATATGTAGGTAATAATTTAAAGTTAAGAAGGATCTTGTTTCAAATAAAATTAAAAATTATTCGGATTTATGTTTTACTCGGTTTTACCAATAATTAATTTAACGTTTAAGCTTAATGTCTTAAGAATCGGATACTTGAACATTAACCGAATAATAATCCATCTATAGAAAACTAGTAGTACTATTTTACAAAAACTACTTTGCATGATAGTCAGCTAATGACGTGATCAAAATATTAGACATACTTTAATAATTTAAAATTGTTTGGTGTTAAATTTAATTTTTGTACAGTTTTTGGTTAAAATATCAAGCAATTTCATGCAAATTTCATTAAAGATGAATGAAATACTGTCGAAAAATCAAGAAAAGCGATTACGAAAGATTGCAAATTATGTATAAATATTATTTAAGTTTTATTAAAAATATTTTTTTAACAAACGAACTCGAAAAAAGTAGCGTTAGACTAAGGATTTCAATTGGTGAATGAAATAGGTGAGGCCTCCCTATTCTAAACCGATATCGAAAGCTTTTTTGGTGAGATAGATTTTGTAAACTCTCTAGAAATAATTGGTTATTCAAAAATAAATTCTCCCCAAAATATTTGCTAGAAAAATTTCTTTGAAAGTAAAACTGAATATAAGAACGGAATAAGTAAAAATTAATTTTGGTATGATTTGTGGATAATAATAACAATCTCAGCTTTCAAATATCCATTAGCTTTGTTTTAATCAATAAGTGCAATCCAACTATCTGATATAAGATAAGTTTCATGGGACATTTTATGAATTTTATATGTTCGATAAATCATTAAGGATAAATTAAAATAATTTGAATGCATATTTTGCCATTTCAAATACTGTTCAAATCAGGATTTCTCAAAAAAATGCAAATAAGTGAAGTTGTCAATTATAATGAGCAAGCCATTTTCTGACACTCAAATAAATAACTTGTATAAATTAGCATGTGAGGCAATACTTGTAATTCTTTGCTTAAAGTGTTATTATTAATTTTATATTTTTTATAACAAAAATGATTAATGTTTTACAAAAAACAGATCTTCAAGTGTCAAACCTTTTTTAAGCGCATATGTTTCAATATATATATATATATATATATATATATATATATATATATATATATATATATATATATATATATATATATATATATATATATATATATATATATATATATATATATATATATATATATATATATATATATATATATATATATATATATAATCTCTCACTGGGTGTTCATGCTAGAAAAATGCATCTAATTTTTAATTTTAAAATTAAAAATCAAAATTAAAATTTTGATTTTTTTCTTTATTCTAATTTTTATATTTTTAATAGCTTTATTTTATTCAAATAAAAGTTAATTTTCAATGACATTTACAATTTCAACATTTTCATTATCCGATTTATTATCATCAGTTTGATTAACCAAAGGACAAAATTGATTACTTCCAAATTCCTTTGTTCAGGTTTTTGAACTAAATTAAAAAACTATAATTTAAGGCTTTAATTCGCCATTCATAAAATTCTTGAGAATTTTTAGCTTTATGGAAATTGAATCTACTTTTTTATATGTCTGACTAACCAAAAATTGTATTTCGGTTAATCGTTTATTTGACTTATATTATTCGGTTTATTCAATATTCGAAAATTGCCAATTTTAAATTAATCGAAGAATTATTCGATAAATATTAAACGATTAACGGTTAATTGATACTTGGATACCTTAATTAGAAAATAAAAACTAATTAAATAGAATTAATTGGATCTTTTTTATTCTGAGATGTCAGGAACGCTAATTGTTTTTCAATTATGATTTTGCTTCAGAGACAAGATGTGGTTATTAAACATTGTTTCACAGAAAATACAGCTTTTTGAGTATATTCTTGAATTTTTATTACTTCTAATTTTAATACTTAAAAGTATTTTTAAAATTTTATCGTTGTATAATTTTAAATATTAGTATCGAAAGAATATTATTTCACCACAAACGTAAAAGCGTTCAATTAAACTTAATGTTATAAAATATTTAATCTTAAATCAACTATGTTCAAAGTTGATTTTGCTTCATGTTTTTTTCTTTGTGTACCCAAAAAACTGCGAAAACCCAGTAGTGCTCCAAAATGGTTTAATGTAGATGCATAACCCAAAATTAGTAGGCTTATAAAAGGTTCATTCATACTTTAAATATTTAAAAATTTCTTAATAAATTTAAGTACAAAATTATTTTTGAGTATAATTTTAAGAAATTTTGCATATAGAACTATGTAAAACATTTTTGCATAATTTCCTAATTTATACTTTTTAATTTTATCGCTCTAAGTAAATAATAATAATAAGACCGTTAGTTGAACTAAAAATATTTAATCCGAATAAATTATTTTGTGTTTTGGAACTTATTCGATAAAAGTGACACATTAACGCTTGAATAAAAGTAAATAATTTTAAATGTGTTGATATCTAAATCAGAATATCTCTAAATTTAAGAAATTTTGCATATAGAACTATGTAAAACATTTTTGCATAATTTCCTAATTTATACTTTTTAATTTTATCGCTCTAACTAAATAATAAGACCGTTAGTTAAACCAAAAAATTTAATCCGAATAAATTATTTTGTGTTTTGGAACTAATTCGATAAAAGTGACACATTAACGCTTGAATAAAAATAAATAATTTTAAAGTGTGTTGGTCTCTAAATCAGAATATCTCTCAAAAAAAAATATCTTTATGTATAATTTACACAAATTTATAAAAATAATATTAATAATTGAATGTTAAAATTATTTACTAGTTGGAATTATAATTATACGAAAATTGTCATTTTTTCCATATGGAAATGGATACATATAGTGAATAAAAAATAATAATGAGTGAAAAAGATATATATACAAAAAATAAAGTGATTCTAGTCTCCTATAATAATATTTAATAAGTGTGTTTTTACATTTAATAGAAGAAATACATATTTTTATCTTTACAGTAAAATTTAACAACAACATAAAAAAACAACTTTAACTTTATTGATATTGTATTTAAAAAATATAAAAAATAATATATAAATTGTATATTAAATTCCGGAATATCTGTTACGTAAAAACTTAAAGCAAACACCCATCACGTTAGTGGGTTAAACATTACCATGTTTGCATTACAATCAACTCCGGCCTTGGGAGCTGTAGTTGCACCGTGGTCTGGTTCAATGATTGATCGATTGCCATCATTGGAGGACATGCCTCACAAAGGTAATTTTATAAAATAATATTATTCGTTAAAGTATAATTCACATGTATACTTATATCTTTTTTCATTTTTCCCAACCTAATTAACGTTAAAATTTATGTTTAATTTTAGCAAATGTTTAAATTTATTTATTGGAAATATTTGAAAGATTTAAAAACTAAGTCATGGATTTATCGGTATATATAATGGGGCTTACGAATATACATAAATATCAATGTTTTTTTTTTCTCTCTCTCTAAATCTAATATCTATGAACATAAACTTACTCCAAATGCTATAGTGTATCTGCAATTTGGATAAAAAATATATTCTAACAAGTTTTTAATTAATAACTATTTTATGTAGTATAAATTTTTTAAAATTGGTTTTTAAATAATTCAGTTTGCATTTTGATGTTTAAAATTGGTACAATAGAAATTTTAGTTTAGCAAAAGTCAAAAAATTTAAAATGAAATGACTTTGAGCATTCTGTATAAGATGTTTGTGAAAATTACAATACATATGTATAAAGTTTCTAAATCCGAAGGACCTTAAAGGTAAAAATATATATTATTTTATCGAAAGATTTATATTACTTGAATTTTTTTAGTATTTCCCGAAATTCGGCTTGATAACGTTAAATCTATAGTCTCATTCACCATTCTGTAAAATTTGTGGTTATATTGTGAGAAGGATTCTCAATTCAAAACAATTGTTTTTGATTAGTTAACTTAATCTCAGAAATTATCTATTATAAGAGCAGAAAACCGCATCAATTAAAAATTGTTGAATTTCATAAAGACACATTATAACCAATAACGTTATTTGAGAGTAAAAGATTAGAGTGCATTATTATTTTTTACAATACCAAAAAAAGACCAGGAAGTTGAGCAAAGAATTTCTGATGTTAATCGCGAATTCGAGCGATCTGCTTGGTTTATATAAAAATAGACAAACAAAATGGAGGCTATCGAGATTTGTTGTATTTAACAAGCGCAGCTTAAAATATATATATAACAATAAACTTATAGCCCGTCAATATGGACTATGCATTTATACTGAAAAAAATATAATCCTGAGGAATTTGACGTACAGTTTTCAAATATTACAAATTATGTTTTGTATTTTTATGGGATTAAAATCTCATTCACCAATTTCAATAGGTTTATGCAAAATATATTAATATCAAATTATCAATTAGTTTGGCAGTGAGAAATTTTTTAAATTGGGTTATATAAATCTTATTCGTGTTATACATTGAATAGTTTACTCAATATTCAACTTAAAAAAGTAATTTTTTTATATTTTCTATATTAAATATTTGTTATAAAAAACAAAATTGTTAATTATTTCTCTGAAGAATTTTTATTAAAAATTGGATTATAATTCAAGAAAACATTGTAGCTAAATATACAGTATAAGACTTTTAATTGTAAATGACAACTAAGAATGTTGTATTTAGCTCTGCTGAAACTTTGTGCGATTTTTATACGTTCTTTCATAAGTTCTTCCCCATCCATAATTTTTTTTCATTTTGCATGTTTTGCTTTCACTATGATTTTGAAATTTGCTGCAAAACTTTTGGTGATTTCTTTCGGAATATCACTACCCTAGTGCGCAATCTTTTTACCAAAGACAAAATCTTTTAAGAGGTTGTCATAGATATAATCTATAACTTTTTGCCTCTAACGATTTTGCTCATAATGACTGTGGTGGGTGAGGCTATAACAAAACAGATTTGATTTGATTTGATTTGATTTGATTTGAGTTTAACGAGTCCTTGAAAATCCAATTGTGTATTAACTATGGATGCTGAACGGGACTGTTTTTTTTTCAAAACCCGTGATTCGGAATTTATAATAATAAAATATTATAATTTTAATTGTTTTGTATTAAGGCCAATTAATAAAAATAAAAATATTTGTATTTCTCAGAGTTTCTCGAAATTCCCCGCAAAATTCGTAATTATAAAATCCCCTTTTTCGAGATTTGTTAATCATGAAAAAATAAGCAAATTTCTCGAGATTTCCCTAAAATTCGTAATTTTTCGGACCGAAAAAATCCCGAGATTAATTTCTTTTAAATCCCGTGATATGAAATTTTTTATTGCAAAAAATCCCAAGATTTTGTAATTGGCATTCCCAGCATTAACGCAATAAAAAAATCTATCCAATTAATGTGCTTCAAAACAACCAGTATTTAATATTTTTAGAAAACTTTTATTTATAAACTTTTATTATAAAATCAAACGATATGCGAAAAAATTATATTTTCATTATTTCAGTTTTTAAATTCCATATTTTAAGGGAAGTTTGTGGTATAGAATTCTTTCTATACCACAAGCAAATAATGTATCAAACAAAACAAAAAAAAACTCCTTCATCGATGTACATTTCATTTTTGAATTTATTTTATTTTATTAAAACAAAAAAATAATAATAAAAATAAAAAGATATTCTTTCATTCAACAATAAAGACTGAAAAATTCAGATTTGTGACAAATTTTCCGTTTCTATTCCTCTTTCTTATAGACAATTTCATTGCCATGAGAAATCTACCATGTTTGGGTGTTACTAGCGGTGGCGGTGGTGTCGGTAGTATTGACGGTTCGACGTCGGATATAGCAGCAGAAAAACCTACTGCTGTCATGGATCCAACTACCTTGGAAGCACCTTCAACGCCTCACGCATCATCTTATTTTGCCACCACCTACTACCACATAACTGATGATGAATGTATGTTATATGATGATATATTTGTTTCATTACTAAGTATTTCTAATATTCCAATAACTAAATATTCTATATACAGCTATGGACATATAAATGACACAACATTAAACTCTTCATTCAATTAAGATTTTTCTAAACAAAAATTAAGAATATACTAGTTATTTGGCCTCTGAATGTTTAAATTTTTGTTTCGACTCTGTCAAATTATATGTTTTTTTATGGCAAAATATTTACCGTTATATTTTCGGGATCGGGTAAATATACGAGAATGGAAAATGCATAATGACGGGGAAAAAAGTAGCAAAATTGCTGTGTTAAGACAAATTTCTCACAAAAGGAAATGGATAATGGAATTAAATCATCTGTTTCAAATCAAGATATGTTGGCAAATGTTAAAAGTCGGAAACCAAGTCATCGATTATCTAACAGGGGCAGCTATAGAAAGCATAACGGAAGTAGATACTTTAAATTATTTAATATCAGATAGCATATAATATTAATGAATCCTTCAACTTGAAAATATCAAGCAGGGTTGTCAAAAGGAGATTTAATAAAGAATGTGTGTTTGAACGCATATTGAAAATGAATCAATGTTCTCAAAAAATATCTCAGAACGGTTAACTTTCCCTAGAACTTGCAATGAATCCCCAATTATTTTTGGAAAAACGTATTATAGAGTGACTAAGCAATATTTAAAGTAGGGTTAAATGGTAAAAATTTTGTTCATCGTCCCCAAGCTAGAAATTTTATACTTGATTTACTTGATTTAAAGCATGGTGGTGGCAGCATTATAGTTTCGGTCCATTTTCTTGGCATGGAGTACGTTCGCTTAATAGGAAAAATAGAAAAATTTTTAGAAATTCTTTTCGAGTCCATGCAAGTTAATTGATCACTTATGCAGGACAATAATCCGAAAGTCTTATCTAATATAGTAAAATATTTGTTTTTATGAAAAGAAAATTTACATTTTACTGAAATCTCATAGAGGACATATGGAACGAAGTTAAACTTGATGAAATATGAAATATAAACCAGCTTTGGCCAGATGAGCAGAAAGTATGGTATGGCATATTTTTTCCACGTTCGCTTATTATGAAAAAAAATGAAAATTTTTTACTTCCAACTAAAAATTCTTTAGCTTAAATTTCCTGTATACAATCCTCTGATATACCTATTTACGACTATAACACTCCAAATTTTCAAAATAGACGGACACATTAAAACAATAAAATAACAATAGAAGAAGATAATTTCTCATTATGAAGTTTGCAAAAATTATAAAAACCCATGTTTTGGAGTACTTTTCTGAAATGTGCCTTTTACCTAAAAGAAAGGGTGTAAAATGAATGTATTTAAAGTAGATTTCTAATTTCTGTTTCTAATTTCTGCCCTTATTACATTATTCCATGACGAAAATAAAGAAATACCTATCGAAAGATTCTAATATTTAAAATATGTAGTCGAAATGTGTTTATGTTCTTTCTGGATATTTTTTCAGAAAAATTAAAGTGCTCTTTTGCATATTGTTTTTCAATATTATAATATAATATAATATAATATAATATAATATAATATAATATAATATAATATAATATAATATAATATAATATAATATAATATAATATAATATAATATAATATAATATAATATAATATAATATAATATAATATAATATAATATAATATAATATAATATAATATAATATAATATAATATAATATAATATAATATAATATAATATAATATAATATAATATAATATAATATAATATAATATAATATAATATAATATAATATAATATAATATAATATAATATAATATAATATAATATAATATAATATAAATAAAAGAATGGATGTTTTCCTAGCCACTAATATAATATATTTTAGATCTTGTAACACACAACACGGAACGTTTCATTTAAAACTTAACTTACAGTAATTATTCGTTGGAAGTGGTCCTCCTTTAGTACTTATGACCAACAATTTCAATAATATTGCTATAAATTCGCAGTATTACCTCTTGTAATCAACCTGTGAATGGGTTAAATTCTGATTTTTCTTTCATTTTTTGCTTGGGATATACAATTCTTTATGGGAAAGATAACTTATTATCTATCAAAATTGATTTAAAAATTTTTTACAAGAAAACACTCTATATAACACATATACATTTCAATATTTCAAAAATATATATCGTTCATAATATACAGATACACAAACACCATTCAAAAATTAACATTTCAAACAATATCAAATCAAAAATTCTATTATCCGGATTTTTACTTTTAATATTAATCTCAAAATTTAACTACAAAATGGATATTTCACACCAAATTTTCATTACCGACACGGTATCCGTGAAAAAAAATTCTCAAAATATTACAAACATACATTAAAATTTTTTAAAATTACTTTAAAATGAAATAATAAATTGAAAGGTAACAAGATTTAGAACTTAACTAGACTTGAATGCTACAAAATTTAAAAGATTTTCTTTAAATACACATATAATTTTGCGGTATATAACATTTAATGATAATAGTTGTTCATTTTGTTTCGCATATTATCTTGAATTGAGCCCACAAGAGTTTAGCCATTTTAATCTGACTTTAAGACAATAAAATGTTTCAAAAGTAACTTATGTCATAAGTTATACTCTTTTGTTTATTTAATTTTAAACAAGTATAAAATGTTAACCCTTTTTTGGCAACAAAAAAATCATTTTGTTGTTTGTTTTAAAATGACAGACAGGAATGTAAATTTGACAGTTTTGAATTGTTCATCTTTAGATTATATAATGCATATATTACACATACACACAATGCAAGAGCATCACACAAACAAACAAGCGGACGGACAAAATTACTAACAGGCATATGAACAATGATTTTATGTTTAGAAAGAAAAGATATAAATAATAATAATAATAATAACGATAATAAAACAGAATACAAATTTCAAAACTAATAATGACATAACGCTATTACAAGATATAAAATCCCTTCAAAGTGTGTCATACACGGTCATTATCTTTTTGATATATCCAACATCGTTTCTGTTCGATTGTATTTGTATTTCATACATACAAACGCACATCTATACATTCATAAATTTTGTGAGTATATATATGAAATGTTTTTAGAAAACTAAAAACGACAATAGTCGCATAATTTATGATCACTTTAGTGTGAACAATCTAATAACATGGCACTTTTTTGTTTTGTTTTTCATGTTGTCGTCAATTTGTTTTGTTGTATTTTTGCTAGTCGTAAACGAACAATAGTAAGAGAGCAAGGACTTTATTTGTTGAGAACATTAATTTGTATGTGTGAATGAATGAATGAATGAATGAATGAATGAATGAATGGTATGAGAGATTTGTAGAAACTACAGAAAGAAAAAAATGAAAAACATTTAAACACATACGTACATAAATAGATTATTTGTTGCCAAAACTCAAACGACCCAGCAGTATGTGGTGACAATAGGTTACCTCCTAGTACAAACCCATGTAAAAATTATTAGGCAGAAGTTTAGAAGAGTGCATGATGGTATCACTTTCTAGGCTGTCGAATGACTAGTTTGGTACAGTTATCCGAAACTGTTGGGTCGTTCCTTGAGAGAGAAATATATTTGTTTCCCTTTTATATTGTGCCATGTCTGTCTGTCGGATTTTTCGGATTTCTTGGACCACATAAAGGGTATATAAAATTTTACATTGCCAATTTCAACTGTTTATACCGCTATTTTTAAAGCTGTTAGTATGAGTATGAGATAAATGAATGAATGTATGCATGAATACTTCTTCGGTTAGATGAATAGAAATATTATTTAATTTATTTACCGTGTTATCTCTCTTTATGTTTAAATGTTTTTTTGTCACTGCTTTCGCAGTAAACTATCCCATCAAACAATTTTTTGACTCGCAAAACTTTATAAAACAACGTAATATTCTAATCCAATTTTCTAAGAATGTGATTTTGATAATTTTGAAAATATTTCTAAAGTCAAATTATTTTGTGTTGTAGCTTCTGTGATACCGTTCACATTTCATCCGAATACATTCAGAAGTAAAAAATTATAACATTTTTGGGCAGGAAGAAAAATAAATAAATAAATAAATAAATAAATAAATAAGGAATTTATCCTTGCTCTATACAAAGACAATATCAAAATTAAAATTTTATCTATATTGATTAGATATAAAATTTTAATTGTCAAGTATCTACAGAACATGTTAGGAGAAAATGTTTACTGGGTATCGTTTATAGTCAACGATTTAAAAGTATAATATGTTTTATAACACAAGCAATAGTAATAGTAATAATAATAATAGTGACAGAAGTTGGGGTAGGATATTTGTTATTGCTGCTGTGTGTAGCATGAATATTTATCCAACTATATTCTGCGTTTTGTTTCATTGATAGACCGGCTACTTTCCTAGATGTTTCCAACAAATAAATAACAATAATAAACACGTTTATACATTTGTTAAGTTTTTAACTTTAAACATGCTATACAATAAATTTGTACAATCATTCATCATTTCCCTTTTACACATGCTTACATTCATAGCTACATTGGTATGTATGTCCTAATGTGTTTGATGATGAAATGGGTATTCATTCTATTTATATATATTTTATTTTTTTGTTAGGTATGAAATTATTTTTGTCCTGTCAATATGAAAAGGTGGAAAATTATTTGTAATTTTTTAGAACAAAAGGATCTTAAGTAACAGTACTTAGATTCACAGCATGTAGAAAGATTTGTAATTTATTTATGGTCGCTTATTTCTAAAACAAAGGAAACGAAACTATTTAATAAAACTAGGGTGATTTTGTGGTAAATTTATTTTTTTCTCTCTGTTTTCCATCCTAAATTGCAAAACTCTTCTTGCTACAAAAACAAAAGAAATTTTGTTTTATTTTATTTTTTTTTGTACTTATTAAGAGTAAATTGTGTGATTTGTATATCTAAGTTAAAGAACATTTTCATCATTTTCTTGCTCTCTTTTTTTTTACAATGAAGACAAACGAAATAAAGGTGTTCAAATTTTGTTTAATCCCTTATATGATAAATAAGTATGTACACATGGTCTTATTATATTAATTATATAATTACACTATTTTGTTTTGTTTTTAATTTTTGACAACAAGCAGAAAATGTTAAAGGAATTTTGTAATTTCTATTGTTTCAATGATGACTTAATTACATAACAAAATTTTACATACAAGAAACTTATTAATATTAATATCTTGAAAATACAACAAACACGAGACATTCATAAATATTTGCACATGGTCATTTTTAACAATAGTACCATACAAAATTTGAGATGGGATTTAGGGTAATGCAAATCGGACCAAATTATGCAACTAATTATATTATATGATGATATGTAAGTATGTATGTATGTATGTATGTATGTATGTATGTATGTATGTATGTATAGATAAAAAATCCGATAAAACCCCGGAGGGACATCCCCCATACAAAGTAAATATTGATTATCGAACATCTAAAGAGCTATAATTTTTAAATTTAGTCATAATTGATTTCACGAGGATAATAATTTATCGAACAAAATGTAGGAAAAATATGACCAAGAGTACCCCTTTTACAAAGTAAATATTTATTATTAAAGAACTATAATAGCGAGAATTTTGAAATTACTTTCTCAAGGAACTGTTTTATTGAACAAAATGTAGGACGGTTAGGATTAGGGAAGAGGTAGCCCCGATAGAAAATAAATATTATTTATTGAATATCTACAATACTATCGAAGTGAGAATCCATACCAATTACTTTCTCAAGTAGTAGAAACAGTTTTACTGAACTAAATGTAGGACGGTTAGGATTAATGAAAGGGGTAGCTCTCATGCAATGCAATTATTAACTATGTGGAATTATTTTAGCCAGAGTTAATAAAATTTGTTCCAATCACATAGAACTGCTGTAGTGGAATAAATAAAGGACAGATAGAAACATGATGTTGTTTATACAACTTTTGGAGTTAGCATTCATAAATTTAACCCCAATAATGTACCTGTAAAAATGTTTTTTGGTTAAAAATAGAAGGTAGATGTGGTCATACAAGAAAGGAGAAGAGTCGACCCTACATATACCAATTATTAATTATCGAATTAATAATTGGTTCAATTTCCATCTCTTTCCTATAAAGCGGTTTAATTGGACAATTTTAGAATGAAATGAAAATAAGAAAAATTAAATATATTAGGAATGTTGGCGATTTTTATAGTTTTGAAAAGTTAACAAAATTACAAAACTATTATGATGAAAAAAGTTTTAAAATGTTGAATTTTGTTAACACCTGAGTCCGCTAAAATCACACAAAACTGACATACGTTAAATTGGGTCTTTTATGCTTTTAAAAAGAAAAATCGTATATTTTTAAAGATTTTGATTTAAGTTTGATCTTTTAAGTTTTTAACAAAATTCCAAATAAATCACAATTAATTTTATGATATTTATTGATATATGTTTAAATCGCATCCAAATTTATTTATTATAAAAATAATAATATGAAATTGATTTTAGAAGAAAATTATTTGTTTTTATTTTCATTTACTTATATCTTGATTTAAATATTTTTATAAAAAGAAGTAAAAAGTTTTTGCCGCAACTTCAAAATTTTTATATTCGCGTAGATGTCTAAATTACGAATTTTTTAAAAGCCAGTTGAGGTCAAAATTTCTATTATAACAAAGTAAAAAAAAAAAAAAAAACAAATTAATAATTAATTTTCGATATATTATGTTAAAAAAATATAAATTAAAAATATAAATATTTTAAACTTGATGCAATTATCATTTCATCTAAAATATGTTTAGAAGATAAAGGATATATTGTAGGTGACCGTGACCACACGCAGAGAAAAAATATGTTTGCGGTAACCATAAATGAGAATCAACATACTATTGTTATTAGATATTGTTACCGTAATTAAAAATTTTGTTTATTCGCATTGTGATTTTCTTTAATAAAAATAGTTACCACTAAAAATATTCTTATTTCAATAAAAATATTGTTATTGTAATAAAAAGTTTGCTTATTCGCATTAATTAAAAGAGTTATTGCTATCGCCACTAAATTTTTTGTTATTCCAATAAATAATTTGTTTATTTGCATTGTTACTTTGCATTGAAAACAAACGTTATTGTCATTGTCATTAAAAATATTGTTGTCATTACTTATAATATTTATAGCCACTAAAATTATTGTTGTCGCCACTAAAAATATTGTTACTCCAAAAAATATTTTTGTTTTATAATTATTTTGTTATGGAATAAAAATACTTTGGTATGACATATTATAATTGTTAATACATTTCTCATTTTATATACATATACCTTTGAAAAATATGTTAACATTTATTGTCATCAAAATAAAATAAATTCAACAATAACAGTTTGCTGCAAATATATTTATTTTTACGATATGACGTTTCTCTGCTTGCAGTTGATATAACATTTTGAAGATTAAAGATGTATGAAAGGTAAGCTTGTCTTTGCTTCGATTTCAGTGAAATTCGCAGTGCAGTTTTATAACATGAATATACGTCTTTCTATGATAATTCTTAAATTATTATCAAGTACACTTCATTGTCCACAATTTTCATATACACGATAGAAACTCAAATTTAAAACTCTCGCAAACATATTTTCTAATAGCTAATAGAATGTCATAAAATTGTATGGACAGTAACTAAATTTGATAAAAGTTTAGTTTGGATTTTCAGTCATGTTATATCTCGGTATTTGTTATCTACGATGTTAGAACTTGAAAATTCACATATTTTGAAGAAAACGTAAGTGAAATGTCAATATTTAAATAACATTGTGTCAGATTACAGCAAAGGTATAGTCGAATTTAAATTACTAATAAAACTATTTATACTGATTATCGAAGCTCAGTTTTTGGTTTTATATAATTGATACATATTCAAAATTTAAACTTGACATGACAATCAATATATATTGAATATTTTCTTTAAATCGTTGTAGGTAGAATATTCAAAAGTTTTTTTACAGCTTTTTTATTTTATTAATTCCTTTTTTGATTTAGGTAAAACAAATAGGACACTTAAACTAGTTAGAAAAGTATTAAAAAACAAATCTTTGAAAAGGGTCATTTGATATTTTCAAGAAAAAATATCGATTTGATATTAAATTTACGCATGATTGATAATTTTACCTTTATATTACCATACATATATTTTAATATGTACGTATGTATATTTATTATAACATGTATAAATATGTAACATATTGTTTTAAGATATATATGTTAACAAAAATATTTTATAATGTTGTTCGAAACCTAAGCAACTCCCCGATAAGTAATCCTTCTATCCAATTTATTACGTCATAATAATCATTTTTGACAAATTTCTATCGAAATTATAGTTCTCACTCATCATAACGTAACCTATAATATCCCTGAAAATAAAATTCTCAATTTTTCTTGAAATTTCTAATAAGGTACTATCTACGCTGGTCAATAAAATACAAGTTCAAAAAATTTCAAGTTAAAAGCAGTTCCGGAAACAATATACATCACTTCAGATTTCCAAATTGTTGTGTTTATACTTTGAAGAGTGATAAGAGTTAACTTAATTGCTATCAAAGTGTTCAAATTAAGTTTTAATGATATTTTCCTATCGCAAAATATATGTGTATTGAGAAAGAATAGAGACATTTATCATTTATATATTAAAAGGAAATTATTAATCAATTAGTACTTATTGATGAAAATTTGTTTAGGTTTTGAACAATACTGTATACACTGCTGCTTATTTGAATAATTTGAAAAAAAAAACATATTTAAATCAGCAGTATAATAATAATAATAATAATAATAATAATAATAATAATAATAATAATAACTGTAGGATTTAATAATAGATTTTTTTATTCGAAATTATATACTGTATAAAATAATTAATCCTATAAGTCGATTAATAGTTAACAATTTTATGAAAGTAGTTTGCTTAATTTAGAGGTTATTTCAGAAAACGGACTACATCTTTTATTATACTAAACCGATTTTATTGGTTTTAAATAGGAAACTTCTCAGGACAATAACAAATACATAACAAATGTTGTGGACATAGCTCAATCGACTAGCAAGAATATTTATATATTATGGGGCCAGAGATGATTCCTTCTTAGTGTTACACAAGGAATAATAAAATAATATATCCTCTTCACCATTTGTGGTGATGATTCTATGCTTAAAAATGTTCTCCCCGACATAAAGGTATATAAAGAATTCCAAAATTTTAGAATCAACCTAGAAATTATAGAAATAGAAAATTTCAAAAAATTAGTAAATATCGTCGGTTTCCCCAGATGTAGGTGTATTAAAAGTTCTTACCTACTGCAAATCTTTTATAACTGGTTTAAAAGTTTTACTAAAAAATTGTATTTAAGGAATTAAAGGAAATTTTGGTTTATAAAGCTCTTTAAGGTATTTGGAATAAGGCCGTATAAAAACTACTTATATAATGTTTCATTGGAAAAATAAATGTTGTCTATATTTTTACATATTTTTTATTAAGTACTAAAAATTATAAAGCATAATGTCCCGCTTTATTCGATAAACCGTTAACCGTTTTCAATTGAGGCTTCTTTTGCTTATCTGTCCGACTTATGTTTATTTCACGTAAGAATTTTTCAAACATATTCAATGATATTAAATAAAAGAGTATTTTGAACACCAAAAAGGGCAAGATTTTACGATCCTTGCAGTGTGGATCGGGACATTATCATTTTAAATCAATTTAAAGTCCCCAGTATACCTTTATAATTAGAAACGTTTAATTTTTTGAAGAAAGAAATTGCATTCCACTACAATGGCTTTGCAGCTATAAAGTCTATTTTTGTATTAAATTATGGAAATAAGAATATTCATCAGGACATTTTAAATTAAACTTTTTTTCATTTTAAGGATGAATTATGATAAAATTATTTATATTGATCACATAAAAACTTAATTACGCACTAAACTAAAAGTCTCTCAATTAATAGCAAATTTATATTGTAATTAAGTTTATAAACCATATATAATTTTGTGTGATTAAGCTAAAAATAAATAATATACGCTTATTTTAAAGTCATGTTTTGTTTTAGATTAGCGACATATAAAGGAGGTAAGGAGTTAAGAATGTTAGAATAGTTTTCCAAATAAGCCTTTGTTAACTGAAGGAAAATGTTTATTGTACATACAGTAATTCTTATATGTATTTATATATTTATTTCATGAAAAACAAAGCAATGTATTATATATATTTTGTCCAAAAGTCCAGATGGGTTAAGAAATAATTAGGCATATCCTTAATTTTCGCATTCTCGAAAGAGAAATTAAATAAAAATTACTTAATCAGTTTTTTTAACAACTTCTTAAATTATTAATTTTTTCTCTACCTCAACTTTGACAGAACTTAACGTAGAAAAAATATAAAAAAATGTTTTTTTTTTTTTGTGACAACGGGAGGTGATAACATCATCAAGCTATGCAAAACTGATTCCAAACTGATTCTTTTTATCGCATTCTATATAGAGGCCTTGATGGGACATTTTATGTTTCCTAATTTATTCTATCAAAAAAAAAACCATAAATTTTCAGTCAAAATAAAATGTGTTCTTTCTGCAAATTTGAAGAGTATTTTTTAATTTTATAAATTTTTTAATTTTATAATTTGACCATCTAAAACGGTATTTTTAAGGTACAAGAAATAATGACTTATCAAAGTAATTATAATGATGTTATTTGACATTTTATAGAATCATGATCTTGTCGATTTCTTGTCATAATTCCATCAATACATTTTGGATGAAAAACAGTTATCAAAAAGACTAAAATGTTTTTTTTACAAATGAAATGAACACACGTGTTATTTTTTACTATTTTTCGGAAACTACACAAAATCCCTAATAAGTTTAATTTAACCAAAAAATATAACACACAAATAACTGATATTTTCTTGGAAACTATATATAAAATATATATAAATAAATATAATTTATAGTGTGCAATAGAATTTTCTATATTTTATCAAGAATTAGTAAATTAATTAATAAAATAATTATAAATATATTAAAAAAATAAAAAACAGAATTAAAATATATATTTTTTATCAGATTTAGACTTAATATTTTAGTGCTTTCATCGATCTCAAAAACTTTAAATTCTCTATTGCATAATGGATCTTACATATAATATATCATATATATTTGTTTTTTTCTTTAAGAAATTAAATTTATAAATTTCTTTGTCACACTGTTTTTATGGATTTGAATACAGAGAAATGTACACATACAAACACACACATATTTATATACTAACTTTAATTAAGTATGCGAATATACAAACAACATTACTTCTTTGGGTTAGCAAAATTATTTTGTTTTTCTGTTGCTACAATTTTTGGGTGATTATAACAACAAAAACTCCACAAAAACAAATGTTGTTTGCTATAATCTATGCTGACAGTTTGAGAAGACTGTCATAGCATATTACTTGCTTGATTGGTTGCTATTTTAGCATGACAGAATGGGTTGAGACAATTCTTACACACTCGTATACGTACATATGTATATACATGTATATATGTAAATACATACTGTACACCACAAAAGGCCTCAAACACAAAACATAGAAAATAAGTTGAAACTTAAAAAATGAGAATATTTCAACAACTATAATATGTAACATTCTGTTAAAAACTGTTTACTGATGACAATATGAAGTATCATTTGTAGATAAGCAAAAACATATATAAAATATTCTGTATGTCCATATCTTTGGAGTAACTATATAGCATGATGGATATATAAAGCTCTTTTTAAAAAAATTTAAACAAATCACCGATTGTAGAAAAATAAAAATAATAATGAATTTAATAAAAAGCCTAACGGCCGTATTCAAAACAACCTTAACAGAGCCTTATAAACCAAATTTTTCTTATATTTTTAAAAATGCAGTATTTGAAACTATTTATTCGATCCTTTTAAATTCGAAAATACTTATATACATCTATTTTTGGGTATCTAAACAACAAATTATAGAAAAATATATAATGAAAAATTTTAAAATATATTAAAAATATAACACGACGAATTAGTGATGTATATATGATAAAATCACATAAAATAAAACTTATTTATCGTTACCAGTGTAGTCTACTAAATTAATTTAATATATTAAAGGACTTTTTCAGTTTCACATATTTTATTGTTTTTATTTATGAAAACATTAATGATTTCCTAACATTATTTTAAGTGTAAACTATTTGTTTTATCATAATTTGAAAACCCAATTTTGAAAGTTCTTATTAAAATCAAAAATTTCCACTTGTTCCACATGTTTCAATTACCCTACAGTAGTTTCATAATTCATTACAATTTTCTTTAAAAACTATAGCAAAAACAACTACAGAATTTCTACATTCGGCTGGGTTGAATTTTTGATATACTCTTTCATATATTTCTTTATGTCGCACTTAAATACTCTGACTAAAAACTTACAGCCACACACATGGTAACATGAAAGTTTTTCTATTTTGGTACAACTTATGTTTCACTTATGATAATAGTTTTGATACCCGCCATCAGTGATCATAGAGGTTATATAAACTTGTTATTCCTAGAAGGAATCATCGTAAGGTATATATATTCCTACATCATAACAAAATGTCTCCGTCTGGAAAATTTCTCACGGTCACCGTAACAGTCCTAATTCAACTTAATTTTGTTTTTTTTATTAAGCAGTTTGCTATTTAAAATAGACCTATTTTTGGGACTATTTCAAAATGAGATTTTTAAAAACTAAGTTTTAAATTAAAATAATATTTAACTATCATTTATAGGTAAATGCGTCTCATGAATATCACAAAAGTCATAAAAATCGGATAACTTTGATAAAAGTTATAAGCACATATAAATGTGTATGTATCTTAATGTTGTTGAAACTTATATATAGATTTGGTACTGCCAAAATAGCATTTTTACTTGTTTTTTGTTTTCTGAAAAATTTTGAGGTGCTTTCGTCTGAACTTGTAGCAGATGTGGATCTATTACAATTTTTAATCAGAACAATATCTGGTTAATAAGTTATAAACGTAATTGTGGACATTTTATTATCTCTTTCTAACCATTGAATATAATTATTTTCAAAACTAAAAAGTTTTTAAAAGTAGAATCTATATATATTTATACATATATTTATGAATATATATATATTTAATTATATAGGAAAAAACTATAATTTATTTTAAAAACACATACATTTTTATTATTTTTAGGTCATAGTGGTGTTAATCAATTGGGAGGTGTGTTTGTTGGTGGCCGTCCCCTTCCAGACTCAACTAGACAAAAAATAGTAGAATTAGCGCATTCTGGTGCGAGACCATGTGATATTTCACGTATACTCCAGGTGTCAAATGGATGTGTTAGCAAAATTTTAGGCAGGTAAGTGCAAGAAAAAAATTATTAATAAATTAAAAAAATATTTATTAAACTTTTGAAATTACAACATCGTTATAAGTCCTGTGTTCGAATTTTTATAAGTCTAGTATCATAATATTTATTTCATACAGATATTATGAAACAGGGAGCATAAGACCTCGAGCTATAGGTGGTTCCAAACCTCGAGTCGCCACTGCTGAAGTTGTAGCGAAAATTTCACATTATAAAAGAGAATGTCCAAGCATTTTTGCATGGGAAATACGTGATAAATTACTGCAAGATGGCGTTTGTACAAATGATAATATTCCAAGCGTAAGTATATATTTGAATATATATAGAAATAAATACAAACTTCTAAACGGAATTGTTTAAAATATAAGCAACATTTTTTCTATTATATACTTATTATCTTTAATAGATTCACATTATTTATTTTTGATTAATCTAAGTATAAACAAAAATTAAAATCCATTTCCTTGAAAGTTATAATAAAAAATAAAATCTATCTAAATATATGCTGTTCAAAACCCAAGCAACTTTTTGTTTCCCATAATATCCTTTGTTTCTTATGAAGATTTGTTGGAATAAATATTTGCATAGTTTCTCTGATTTGTGATAGTAGTGTGAGCTTCCCTTTGAAACTAATAATTTATTAATACTGAAATAATTTTGTAAAGAAATTCAGGATCTAACGTTCGATAATTCTTATAGCTGACTATTGAATATATGACAAAATGTTTCTATAGAATTTTTTATTTTGTTATAGGTAACTTTTAGCATCATAAAGAATAATAATAAAGTTGCTTGCGTAAAATTAAGAGTAGTTTTTGGTTTTAGTTTAATACATACTCCTACGACTACGAGTACTTAGTGGTAATAAGTTGCTCAGGTTTCGAACAATACTGTATTTACATTTTTCTTAAAAAAATCACTTTTCCTTTTTTGTTTTGGTTTGAAGTAATCATTTATGTGGTTTTGTATTTCCATTTCGATAGTTCCCCTACTATTTAGATGCTTTTTTTAATATATTATAATTTTTTTGTTCATTTTCTTCTGCTTTAGCTTCTATTTGTATTCTTTTTTTCCCTGTTTAATCTTTTTTGTCAATGACAGACCACCCCCAAAACGACCTTTAACAATAATTTCTTTACACTTCAACAAACTCTCCATAAAACCTTGAGACTTGTCACATTTACTGTACGGCAGGCAATAGCTTTACTTTTTTTGAAATTTTGTGATTTCATAAGGGGAAAAGAGAAATATAATGCATATTAAACGCATTAAAACGTTTTAAATGAAGAGTAAAAATAAAATAAACGGAAATTTAAACTTTACTACAATTCATCTTATAGATTTTTCATTTAGAATTAAATTTTTTATAAAATTTTTTCCAACAATTAACAGTTTAAATTAAACAGACACATAATAGACAATAAAATATTTATGCAAAACAGGAGATCTGGTTAACTACTTTAATTATTTTATTTAATTTTTAAAATTAAAAGAAATAATGCATGCTATAGAGTATTATGAGGTCGTATTTAATCCACTAGATTATTTTACGCTTTATCTAGATACTCCATAAATTTTCTTAATATCCAAATAGAAAACATTTCATGCGATTCATTCTTATAACCACTTTTGTCACTCGCTAATGTATGGAGCCTTTTGCACAAAAAGATACGTTGCACAGTGAAACGAAACATATATATTTTTTTGATATTTTATGAAAAGTGAATTGGTATTAAACAAAAACAGATTAAACTATAATAAAAAGTATTCGATTCATATCTAAATAAATGTTTTAAACTTTTGGAAATGTTAATAAAAATTTGAAATTTTATTTTGTTGCATCTAAACTTTGTAACACATTTTGTTTCTTGTCTCCATCTAAAAGTACCAAAGATAGAATATCTTAAATTTTGTAGCATTTATTTGAAGTTGTTTTTGTTCTACTGTGCTAAATTTTTTGAATTGTATATTTATGTTGATTTGTTGTAAGGGAAGGTGTTTATTAAATTTTTGTTAATCAAAACGCACATTAACGGACACTTGATTTAGTCATGCGTACGATTCTTTGTTTTCTTTTTCTTTTATTTACGTTTATTTTTAAATATACACATATATATATATTTTTCTTTTTACACTAACTTTTCTTTTCCTCTTCCTTTAAAGAAATAAAAAAATCTTCAATAACATAAAAATAAAATCCATGAAAATGGCGTTCATTTATGGAGGGATCTTTTTAGATGGCGTTTGCCATTTTTTGTACAAAATATCATCATTGTTAAAATATTTTCAATTTATTAATATACAGTATTTTTTTTTTTGTCTTTAATGAAGCTTTAAAAAATACTTCACAATTGTGTTTGTAGTTCATACAAAATTACACAATGTCAAGATTTTTAATTTAACACATTTTTAACAAAAAAATATTATCAAAACTAATAGCACACCACACTGACATTATTCACAGTATTGTTAACATCCGTACATACTCTCTCCTTCTCCAACTACCTATTTATCCTTCGTCTTCCACTCTTCCAACCCCTTGTCAACGTTCGAAACAATATATATATATATATATAAATATATTAATGTGGTAAAAATAAAAAAGTAAATCAACTGGAAAAGGGAGGGGATTAAAAAAGGCTATAAAAAATGGTTATAACCGAAAACGCCGTTAATAGTTTTTAAATGTTTAAGAACTCTTTAAAAATGATTTTTCTGCATTTTATTATATTTGTATAAATGTTCACACACATAAATATATGTATATAATCGTATATATAGTTACCATTATACACACTAACAATACTTTTGCATCTAGTTAACGCAGAACATAATACAGTAGCACTAAAAAGGAATCTTCTTAAATCATGTCCGAACACTGTTGCTTTTTCGCATTAGTAACGTTAAAAATCTTATCGTTTATTAAATATGCGTTTAACAGAAATCTAAAGAAACTTCTATTATAAATAGAAATAACACACAGAAGAAAATCTATGTAAAATTAACTAAAATATAAATAATTTAACATCTTTTTCGTTACGATTTTGCTTCATAGACAAATAATGTTTATTTAACATTGTTTCATAATGAATACAGTTTATTGAGAATATTCTTGAATTTTTACTACTTGAAATTTTAATACTTAAAAGTAATTTGTCGTTGTATAATTTTATGTATTAATATCGAAAGATTCTTATATATACAATATTATTTCACTACAAACGTAAAAAACGTTCAATTTAAACTAAATGAAAAAATAATATTCAATCTAAAATCAACTGTGTTCAATGTTGGTTTTGCTTCATATTTTTTCTGCGTGAAAACAAATTTAATTTTGACAACTATATCGAGAATTACAAAAACTGTAAAAAATTTAACAAATGAACCAACCAATTTAAAGTAAAAACCAAAATTAAATGATTTACAATCTCCGTCGTCATTTACTTCTTCCCAAAAATCTTTCTGAATTTCTTCAAGTTTTATGTCTAATTTCACGAGTTTTCCACACATACGCCGAGGTTACGATGGTCTTGATTAACATATAGAAATTATTAATATCGTATAAGATTAATTATAACATTAGATCCTTTTCTATTTATTTTATTTAAAGTAGTATTTCGGAAAAAATAAATTTTGTTGATTTTGTTACAGAAGATTTTATCGAACAAATGATTCTATTTCGGAATTTATTATAGTTAAAGCTTTAAAATTAACAACTTTTTACCCTAAAATTACTTCATACTCAATGATTTGGCAATAATTTTACACTGCAAAAATGAAGGTACCTCCTAAAATATTTTACCACCACAAGTGGTGATGAGGGTATATGAACTTCGTCATTCCGCGTGTAATTCCAAGAAGACCCCATCTCAGACCCCACAATTTAATTAAATTTGAACGATTTATTTGCATTGTAATAATCAGTTTCTTATATATCGGGTCATCAACAAAAAAGTTATAGACCGATATATGAGACCACCTAAAAACTTGAATATATTTTAACAAAGATTTAACTATAACATACAGTTATATGTTCTTCATTATCCTGCAAAATATCATCAAAAGAGTTATAGGAGGAAATACGCAAAATTTTGATACGCCAAAAATCTGTGTTTGATATGGATCGCATTTTTTAAGATAATTTGCTAAAAATTTCCATACACATAAATATTTTTACAATAATAAAGCCAAAGAAACAAAATTGTGCTGGATCATTATTTGGTCTAAAGCTTAAAAAATCTTAAATGTGAACGAATTCTATTGAAATTTTACACAATTAATTTTCCGACTTAAATATTAAAATCATATTAATATCGGTCCATATGTTGAAAAGAGGTTTTGACCTTTTAAAACTGGTAAATAAAGATTAATTCTATTAAAATTATAACACAATTATTTTTCTAACTGTATTTAACGTAAATTATTAATTTGAACAATCTCGGTGCATATATTGCTATAGCCCCCATATAATGAAATTCGGCGCAATTAAAAAACGGATTTGAGCAATTATATCAATAAACATGTTTAAACTGTCTTTAACATGTGCAACTAGTTTTACTAACATCGGCCGTATTTGCATGTTACTACTTTATAATCCCACTTTCCGAAATAAAATATGAACCAGTTTCATCAAAATTAGGACAAACAAAAACAAAAATAATTATTGTCTTCAATAAAGTGGTGGAGGGTTTTTAAGATTCGACAAAATCGAATATAGCATTTTTACTTGTTGTTTTTTTGCAATCCTGTTAAATACATACATATGTCTGAATATATTTTTACGATAGGTACAGTCCAAAGATTTGGCTTTACTAAACTGCTTACTTGCAGCAGTAAGTTTCGTTCATTTGCAAATGTTGAGGATGCCAGCAGTTTTTGGTGACTATACTAGTTATCCCACTTTTCTAAGCTCTCGACTATTAATTTTAACATGAATTTGTCTAAGGAAGTAACCTATAGTCTCTTCGTGATAACAATAGAATCCTTTATGTTCAAAGTCTTCACTGACTTCTAATGATACACCTGTTCACCTGGTGATGAAGAGAACGCATTATATTGTGTTACTTGGCTGTATCCAAAGAAGATTTTATTACTTATTTAGGGCCTATTATGACTTAAAAAGCTATAGGTATGGCCGAATTTCTTTAACAAAATAGCACTGTCTTATCAGTATTTTCATCCATTGAACAATTGAGAAATGTCTCACTGTTCTCCAAAAGACAATGTAAGACGATGTAATTCAAAATGCATTAATAATATTTTTCTATTAATATTTTATAATAATTGTTTTGTTTATAATTTTTATTATGGTTTGACAACTTTTTATTTTTAGTTAAAATTCCGAAAAAGAAAACACAGATAACGACTTTATTCGTTACTTTAAGACATTTTTATCGTTACAAAATTGCGGTACTGGACTATTAACTATTCTAGAAGAAAAATAGTATCCATTATAAAAATTTAACAGTTTAAAGAATGCTTCAGAGTTCAAAGAAACGTTTTTACCGATACCGTTTACAGAACTGTAAACAAATGGAACCTCCACTTTTGCATTGCAAAAATTACAAGAAAGTTTTCCATATTTTTTATTGAACAAATTAATATTTTTATTTTATTATAAACTTGCACTGAAGCAAACCAATAAAATATATACAAAATATAGTATGTATTTTTAAAAAATTTCGCTACCTAAAATAGGTTTTAATTTTTGACAGATGTTTATGTTATTCCAATAGTTATATAGACACTCCAAACAAACAGATCTTTTACAAATATAATCAAATACTTTCAATCCCTTTTCCCAAAACTGAAAGGTTGTACTTCTATAAATTCCAGAATTGGAAATTTACTTCCTCACACGATGGCGATTCCAGTCTATAGTTGATTTGTCAGAATGCAATTTATAACAAGAAATCTGTGTTATGTGTATTTGCATAGTTTTCATTCAAAATTTAGCCAGACAAAAGCTAAATAGCATGTCATTGATTTAGATATTTCAGTTGGAGTCGTACGAGATTCGGATACCCAATTTTCTATGAAAATTCTTACGTTTTCGTTCAACATGGCGTTCGAAATTATTATCGATGACAGTTATAGAAAAACGTTCGACATACAAAAACATGTTATAAAACATAGTCAAACCATTTAATAATTGCAATTTCTAATTAAAAAACTTTCAATAGCTTTTATAATAGAGTTCCCATAGGTTCCTTTCTTGTTATTAAAACTAAATACATTTCATACATTTGGTCCGTTAGATAATAGCGAAAATTCTTATCGGAAATTTCAATACTTCGCGAAAATGTTCTCGAATCCTAAATAAAATAAAGAACCTAAAAAATGTAAAAATCTTTTTCGAAATTAAGTTAAAAATTTTACCGTGTATATATATATATATATATATATATATATATATATATATATATATATATATATATATATATATATATATATATATATATATATATATATATATATATATATATATATATATATATATATATATATATATATATATATATATATATATACACATTTCCCAAAAGGAAAATCATACAAGGCGTTACTGAAATTATGTCTGTATTTCTATTCATCGTTATTCATAATCAAAACAATTTCAATGGTTTTCTCTTAGTTACATTCGTATCTTACGTATCCAATAAGCTGTTAAGTTTGCATAAATTACCCGCCTCGTACGGTTTGGTACATGCGTATTGTTAACAAAAATTACAACAAAATCAGCAACATTGTTGCTTTTAAACGGCCAAAGACATTAAACTCTTATAGCGAATAAAATTTCCCTTTTTGTTCGGCCGAATGTCATCACATCGACATATTACATACATACATACATTTATATATATTTACGTATACATATGTATAATATTATAAATATAAAAATTTATGCACATGATATTTTATATTAAAGGGATAAAGGCGTCATGAAAACATTTAACAGCATTAAATGATTTATTCCGTGGAATGAGGAAATTTATAGGAATTTATGTTTAATGTAAATTTAAACGGAGTATTAATTTAACAACATATCTTTCCTGTTCATGTACATATACATATATATAATGAAATTTTTTGTAATTTCATTATATTAATTACTTACATCCATAATAAAACAAAAACAAATTCGCACCAACGGCAATATTATCTGGTGGTATATACAAGATTTTGAAGTTATTTTTATGGCGTATAACAATTTACCGAATCGAAAGGAACCTTTTCTTGTTGTAATATTGACCATGATGTATTTCTCATTTAAAATTGGATATGACCCAACTGATCCAAAAGTCGTTCATGAGTGGTAAATGATATTCATCAGCAATAACTGTTGTATTAATTCTCTAAAGGGCAGATATGAGCAAACTCGCGAGGTTAGATTACAATTTGAAAATAATTTTAAAAGTAATCGTGGTATAATTTTATAATTTACAAAAAACGATTATAATATATACAATATTTTTTTAGTGCAAATGTAAAAAAACGTTTAAGTTAAACTGAATAAAACAACTTTTAGTCAATCTCAAATCAATCATGTTTAACGATGATTTTGCTTCAAGTTTTAAGGTTTTATTCCAATGCAAAAATAATAATAAGTTGAGAGCAATTTTTCTAGACTTTGTTGTTGCCATTAGTATTTGTAATTTTAATATGAACGAGGTTATTGTCCTTTGTCTTCTATATTTGCTAATAAATGCAATTGATATAAGATTTTCTCACGGTGCATTCCGTAATGGAATTGCTATGACTAAGACAAAATCATCAGTTCGCATTATTATTAAATCTCGCTGTTAGTAATTAATGATTTTGCCTAAATCGTGTATTTTTCGTAATGCGCTTTTATGTAGGATGTACAGTTTTAATAATAAATTTATTTGCCTAGTAAATGTTAGCAATATTAAAAGGTGTTAAGGTTAATAAATCGGGACAATGAGGATAATTATCTCAACGTTTACGATAACGTGTCCATTTGGATTGTCAATTTTTGCATTATGGTCCCCCACACACAGAAAAAAATCAATGTAAAATTAACTAAAATAAAAATAATTTAACTTTTTTCAGTTATGATTTTGCTTCATAGACAAAAAGTGGTTATTTAAGCATCTTGAGAATATTCTTGAATTTTTACTACTTGAAATTTTAGCACCCAAAAGTTATTTTAAAAATTTATCGTTGTATAATTTTACATATTCATACCGAAATAATCGAATGTGTACAATATTATTAAACTAAATAAAAAGTGTATTGATCTTAAATCAACTATGTTCAATGTTGATTTTGCGTCATGTTTTTTTCTGTGTGCATGTCTATTAATTTGGTAATGGTAAAATTAATATTGTTGTTGCTTTGTTTTCATTCGAACTCAAGGTGAATTAATAATTTTTGTTTCAGTAATTTGTGCTCGTTAACAAAAATTTTTAATGTTGCAATTAAATTTGTTGTTAATGTTTTTGCTGTTGCCACTTTTCTTTATTAACGATTATTGTAATAAGATGTAGAGGATTGTTGCTGCCGTGGCTGAAACTGTTCACATTGTTGTAGTTGCTTTAGTTTTAGTGGAAGACCGCTGTTATTATTTTAATCTAATGTAATTTTTATTAAATTTTTTATTTTTGTTATGTTTTTATAGAAACTAATTTATAACAATTGTTTCCCTTTATAAGAGGATCTTCTTAACCTTTTCAAATATAGAACCTGTCATTTGGCAGAGAGTGTTGGCATTTAACATATTTGTAATGCGTTCCTTTTCGAAAGAGCCATAATTTCCTATTCCTCAAATTCATTTTTTTAGATCTTGTCAAAATATTCATAACTGTCCAAGATAAGTGAGGTTTTTTCAGTCCATTAAAAAAGTTTGGAATATATACCAATAATCTAGCATAATCTGATTAACAGGTACAGGACTCAAAAATAATCATCTAAGAGGTTATGTATACCGTTCTTTTCAATCATTAGGATTTAATGCTATAAAAATTCATAACTTAAGAACATTTCTTTTTATAACAATTATATTACACATAATGTGTCCAAATCGATATTTTCAAAATAATTCTGTAACTTTGTAAATGTTTGAGATATATTAATGAAATTTTACCTGGTCAAAACTGACTCTCTCTAGTAATATTTAACTATTTTTCATACATTTCTACAACAAATGATGGAAACAAAATACGCGCATTGTTAAAACATAACATTTACATGTCTAAACAAAGCGTGGAAGCAGAGTACATTTGTCATAGAAATGTTTCAGTCAAGGTATAAACTTTCTACACAAGCATTTGGTATCTATGAACTATTCACAAATTTTTGAAGAAAACATAAATCGAATGTCAAAAATAAATGAGGTCAAAAATATAAAAAAATTTAAGTTTCGATTTTTTTTTTTTTGAAAAATAAAATTCACATTTAAACTTTAATAAAATTTCATCGAATAATGATATTTATTTGAAATTTCGCCAATGATGAATAAAAATTAATAATTTTACATGATTGAGGGAATGAAAAAAATTCCCACTTTTCCATACGGATATGCCCAAATTCTTGATCCGTATAAATCACATTGAATATTTTGACTTTTTCACAAAGACCATCAGCAAAAAATACTTTTTGTAAGTTTTCCTTTCACACGTAGATATATACTAAGGATAATTTAAAAATAAATCAAGCTTTGCGATTGGGGAACTTAACAAAAAAAAGCAAAATTTTTTTTTCAAAATTGACCAAGTTTGGATAGAAATTGTGGGAAAAATTCACATAATATATTTTAGATTAATGTAACTTTATGGCGGAATCATATATTTCTGTAGTTCTTGAACCAATGTCTTTCAGAATTTTATATTGAATCTGGTATATATTAAAAAAATGAGAACATAAAATAAACAGGGCTAAAAACGGTTAAAAATTATTTTGACTTGAATATCTTCTATATTATATATACAGTTTAATATATAATATTTACAAGATCTATCTATATACAAAATTTCTTTTCTCTAATTTCATAAATGTTTTTTTTTAATCAACATACCCGAGGTTGTTGTTGTAACAGCTGGAAATAAATAGTACATTTATCAATTTTGGTTCATGTTGTTACTCAACTCCAGGCCTAGGAATCTGGCAACCTCGACTGGTTGTGTCCATAGATCTTCAGCAGAAATTGAGGTTGGATTGGACTGGCAGTTGAATAGATGTCGTGTATCATGTGGTCCTTGACCATATGCAGGACAAAGGTTTGGGATGGCACGGTCAATACGTGACCAGAAGGCATTGAGACTATTGCTCCATTCCGATCTCAGTTTTTCCAGAACTACTCTTGTTGATCGCGGTAAATTCTGTTTATTGTCTGCAATGGGTGGTGGGCGGCCTCCTAGCACAACATTCATACGGTAACTTGAAACCGCGGAATTTGAGGCATCTCTGTGAATGACGTTCAAAGCTGTCATATAAGAATTTTGATCCAAAGGATCTTGTATATATCTTTGTACGTTATGTTCGTATATACGAATATCATTTCTTACATGCCTCGGCGGTAACTCTAATTGTGTAATATTGAAGTTGGGTTGGTTTCTCCGACGACATCCTAGAAGGAACCGCTTACTTAGCATTTCATTATGTTCCTTTATTGGAAGGATCTTTGTATCCTCATATAGGTGGTGAATTGAGGACATTTGTATACAGCCCATTATGGTACTAAAGGCTGCATTTTGACAACTTTGGATATTTTTCCACTGCGTAGCACATAGCGATGGTGTCCACACTGGGGCAGCATAATTCGCCACTGGCCGGCAAATCGTTTTAAATGTAGTTAATAAGGTTTCTTTATCCATACCCCAAGTACTGCCGGCTAAAGGACCTTATTTCTACTTCGCATTTTGTGCGTGATTGTAGTAGCATATGCTGAAGAATAGAATAGAATAGAATAGAATAGAATAGAATAGAATAGAATAGAATAGAATAGAGTTGAATAGGCTATCAAATGTAACTCCCAAAATTTTTGGGTGGTTAACTGTCGGAATTTGTACTCCATCGACAGTGATGCCTAAATTCATATTTACCTCTTTTGTCCAGATGGTAAAGAGTATTGCAGTTAATTTCGCTTGTGAAAGTTTCAAGTTTCGTACAGTGAAGAAGTTGTGAATTTCGCTGAGATAACCATTTACCAAACCATATAGGACATCAACTCTATGGCCCGTAGCCGTTATCGTTCATTCATCTGCATATGTTATCACGTCTACTCCGGGTGCAGGCGCTGGGAATTTCGAGAGATAGAAATTAAACAAGAGTGGTAAGAACACACCGCCCTGCGGAACTATTTGCTTAACTCTACGGGATTTTGACTTTTTGTCCCGAAGTTCGACAAATTACTGACATCCACTCAAATAATTCACAATCCATCTCTTCATATTGTTCGATAATGTGGACTGCAAGTAAGATGATAGTTCAGTTATGGGGAGGAGAATAGCCTCAAGAGTCTTTGCGACAATAGACAAGAGGGAAATCGGCCTGTAAGATTGTCCCTCATTCGCATCTTCTCCATGTTTTAGAATGGGAATGACTTCACATTTTCCAGGCATCGGGTATTAACAGGCTCTTCATTGACAAGTTAAAAACCATTGTCAAGTACTCAACTCCCCGCTCGCTAAGGTTCTTTAACATTAGCATCGATATTCCGTCGCTTTGGATGGTTTAGCCACGTTGATGGCCTCTGCAACTTTAAGAGGTGTAAATAATGGTGGTGAGTCCATGACTGGAAGGTTTGAAGTCCATGACTGAAGCGAAAAGAATTTCGCCTTATCTCTCTCCGGATGCTCAATAAATTGTCGGCAAAAAGCTCGCGAGCAATCCTTAGGGTCAGAAATGGTTTTATCTGTAAACTTAATCGCAATCCTATCATCCTTCTTCTTGGAATTAAAGAGAGACAGTCGACCACAATTTATTTACACCTGTATTTAGGTTGCATTTGCTAAGGTGATCTAACCATTTATTCCGCTTGTCCACATTTACCAACCTGCAGATTTCATTGTTCAGCTGAGCAATCCTAGGGTTCCTAGGATTGCTCAGCTAACAGCGTATCTCTTTGGTCGTCCCCGACCCTCGAGTGCAAAAGCTGATGGTCCCCGAGGACTTATCGGATGTTGCTATCCAATATAGACCTAATATCGGGACGGTACCCTGTGGACAGCTGGCTACTGGCGGAACATAGATATTATAGAGCTCGAGATTCACATCACCCGACCTGACTGCAATTCCTTGAATTTCAAGGTATTGATCTCTGGATGTCAAATCGAGAGATAGAGTTCTATACTGCACTGTATTATATATTATGAACGCGATGCCTCCACCGTTACTCCTGGTGCGGTATTTTCGGAGAACGTTGTATCCGTTACAACAATACAGACAGGAATTATTCGTCAGTTTCGTCTTCTGGACCGCAACGACTACGATATTGTGTTGTCTCAAAAATCGGGTTATATCAGTTTCTTTACCTTGGAGACCATTGCAGTTAAACTGTTATATTGATATCACCTCAGGTGTCCTGACTGCAATCACCGGTGTGAGCGGCGACTGATGAGGTGGCTGTTGTTGTTGTTGCTGCTGGATTTGTTGGAGAGGATGGTGGAGTTGCGTAAAAAGATGATGAAGACACATCACTATGTTGCTGTTGGCAGCATGGTGCAACAAAGTTCTTCGACCAGTAATATGCGGAGCAGTACTGCCGGAATGTGCTGCTCCGATGACAAAAATGTACTTCTCTCTTCCTTTGTTGAGGTAACAGCCCTTGGCCGAAGAATTTCTAGGCATTTTGGTACGAAGAGCCGGCTGTCGCGGGAATGCATACCCGAGGTAATTTACTTTGGAGGGTCACTGACTACGTCCCTGACCATATCGAATTTGTGGTGGAGGATATTGAATTCCATATTCGGCATAGCCGAATATGGAGTTCTTACTGGTTGTTTTAATCAATTTGTAAGTCTAAATAATAAAACAATAAAATTAAAAAAAGAAGTGAGAGGAATTTATTGAATTTACAATGTTATTATTTTAAATATTTTGGATGTTGTTTAAAATATGCACAACTTTATTTAAACATATATAAATTAATAACTTTAATTTTTCAAAGTCAAGAAATCAATATTTTTTTTAACCCAAACCTTTTAATTTTATTTATAGTTTTATTACAATTTTATTTATTAACTTAATTTATATCTTATATAATTTGGGTATTAGATTTGTATAAAATATTAAATTATTTTTACACGTTATATATCACTACACAATCAAATTATTAAACGAATACAAAAACTATATTATGCCAATAATTGAATTACATGATGCTGTATAAGGATAAGCAAAACAAAAAAGGAACCCTATTGATTGAAATTTTTCTATTAATTTACTACGGTACTCGCTTCATCACTCTTAACTAAATTGTCACAAATATTCTATAAAATTTAGAGTGAGTTAATATGACAAATAATTATGTATTGATGTATAAAACGTAAGATTTTCCGTACAATTCAATAAGTGGTTGGCAAAAAATCACATTATTGACAACATTTTTATGCCAATTTAGCAATTAGTGTCTATACTACTTCAGCCATTATAAACCAACCTTTCTTTTATTATTTGTTTCCTAACAAAAGATATTAAACACGGCTACTTGAAGTGTAAATCCCTAAAGACCATAAAAATACTTATATATAGTGATTGATGAGGGATGACGATTTTATAAAGAGACATCCATTGTCTCTCAATTATTGTATCAAATAGAACGAAAAAATAAAATAAATACTTTGAATGAAATGGGTTTAGATATATTATATTTTTAGGTTGATGTTATTTTAGAAAACATATTCAAGAGGTATATTTTTTGTTATTAACTTCTGACAAAATTACAGGTATCGTCTATTAATAGAGTCTTGCGTAATTTAGCAGCACAAAAAGAGCAACAACAGCAACAGCACACGATTACAACATCAGTAGCATCTCCGGTAGATAATAATACAAACAATTCAACAACATCTACAAATGAACTACAAACAACAACACCGTTAAATTCAAGCGACAGTACAACTGGCCCAATAAATCCTGTAGTGATATCAACAGACATTGCATTGGATATCAGTTGTTCGACTACAGATTCTATTGTTTATGAAAAACTGAGACTTTTGAATGGTCATACGGTACACCATCATCACCAACATTTACAGAGTCATCATCAATCTGGACCAACGCATAATCACCATCATCATGCTTGGCCACCTCGTCACTATGCATCACCGTCATCTTCCTGGTATACACCCCCCTTAAACGCAAGTAGTACTTTACGCCCAGTAACGCATCAAATACGACACCTTCGCACTGCTTTCATAGCCAACAACATCTAAGTCCAAGCACATCATCTTTACCATAATAATGCCATGTTCTACAGGAGCGAGGATATAACTTTAAAAAAAGGTATTTTACAAAAATAAATTTTACGAGTAGTTTTTTAAAGTATTTATAATTAAAATTTAAACTAACACTAAAATTTATATTTAAATTTTCTCTTCTCTTAAATAAAGAGAAGCGAAAAAACATCAATAAATTCAAAGTAGTATCGTTGTTAGCGTCCTAGTGCCATAAGCCTAGAATCCAAAAAGTATATATTCGGGTAAAATTCTAAATAAATTTTAAATTTGTAAATGAATGTTTTTCATTTTAAGGTCAGTCGCAATAGAAAATAAAGGAGAATGTAAAACCAGTTGACTTTTCTGAATGTTCAATTTATAACATTTTTTCAGGTTTTTACACAATTTAATTAATATAGTTTATTTTTTATAGACGAACTTTCTTTAATTTCCTCATATATATTGAATAATCATGTTAAAGTTTATTTAGAAAAATTTTATACTTGTTTTTTAATTAGATACTTTTTCAGATTTTTCAGTATTGTTCGATACTTTTTTGTTATCGAACCGAATTCATACATTTAAATAGGGATCTGCTTACGGAAACAACAAACATTCCTCAAAATTTCATTGATTCGATCTTTAAGTCTAAGCTAAAAAAAAACTTCAAATAGACAGATAGCGAATTGAACTTAGATTTGGATTCTAAGTTGGACGGTATACGGTGTGGCACCACTATCAAATTCTTGTAAAGCACAATTCATATCGGTGTAACTGCTTAATATAAAAGAGATTCGTATGGGAAAAATATTATTAATTTTATTGTAATAAATAGAACTAAGCTTCTAAATGATTCAAATCCGAATAATGCATTGAAATTCGAATCACGCACAATTTAAATTGGGATTTTGAAAATGATTTCAAGCCCAAGAATCCAAGAAGTTACAAAAAATTAATGAACGATTTTCTCGTTTTCTAAGTGTGTAGTACATTATTATGACACTAAGATTTATGTTGAATTTATGCTCGATCGACGCTCGTATTACATCGATCTTTGCTTATATTTATGTTAATTTTGCCAATTTTTGTTAAAAAGGAAACATTTTTATGGGAGGTACCTGAAATATTGAACCGAACATGGAAATTTTTAATAGGCTTCGTCAAAAACAATAATATGTACCAAATTTCATTTCAAAAATTGCGACCTATAGACAAAGTTTGGACGACTGTTCACAACGTTTACATGGACAACCAGTCGGACAGACAGACGGACGGACATCGATAAATCGACTCAGAAAGTGATTCTGAGTCGAACAGTATACTTAAAGGGTGGGTGTAACACCATATTTTGTATGTCACAAACATTAGCTCAAATGCAATACACCCCAACTACCTTCGGTGGTGTTGGGTATAAAAATAATTTACACCACACAGGCATGAAAAATTATGGACCAACCCTCGTATGTTTGGATTTTATGATTTGCTTGTATAATCCCACTTATGTGTATTGGATTTTATACTAATTTTGGTGATTTTCTTATGTGGGAATTATATAAAGCTACAAGAGGTTATGTATCAACCTCCAAAAAATTGGCTACAATGTTTTCTGTTTAAAAAAAACCTTAAAATATATAAAACTTTAAATAAAAATTGAAAATCTATATGTGAAAAATGATATTACAATATCGTCACAATTGTAAGTTTTATGAGCTTAAACTATGATCCTTAAAAAACGTTATCATTTTTCTTGAATTAAGCTTCATTTTCGACCCATTTTACCTCAATATACGTCAGTTGAAATTTCGATAATTAGGCAATTATAGCTACTCCGAAAATATCGCGTTAACTCGTTATATGATGATTTATATTTTTTTAAATGTCATAGGGATTCAAATAAATTAAAAATAATATAGTCGACTTTTGTTTCGATTTCTGTACCAGGACCAAATTCACTGTCTGCAAAAACAGATTAAAACTAAAACATTCCTCTGCCTTGACTTTGGTAGGCCTCAATTGTAAGGCGACTACTTGTTCTTTTAACATGACACATTCAGTACTCAGAACTGAACCTAAAAGTGAACCGTTTTTTTTCAAGGACATTTTGGCACTCTATATATTACGCTATACTGAATGATGAAAACCACTTCGATGGACGGATGGAAGTTTAGTCAAAGATTAGCTATCAGCTAATAGGGTTCAAGTCGTGAATTGTCCACCACAATTCCTAGATTAATATACCATATGGCATTAAAAAACAGAGAGATTGAGTAAGACGAAGCCTACATCTATTCTTACGATATTCATACAACTAATATACAAAAAGTGCTCTGAATTCAAAAGAAACGAAAAATTGCTTAAGTTTCGAACAGATATTTTGAGTACATATCATATTTTTATATTATAATTTCCAAAAAAATATAAATTAATTTTAGCTGTAATTTTTGGATAAAAGACATATTACAAAATAGTTAAAAAATGTATAATTCATTTAACTATAAAAATAGAAGATATGAAATAATTAATACTTACTGTAAAAAGTTGCTAATTTTTCGAACAATACTGTATGCTCTAAGTTTATTTACACCATATTAAAATATATATAAAAATCTCAAGAGATTTACTGGAATGTTAAAGAGTTCTAAGAGTTAACAAATGAAAAATATTTAAATTATATTTTCATAGTGTTTATTTAGAAAGGATTTGACAGGGTCGATGTGACAAAACAAATGTTTTTGGCGGTGTTTGTATAAATTAGAAATGTTCATTAAAACGTAATGGAAGTACTAATATGGTATTAAATTTATGTAAAAGCCGTGAGTGTGAGATTGTTTTCGTAAAACTGTCAGTTGTAAAATACAGAGGAAACATTAAGCAGTTAAGGGTTACTGTTAATTTATCATCCTTTATCTAATTGTTTAGATCTTTATACTTATTAATATACATACAGTATTGTTTGAAACCAAATGTTTAAAATCTAAAAAAGGCAGCAAAAATCAAATTTTCAAATTTCCATGGAAATTACTATCTGATTAAACCAAAATTAACTTAAAAATTCTCTGTTCTACACCTATCAAACTTATATTTCATATGATATTAAGCAGTTTATCAGGTACTGTACATTTTTTAAAAGCCCAGTTCAAACACTCCTTTTCGAAATATCAAAAGAATTCTCTATGGAATTCTAGTCTACAAACTACAGAGGCCAGTGTATTGGCTGATAATTAATTTATTAACAAGATTTTTTTTTGATTTAAATTTATTTTTTTAGTTAGTGTGTGTTTTAAACCAAAACATTGTAACCCCTGTGCATTCTGCAGAATTTAAATATACAGCCAATTTTCCTTCTTCTTACAGGATACACTGTATACTCATTAATTAGGTTAAACTTAGATACAATACTCTATTTTATTATAGTCAAATGTTCAAGTGTTTTGGTATAGAAATTGAGGATCTGTCGTTTTTTTTTCGCGGATTTCTTAATAATTAATACAGTTTAAATTTCTAAACTCAATTAAAATTATTATTTTCATATAAACAATTTAAAGATGTTTAGGTTTCGAACAGCTTTTTTAAGAGTATGTATGTATGTATGTAATTTAATTATGTATTAATCTGTACGTCTATCTACATATAATTCACCTCTTTAAATGTAAAGTTGTCTGTATGTGTTTAACTGTCATTGAAACACATTTATGTTGCTTTCGTTGCCGGGAGAATAAAAACAAAAGCGACAGAAACACACAACAATGTAAAATAAAAGGAAACCGACAGACATTGGATGGATGAATCAATAGAGAGAATCAAATTAAACAGCGGCTTACCACAATTAGGTTATAAAGAATATTCTTTAATGTTTGTGTACGTGTGTATGTATGTATGTATGTATGTATGTATGTGTGTGTATTGCTAAAACATGTGTGTGTTTTAATTTAAGTATTTTGTGTTTATTTTGTAATGAAGAATTATCCGGATTAAAAAATCCAGTTTTACCAATGTTGCAAGAAAAACTGATAAAAGTTGTTACTATGTTTGAATTTTATAACCTCCGGTGTTTATCGTTACACTGGTGGGGGTGTAGGAATTTTTGTGTAGATAAACAAATAAACACTTACATACAAATTCAAATAATTTATACAAAAAGTTTAATGCTTCGTTTGATAATTCAACATTTGAAAAATAACAAACCGAATATGGTCTTGAATGTTTACAGAACAAATTTTGACACATTTACTTTTCTAAGGATTTTAATTTTACAAATCATAAAAAAACTGTGGTTGCTTGTTGGTACAAAAATAACATACATACCCATATACAAAATTATAACTCTCAGATTTCCTTTGTAGCATAAAAATATTTTATTCTAAAAAACACATACATTCGAAAGAGAATTTTGTTTTTGAACTTTATGAAAACCAAAATTATTTCAACAAATCATTTTGATAAATTTTATTATTTTTTCATAAAATTTTGGTAATTAAAGAATGTGTACAGTGAGCACCGAAATGAAATTGTTTACTAATAATTAATACATATAATACTTTTTTAAGAATATATTTAACAGTGTTATGTAAAAATCCAAATCATGATCAAACCACCCTCGTACTTAACGGTTGGCACCATGTTTTGTTCTACAAATTCCGACTTTTTATGCCATAAATTTTTTGGAATGTGTTTCTTTTCAAAAAAATACAAATTTGCTCTCATTATTGCAGGACCTCTTTAATACACCCATTGGCATTCAATATCCTACGTATTGTATTGACTTTAACACTGATGCTTGAGGTTTCTGCAAGGTTTTTGATTTCCTGCAATGTAACATATTTGGATTTCGTTTAAATACCTTGGTCTTCCCAATTAATAAAAATTTTGTAACCTTTGTTTTTGGTATTTGGCAATGATCCATCATTTTATAATTTATCACAATAAATTACAAGAAATAACGGAAATGTTTATTGTCTCCTTCCTTTTCTACTAAATTGTCACTCTAAAGGAACAGTTTCTTTTAATCATTGAAATATGAGCATTACTAATTCTAATATTGTTGTAATTTTTACAGCATAAATTAGAAGGAACAAAAATCACAAAAAATATGTGTATATTAGAATTGTTAAAGAGTGAATTTGTCCGACAAACATAATTAAAGTAAGTTTATAATTTCATTTGGAGCTCACTGTATTTAAAAACATTTAAAGAAAGATGAAAAAAATCAGATCCCTAAAGTTTTTTCTTTAAACAACAGTGCATCTTATCCTGGTTAAATAAAACAAACCACATACAAATTCATAGACATTAAACAAAAAATAAAAACAAACATAGTGTAAAGTTTCAATCACTTCGCGCATAAAAGCAATCAAAGAAACAAATTTATGTATGTAAGAGTATATGGCTTAACGGCAGATACCTTAGTCATGCTGAACGAACAGTTTCAAATACTATCTATGTATCTACTTATCTAACTGTCTCAAATATTGTTATCAGATATTTACATCTTTCATTGTCAACGCATCGCAATTCTTTTGGTACGTGACAGGAAACATTTTCTCTCAACATCACAAACATACACTTAATTATATATGTCAACAGCCCAAAAGTGTTCATTCAAGCACAAAAAAGTCTATTTATGTTAGTGTGTGTGTGTGTGTACTTGTATGTTTGTAAATTTATTTTTTACTTGGGAAAATAATACACATATACCACTAATACGCACCCTACTACCATATAATATCAGATTTGATTTTAAAAAGAATTAAAAATATAAAATTCTAAAATTTCAAATACGTGAATATATGAAGGTATTTGAAAAATTTAAAATCGATTTACAAATCTGGCAATATCTAGTGCTTTATGTTTAAAGTTTAGCTTTACATGCTTGTAAGTAATGTAAATATTGCAGATTTAAGCATGAAAATATGGAATGAGCCAAACGTAAGACACTGAAATTGTTATACATTAATTATTACATTTTGTCCTCAGTGTCGACGACAATGTGTCAAAAAATATATTATGGCATTTGACAGATAATGGCCGGCAAAGTGACAAGTTGTAAAAAGAGTACACATTTGATACATATCTTGAAAATAACGATTAAAAGATATCAAATATTGTATTATACGAGAGACAGATATTCATACAGATTGTCTTTATCTACTACCATTGTGCTGGATGTTCGTTTTTTATAAATATATGTATAAAAATATATATACATATCTCTCTATAAATAAATATATATATATTTTTTGTTTGAACATTTATATAAAAAGGTCGCTCTAGTGGTTGTTTAAATGAAAATAAAAGAAAACAAAATCAAGATAAAAAGGTTTTCTTGTTTAAATACGAGAAAAAAAGGGAAACTGCTGCGTGTTCACTCACGATTTGATTTAAATTCCATTCTTTAGTTCGATGTTATTAATAAATAAAATAAAATATTTGAATTGAATATTTTTAAACAATAGAAAGTTCTTAAACACAATTTTCCTTTCTTTCTGTTTGACATTCGTTGACACAATGATTAAAGTTGTTTTTGGTGGTCAATAACGAAACGATGTAAATGGAAATACTCCTTGATTCGATTTAAAGATATTATAGATTTAAGTTTCAAATCTTTCTCCTGTTACCTTAATACCCTTAATACTTACTTTATACAAATTTTGATAATATTATCAGATATGACAAAGAACGGTTTTAGCTTTTATATGCCAGACATATAAAAATTCGCAATAATAATATTTATTATTACAAATTAAGTGCGCACGATTTGCTCAAGTATTTTTGCCGCTGATTTGTATTCTATTTTAGGCAATAATACATTACAGTCATAAAAAATAAAACTAAATATATTTCCCTTGATTTTATTTATAATAAAAAAGTATGTATCAAATTGTACGAAAAATGTTATTCATAAGATTTTTAAATGTGAAAATATTTTTATTTATTTTTTTTGTTTTAAGTTATAACTGTAAAAATGTTGCAAACACGGAATAAATATTTACTTATCATTACAGAGCGCTGCACGTGAGAAAAATTGTTATTTCTTAACACTTAAACAATTTTTAAACATTTAATTTAAAATTGTTATAAAATTTTATTTCCATGAAACATTGTAATTTTTTTTCAAATTCCTTTATATCGAAACGGTGATGGAAAAAAATTGTTAGCGGTTGATTAAATTTTACATAATATTAGTAGAATCTAATGCCTTTATATAAAAGCTTATGTTTCCCCTTGTTAATCTCTCTTGGAAACCATTCGACCTTCTTCGACTTATTTCAAATATCATCTAAGGAATATAAACTGTCTCCAGAGCAATCAAATCACTTTTCTGTGCGAAAATATCACGAGCAATCTGAAAAATTAGTCCGGCCTATTTTTTCTAACAGCTTTGGAAAAACTGCGCGTAATAGGTAATTAATTGTTTAAACGACTCGTCACACATAAAAAAATTACTTGATAAATGTAGGAATATTTTCTTTTTGTTATAAAATGTAGAATTTTTACTATATTTTGAAATATTGCCCTCAAAAAACTCAAAAATGAGCATTTTTTGAAATTAGAGTGGTTATATGGTATGGCGCACAAAAGCATAACTTCTTATAAAAAAAAATCCCATTTAAAATTATATACAATTACATTTACATATATTGGAAATAACAATTTTCAGAAACTTATAAGCCATTAACATCGAACCCGATAATAATTATCTTGATAATTTAATTCTCTATTCTAAAAATACAAAATCTTAAAGTCGATTTTGTGAAATGAAATTAAGTGGCTACATAGCGTTGCATTATATAATACCCTGAAATTATATTCAAAAATAACATTTTTCTAATAAAAAATCTATTTCGTATATTTTTGGCTAACAAACTGAACCACTTTTACAAAATAATTGTGATATTGTGGTTTACAAAAATTTCTTAAAAACGGAAATTCTCCATATTCGATCTGAAAGACTCAAACTATTTTATATTCTAAGATCGTAAATTAAAAAATTTCTAACGCTCTTAATTTCCAAGAAAAAAAATTTGGAAAACGAAATATATTTAGGAAGCATATATTCTGCACACAAAATTATTTTTATTTAAAAATAAGTATTTTTTAATAAAACTTCTGCCTTATTCACAAATCATTTTGTTTTATTTTAAAAATAAAAATTAAATGGTTGTTATTTAAGTAACAGAAACATATATATATATACATACATACTTAAACACAATTAAAATTTTTGTTACACTTTCTTTTTAGAAATCGACGGTCACAATTCTGATGAAACTGCATCCGGCGAAGGAGAGAATTCAAATGGTGGCGTATCAAACTTAGGTGCCAATGAAGATGACCAAGCTCGGTTGATTTTAAAACGTAAACTACAAAGGAACCGTACATCATTTTCAAATGAGCAAATAGATAGTTTAGAAAAAGGTAAAATTTCCAAAATAGTTTTATTTTTATTTAGTGCTGAAATACAACAATTAATTAAATTCTTTCGTGTGACGTAAATATTTTAAAATTATTTTACATGCTTTATATTCATGTAGAATTTGAACGCACCCATTATCCTGATGTTTTTGCACGTGAGCGTTTGGCTGGTAAAATCGGTTTACCAGAGGCCCGTATACAAGTTTGGTTTTCAAATCGAAGAGCTAAATGGCGACGGGAAGAAAAGTTACGTAATCAACGTCGCACACCAAATTCAACCGGACCAGTCTCATCATCAACCACACCAGGTGTTTCTGTAACAGACAGTCCAAGCATTGGCGGAAGTTCTACGGTTCCACCCGTTATGCAAGTTTCAACTAGCAGTAAGTATTTGATTAAAAATTTATGATTTTATATTGCAAGACATAAATCAAAAGCTATTATAATTTCTAATAAATTAAAAAAGCTCGTATGTTTTTTGATTATTTTGGTTACACCACGCATTCCACAGATTCTATGACAGATTTGGCATCACCTTCATCAATCTCCAATTCAGTAGCTGCTGCCAATGGATCTACGCCTTCTTTAACACCTGGTGGCGGGCACATAGATGCCGTACCAACCGAACATTTAGAAGGTCCGGTTACTCCAGTTGTTCACAATAGAAGCTCAACCACAAGTTCCAACAGTGACATTACACATGGCCAAAGTAACACGACCAGTAACAATGATCGCAATAGTGTCAACAATAACATTTCCTGCACAACATCAACTGCCAACACCGGTTTCATACATTCTCTTCATCATACTCCAGCGACTTCTCATGCCCATAATATGATGCACTCGGAATCTCATCTGGGAAGTAGTATAATACCAACCCTATCACCACAACGTCTCAATTTAAATAACGGTTTTGGTACATCAATGCCAGCGATATATCCATCTATGCATCATACTGCTATGTCAATGAGCGACACCTATAGGTGAGTTAAAACATATTAATTGATTATACTAAAATTGATATAAGAATGTTGACATATATAACTCATTGATTTCATTTTTTTTATTCTATACAGCTCTATGCCTCCAATGACAAGTTTTGCTCACTCACATCCGCCCATAACATCTTTACCGGGTTCACCAATTTCACAACAAAGAGATATTGTATCACCTTCTCTATATCAGTGTCACGTTTCGTTAAGACCTCCAGTTCCACCAAATCATCATGTAATTTCTAATGGAAGTTTTGGTTCTACGGTGGGAAATAGTAGCTGTAATACAACAAGTCAATTGCAGCGTATCGCCAGTGGTCCTGCAAATAGCACACCTACTTTAAACTCAGGTCAAAGTAGTTACGATAGCTTAGGGGTATATTCTCATAGCGTTGGTTTGCCACCACCATCGACAGCATTGCCAATACATCAAGGACTAAGTACTTGCACGGAACGTCAAACATCTTGCAGTCCCCACTCCAATCTAAGCAATAACGTAGGTTTAAGCAGTCATAGCGCTACAGTGCCTACATCGACACCTACACCATATTCACAAATGGGTTATAATGGCTATACAGCGATTGCGACGGCGGCAACCTGTAATAATTCAAGTAACAGTCCATCCCCAATACCACATTCACCCTCAACGGGTAAGCAGCAGCAATTTTTCGCATCGTGCTTCTATTCTCCCTGGGTATAGAGAACAATGTAAATGAAGAAATGCTTTTATACATATATAAATATATTTAGAAAATAGGACTAAAGAATATTTTGAAAATGGTTTCTTAAGACAAACATCTGCACATCACACAAAACTTTTTTATGAATTTAGAGTAACTTTGTAGTCCTAAAAAAACATAAAAAAATGTATATATATATATATATATATATATATATATATATATATATATATATATATATATATATATATATATATATATATATATATATATATATATATATATATATATATATATATATATATATACATATATATACAACACATATCGTTACCGGTTAATGATTTTTACACTATATATAGAGATATTATATTTATATAAATTATGTTTATCTACTGCTTTTCCTTTGGTATACCCCATAATTGTATGAAGTCCTGAAATGAGTTATTGACTATTAATTTGTATATAACACTTTACACCACTCTACCATTAATTAAACTGTTAAGCTTTCATCCGTCTTTCGGTCCTTTCAAATTCGCTGTGACAGTAACACAGTTTATGATCGATCATTATTTTCTTCCTCTTTCAAATTTAACAACATGATATAGGGCATTACCCAGTCGGAACTCATCGACTTGATATTGTTTTCTTAAGTAATAAAATAAGTTCATGTCACACTTTCTAACATTATTTTATCCTATGCGATAGATTAATCCGTTTATATTCAAGAATTGAATCATGATCTCAATCCGTCCGTCTGCTTTTTTTCCTTTGAAACAACTTAAAAAAATTTTAGGATAGTAATACAAGGTTAAACTATTATGGTTAACTCAAATATGACATTCAGCACAAATTATCGTCAAATGATCTTAATACGCTTAATGATTATATGACAAAATCGTGTCATAATTGACGTTAATTCCCATAGAATTAAACTGGTTTGCTGATAGTTTTTTTTTTTTGTATTTTTTGTTAAAAGTAAAATTGAAATATCTCACCAATTTAATAATTTTTTGTCATTAGAAAATGTATACAAATTTTGGAGCAAACTTTATGAAGGAATATATAAATCATAACAAATTGCGAATTGTATTGAAAAACAGGACATTTTGTTTAGAGAATGCATAAATATCAAATAGAATTTTTTTAAAATAAATTCAACTTAATTATAAAAATTCGAAAATATTACAAATAAAAAAATACTAATAAAATATATAAAATATAATGTCTACATAAGTAACTAATGTTAAGCTATTTAAGTACGTCATAATTAGTCAGTGTTTGTATGGATGAATATTGGTTAATTTTTGATTTGTTCAAATAACAGTTACCTAATGGGTTTTTGGATTTTGAATACTATTTAATGTATAACTAATATTCGCACTTGTAATTAATTTACTGATTAATTAAGCTCTAGCAGTAATTTAAAATTTAAATACTTTATTAAGCAAATAAATCTTAAATACACATACAGTTATAAGTATAATAAATATTTTGCGTTGGATGGAAGTAGATTATTAGACAAAGAGATAAATAAGAAAAAAAAACTTATTAAAACATTTAAATATATTGGATTTTATTTCAAATAGAAATAATATAGTTTTGTAATTGATAATTGAATGGTATACACCACAGTGGACATCTAAAAAAGTAACATTTTTAAAACCCCAATATTTTTCAAAGAGGTAATATGTAAGATCTTTAAAAGTTAATGTATTTTGGTACAGCATTAATAAGAATATATTAAAAAGTCGACAGAATTTATGTATAGGAGATAACCTACACACAAAAGTGTATAAAGAATAACAAGGACTATCTGTATACATATACATCAAAAAGTGCATAATTTAAAATTTATTTCAACAACTGTAAATACTGTTCGGTAGAGATGAGCGATATTTTCACGACTGTGATTTAATCACTGTGATTAGTAAATCACTGGTCACTACAGCGACTGAAAGTTATGAAATAACAGTTACTAATAATGTCGTTCTTTCCTCTTTTGTTACATACTCAAATGCATTTCTTTTTATTTAGAGGTGAAAAAAATTACTTAAAGGTAGCGCTGAGCATAAATTCACGATTCATTTGTAATTAGAATTGTGAACTCTATTGAGACTTTCATTGTGTTTTCTTTTGAAATACTGCGATCACTGTCACTGATTTAAAGAACAGTGATTTAAAAATCACTTTCGCTGGGAACGACATTATTCAAAAATCACGGTTTCGCTCATCTATGCTGTTCGGTATTCAATTCTAAACAAAAAAATAATAATAATTAAGTTGAGAAAATTCCTTGGTTTTCAATATTTTAAATATTTCTTTTGACAGCATTAAATAATCGATGACGTCTTTGTGTAATTCTTAAAGTGCTTATCCACAAACCAAGTACTACAAGTGGTTCTTCAAAAAACATTGAAGAAACACCGTTATATAGTCGACTTTGAATGAATACGGAGAACATCAACAAAGAAATAACAACAAGAAGGAATGAAAAATTATCACCACCATATCGCACATAGGGGGCGATGTTCTAGAAAACGATCGGAACTGCATTATATTAAAATTTAGTTACAGCCGACTTATCATCTACTTACCTGGTATTAAAAATGCAAAAATGATTAAAGAAACTTAAATAAAAAACAGTAACAAAGAGCTTTGTTGAGACTTAATGCTCCTTGTAGGAACAATAGATCGGTTGTAAACAAAACTCTAAACAGTTTTATGAATCTCGACATATACAAAAAAAAAAACAAAAAACAGTTTGAACCCAGCATGCTTTATATTAAAAACACAAGTCATACTCCATTGAAATGGGTGAAAACTGCACATTTCGCAGGGTCGTTATTTTCTTTAAGTATCAGCTGTCACGTCACAGTTGAAGATAATTTTCTTGTTTAAATGATTAAAATTTTGTGACGAAAATAAAATTATTCAAATTTGAATGACAAATCGTAATTAGGTTAATAGTTACCTAAGTTGTTAATATTAAACGTAACAAATAATACAGAATTGGAAGTTTTACTGTTATCCTTTTTGGTTTTTGTAGAATAAGAATACGAACGAAAAGTTATAGAATAGTAATTTTTCAAAATTATTTAGATATATTTAACAAAATACAAAAATTTAGTACAAGTTCTGTAGGTAAAAATATTTCGAGTAAACTTCTTTAAAAAATAAATAAAATCAAATATCATAGTAAACTTTTTATGCGTTCGTATGATTGTGTTATTGTTTATTTTCTACTGTAACGTATCATAACATACTTCTTGCATTATATTTTTATTTTACATCAGAGCTCAGCAAACAAGTGCACATATGCGTTTGTTACCTTTATTTTCCCCGCGTACATGCTCATTAGTTTTTAAAAATTACTACTCTCGCTTGATAAATGAATATATGAGACAATATTATGAATAATTCTCACTTCTCACCAGCACAAAATTAAGAGATTTCTATCTTTCGCATTCTGACGGAAACAAATTTTTGTTAGGAAAATGTAACCTACTTAAAGATTAGCATGTACTGGGAAGATCTCTTAAACTATTTTAAAAGTCTTTAGAGTCGAAACAGTATATGAGTATATTGAAGAGTATGTGAGACATGGTGGAGAACTTATAATCCAACAGATGTTCAACCCCACAGAAATCATTAAAATGTTGTTTATCCAAATCTGTTTTAGGATTTGTTCTGAAATTCTGTGTAAACATTTTAGGAAAACGCAATGGGAATATCGGAGAATTAATTCATTTTATGCCAAGGTCAGAAGGGACGTTCGGCACGCTATGAGCAAGAATCATAGAAATCTCACCAATACTGACTGTAAAAGCTTCAACATATCCGGATGTAGGTGTTCCGTTCTACTATAATATAAAAAACTAAAGCTTTACCAAATCGTATATACTACAAAATACGTGTTTTATTTATGTTTCTTAAATACACAGAATTAAACGCACATATACACTCACAAACGCATACAATATCAAGTTTATCTTAAATATAACTCAAGAACACTCAATGATTCAAAAAATTAATCTAATTTAACTTGCGATTTTGAAATTTATGGAATAATAATGAAGGGGAACGTAGCTAAATTTTATTCTAATAAACCTAGTTAAAATTTAAAAATTTCTATGAGATCTGTCAATGATAAAAGCGTACCAACAACAGACACAATAAATTACTACACAATTGCTTTTGCAAAATGTTTCTTTTAACATTATAGTCTGTATGAAGGACTATAAACAAAGCTGATTACATTGCGCGTACAGCACGAAAGAAAACAAGTAAGAATGCTATATTCGGCTATGCCGAATCTTAAATACCCTCCACCACAAATTCGTGTAAAGTTAATACGTTAGGTTCCTTAGATACACATACACTCACAAATGTATATAACACAGAGATACTTAATTATTCATAAAATTAGTTACAATTTAGACTATAAAATTTTTGTACTGAACTGCCTTTTTTCTACCAAATTTCATTGAGCTCTGTTAATTTTTGTGGATGTGAGCAGACAGAGAGATTGACGAAAATCGACTGAGATTTTGACTTGGTGCAAAAATATATACATTATGGGGTCTGAAATAATTCATTCCTAGCGTTACACACAGAATGACAAAGTTAATATTCCCTCCCTACCACTTGTACTGTGGAGCGTATAAAAAACAAAAAATATACTTGATATAAGCTCAAAACTATTTTCAGGGAAAGGGTCTTATATGGAAGCTACAGCAAAATTTGGAACAAGATTGTTCATATTTATAATATACTTTGATTATAGTTAGAAAAATCATTGTGATAAATTTTAATGGAATTGATCTTTATTTAAATGTTTTATAAACTCAAACCCGTATTCCGGGAAATCCCGTTATAATGGACTATAGGAAAATTTGGACCGATATAGGGCAAATTAATATAATATCTTCAGAAAAGTTAGCAAATAATTGTGTCGACTTTCAATAGAATTGGTCTTTATTTACTCAAACCCGTTTTCCGGGAAATCCCGTTATAAGGGAACTATAGGAAAATTTGGACCGATATAGGGCAAATTAATATAATATCTTCAGAAAAGTTAGCAAAATAATTGTGTCGACTTTCAATAGAATTGGTCTTTATTTACTCGGAAAGGGGCGTTATATGGGAGCTATATCAAAATATGGACCAATGTTGATAAAATTTATAACATATATTAAAAATGGTTAAACAATTCGCTGTGACAAATTTTAGTAAATTTTCTTAAAAATTGCGGCCCATATGACACAAAAAGTTTGGGGTGTATCAAAATTATGCATATTATAGCCTATAACTTTTTTCCGGTTAATCAGATTTTGATAATGTTTTGCACGATGATGAAGCACGTGCAATTGTTTGCCAAATTTTTTGTTTAAGTTCAATTACATTTTTAGAAGAAATTATAAGAGTTCATTTTCGAAATTTTGAGGTTGTTTCAGATATCGGTCTATAACTTCCTTGCTTATAAACCGATATAGCTGGTTTTAAATAGCAAATTGGCGGACGTAGCTAAATCGACTCAGTTTTTGATTTGATGCAATAATATATATACATTGTTGGGTCTGAGATGATTCCTTCTTGGCGTTACACACGGAATGACAAACTTAATATACCCTCACAACTTGTGGTGGTGGAGGGTATAAAAGCGAACTCATTTCGCAAACATGTATTAAGACAAATGATTTTCGTTAAGGTACTCTTTCATACGATGAAAAAATGGAGCGATTTATCCATAGCTAACTCTAAAAAGTGTGGGGATGTATGTCGGCGCAAGGTGTAAGCTATTGGAAGTTTATTGAGGAAATAATGTACAAAACATTATTTTAAGAGCAACCAACAAGTGCCGATAATTAGGAATTCTTTTTGATTATTAATTCAATCATTCAATCTTGCATTACGGAATGACAAAATATAAACCATCCTTCACTACTTGTAGTGAAGGAAATAGAAATTATTAAACTTGTTCTCAGTTATGATTTTGCTTCATAGATAAAACAAATAAATATAACATTGTTTCACAGTAAATACACTTTTTTGTGAATATTCTTGAAATTAAAAGTAAATAAACAAAAAATAACGTTTTATGCAGAATATTTTTTCACCACAAATATAGCAACGTTTAATTTTAACTACATAAAAAATAATTATTCAATTTCAAATCAACTATGTTCATGATTTATGTTTTTCTTTTGTGTAAAAGTTATTGGGGAACATTCCCAAATCATCTTCTTTTCCATTAGTTCAAATACTTCGTTGTTTTCGGTGTAAAGTTCTGAAGGAATATTTTCGTTGCTTCCTTAAGTTGCTGATGCATGGAAAATTGTCGCACAAAAAAGTTATAGATTCTTTATCTAAATAAACCCTTAAAAGTCGTTCATTCCTTATTAAATTATTTTTCCCTTAAATTTTTTAAATTACTTTTACTAAAATTTCCAGTAGTAAAAATGTTTTTTTTTTTGTGAAGCAAAATTAAAACTGAAAGAAAGTTAAATTATTTATATTTAATTAATTTTACATTAATTTTTTCTGTGTATTGTAGCTTTATAATTTTTTAATCACTTTGTACCTTGAATATCTTATATATTATATATCAATAAAATCGCATTCCATTTCGTAAAACTTTTATTTCCTAAAACTCTCTTCATGAAAGACGATAAAAGATTACTAATTGTTTAGTGTTTAGTCCGATTATTTGGTATTATAGCACATTTTCTAGAAAACTATTCAGCATAGTTTCACAAGCGTTACACCTTTTACATTTTCGATTTCCACCAAAATATGCTAAAAAACGTTTAGAGTTCATATTTCAGCATTATCATATAAAATGGTAATTTTGTTATAAAAATTAATTTTCTGCCAGTTTGATAACATTTTGTACATGCATGGAATGAAATCTTCACATATATGAAGATTTTTTGAATGATACACCTTATTTTCTACATACGGTTTAAGATGTATCTCCATCGACGACGATATTTTCAAAGTATCATATAAATCATTTTCCGTCGGGAGAAACTGTTCCTCCTCGAAGTGAAAATTGCTCAGAAGTCACTCTTCTAAAAGTGGCGTAAAAGAGACTCCTAGGAGGGTATCAGAAAACGCTTCTAAGAAACGTCCAGAAGTCAATTCTTAGGCACTTTAAATAACTTCTAGAAGTGCATACTACTTTCCGTCAAGCCCGACTATGTAAAACTCTGCATCTGTAAAAAACTGCTACGAAAAATTTATGAGCGGTACTCGTATAATTATAATACTAACATTTTTTCTGGAGGGTTATAAGAAATTATTGGCCGATCCTCATATAATTTCGCACAGTGGTTTTGGCTTATATTTATCATAATTTGTTAAAGATTTGTACAATACCAAAGTTTATTTTCGATTTATGTGTTTCAAAGTTTTATTAAGATTAAAATTATATAAATTAGAACATAAAGAGAGAATGAGAACCGATTCCATTTCGATATATGTACGTATACATTAAAATAGATTATTAAATTTTTGGAGGGTGTAAAAAATAACTTTCAAAGAAAAAAACTCGATGGGATTTTAAGAATATCGGCAGTGTCTCATCAACTTAGTTTTGATTTAAGCGAAGTTTTTTCTATATAATCGTGAATAGTAAATTTATATAGAATATAAATGTCTAGAAAATTAATATCGAATAAAAATTAGTTATTTAATTAACTTTGTTTTGTTAAATTAAAATATAAGAATTATTTATATAGTAAAAGCAAATTGAAAGTTCTGAAATAAAAATTAAGAAATGATTTAATTTTAAATAAAAATCAATTACGTATGGCTACCGATTTTCAGTTGTATTATCAACAAGCAACGCAATTGAAATAAAAAATGTTTTATGTTTGGCAACTGGTGTCAGTTGCCATTTTGACAGTTGAGTAATTGCAAAATATAAACAAGAAAGTTAATACATACACATGTACTGTGTGTGAATTTAAAAAAGAAAATGTAGGTTCAGTTGATTTATTTATTCCTTAAAATATAAATAAGATATAATTATTTTAATAAAAATATAATTTTAGGGAATATTTTCCTCTTCCGAATGTTACAGTGTAGTATTTAGTTGACAACTGCAATACCACCGTTACTAAAATTATATGCGAGATTTTCAATTTTTTGACGATAGAAGCAGGTCAAGAACCTTATGGTAATGGTTTTAATTTAGAGATGGCTGAGTTTACGATGTCAGTTGTACTTAAGGTATTAGTGAAAAAATGGAATAAAAATTTTATTCTCAATGAATTGTTTCCGAAATGACCGAGGAAGGAACAATTAAATTGAAAACTATTTTCTAATTTGTATCTATAATCAAAGCCCGGACGCCACGAACATTATTTGGGTTCAACTTCATTTGTTCAAAAAGTATCTCAAAATCTTTTCTTGTATTTACTATTTGGCAACTAAGATTGACAACTTCAGTTGCCAGTTGCCAGTTGCCATCTATAGTATAATTTTTAAAATCGACAACGCAACTTAAGTTCGATTGCCATACGTAATTGACCCATTAAGATTTTAAAGAATTAGTTCAAAAGGACCACCCAAATTATTATATTTGTTGTTATGTTTTTGATAGTTGAGTATTGAAAATTGGCAATCGGAATGGTAAGAAATTATAAAGCAAACTATTCTTAAAGAAATTTCTAATTTTTTTACAAAATTTTAAGAAAAAAAACGAAATCATTTTGTTTTACTGTAGATTTATTGATATTAAATATAAATAGTCCGTAGTGGATTATAAAATAGAATGTACGAGAAAGAATTTAACCGATCAATTAATATTTGAATATAATATAACAACGATTTCATAAATTTATTATTTTAAAATAACACATATCAATTTTTACAATAAAAGAGCATTTTATATAATACAATAAATTCGATAAAAAATTTATTCCTGTGTTATTGTAATTAATTAAAAACTGTATGTTTATGCTAGTTTTTCTACCTTTAATACGGATTACTTTTAGAACACAAATTGGCATTGATCCAATTAATCTGAGAAGGGACATATACATTTTGTTGGAATAATAGTTCATATTGTCATCCTCCATAATATACAGATCTTGATTATATTCCCACAAGTTGTATATGGGATTAAGATCTGGACTCACAGCAAGCTAAATGTTTTTGATGGAAAAAATAGTTTTATTTCTCTGGAAGCTTGAATTGCTACACTGCACATTAGGCAGAATCTATATTTTTAAATAAATATGTGATTTTATAATTATATAATGACAGCAGAGGAGTGTAGCATGAAGCTCTATAGGGGCACGAAGTGTAAATTTTTCAACATACCTTCTTTATGTGAAGAGATATAGATATATAATTTTGACATATTCAGAAATTAAGGAAAAAGTTACTATAAAGCAAAAATAATGGATTTTAATAAAATCCCATACACACAACAATAACAAAAAACTTTTATATCCCACTCTTTTAGGCCATTATACAATTTTATTTTAGGGCATTATACAATGTTATTTTGATAAGGAACCATTATTTTAACTTGATTTCATATAAAGATTATTACACGACATATGTTTTTATTTGTTAAACTCCAGAAGTCTATTAAATAATAATTTTATTCTATAAATTTAAAATAATGAAACTTAAAACCGTATTCGAAACCGTTTTTTTTTGTGAAGCCTACTTTTCGAATAACTCGAAAACCGGTTTTCTGAAAATGTCGGTTTTTTGAATACATGAATGCCTGAATTTCTAAACAATGATGCTTATTAATTATAACGTACTTTAATACTGCCAAAAGACCACTCATACAGAAAGTCTAATAACATATAATTAAAACCAGTAATTTTAAAATAAATATTTGCAAAATCTTTTAATTTCCTGTATACATTTGGTTGCTGTACCTATTTTCAACAACAAATCACGATTTTTTTTCCAAATATACGGAAAATTGTCAAATTGTTTGTTATTGTTCTAAACAGAATTGAACCGTACTACATTATATAAAAATGGATTAATAAAATATCAGTCGCAATTTAATAGAGTAAATTAATATATTCCTATTCCTAACTCCAATACAAGGATTTTATTCGAAATAAGCTTTTAAGCATATAAAACTCTTAAATATGGAATAGTTCTTTTTAAATTCGCATAATTATTTTCTTACTGTATTTAATAAATGTTATCAGTTTGACAATTAGGCCCTTTCCCGGAATAGAAAGTTAAGCCAAGAAAATATTTAGTGTGGAATGCAGAAAATTATTTAAACTTATAAAACCCTTAAATAAAAGTATTTTAATGGAATTTGGCTAAAATAAATTTGGACTTGCCGTTAATATGTGTGGTGAATATTAAAAACATCAATCCTCATTAGCACCCATAAAAGAAAACAGTTTCGGATTAAGATAATATCATTCATGAAATTTTCACAGTGTCTCCCTCTATGTCTGTATGTCTGGTTTATTTGAAAAATTTAGAACGGAAAGGTTCAATGGATCAGACCAAGTATAAGTAATGGAGTATCTGAAGAACAATTACAATTGCATGCGATTTGTTTACTTCTTAGTCAAGAAATGTTGTGCAGCAAAGCACAACGAGTAAAATCTACTTATTATATAAATTAAGGTAATTAAACATTTTTAAAATGTAATTAATAAAAAATAAGCAACAAAAAACCTCACCGGTTAACCGGTTTTTAGACATTAAGTCGTCTAAAACATAAGTCGACAAAAACGGTTTTTTTTGAAAAATGTCGTTTTTTTAATATACTAAAACTAATAACTATATATTACCAATATAAAGTATCGAATAGGAAAAACATAACGTTAGACCATATCAACTATAATTTATTGTCTTTTTCGAGGTATAGTTTTTTTCGTGCATCACCAATGCCGGTATTCATTTCTACACCGGATCTTATGTCGAATTGAAATTCAATACTGTTTAAAAAATTTCATTAATTTTAAATATATTTCATCGAAATTAATTAAAATTAAAAAAAGTTAAAAATGAAATAAAGTTTGTTTTTGTTATAAAAAGAAAAAAGTACATTTGTAAATTTTGATTCATACTGTAGTTCAACTCCAGGCCAAGAAATCGAGCAACCTTAATTAGATGAGCCCATAGATCTTCAGGACTAAATAGACATGCAAGATATGGGTTTAGCACTGCACAAACAATACGAGACCAGTAGACATGGAGCCAGCTGCTTCATCCCGATATCAGTTGTGCCAGAATTACTTTTGTTGACCGCTACAAATTCTGTTCATTGTCTACAATGTGTAGCGGCTGCCTCTAAGCACGCATTTCATACGGTAACTTGAAACCGCAGAAATTAAGACATTTCTGTGAATATCGTTCAAATCTGTTCTGATCCAAGGATAAAGCACAAAATTCCTTTGTTCGAATATTCGAAATATTTTCTTACATGCCTCGGTATTATCTCAAATTGTGTAACTGCTTACTTTGCATTTCAGTATGTTTCTTAACTGGAAAGATTTTCTTTTCCTCATGTCGGTGGTTAATTGAGAACATTTAAATACAACATTTTTTGATTCTTAAGGTTACCAACTTTTAGTATTTTTCCAATGCGTATCATTGGTATCCTCACTGGAGCAGCATAAATCATCACTATTCGGCCAATTGTTTTATATGTTTTATAAGGTTTCTTTGTCCATACCCCACGTACTGCCGACTCATGCTTTGAGGACCTTATTTCTACTTTAAATCTTGCGTGTTGTTATAGTGGCATGTGGTAAATAGACTTTCAAAATGTTATCCCCAAATCGTTGGAAGTCGGAATTTGAACTCCATAGACTACAGTGCCTAAATTTATACTTACTTCTTTTTTGTCCAGGTTGTGAAGAGTGTTACAGTTGATTTTGCTATTGAAAATTTCAAGTTTCGTGAAGGAAGAAATTGTAGATTTATCTCAACGAAAATTAATGTACCAACCTTCAAATATCAATAACTCTATGGCCCATTGCCGTAATTGTTTATCCGTCGCATATCTTATCATGTCAACACGGAGGAGCTGGGAATTTCGAGTGGTAGAAGTTTAACAATAGTGGCCAGGTAATCAAGAGTGGTTTTACTTTTTCGGGTTGTGATTTTTTGTTTCAAAATTCAACGAATGACTGACGGCTACTCAGACTGTGCAGTGGGGGAGAAGAAGGACCTCGAGAGTCTTTGCGAAATGTGATACGAGGAAAATTGGTATCTCTTCGAGGTAATAGTATAGGGATAATACTAATAAGGATCTGCATAGGCAGATTAAAGGTTCTTCAACATTACCTTTGAAATTTCATTAGATGGTTGTCATCTGCACCATCATGTGGTGTATGTATATATATTTCATTGTTTATTATTTTAACCGGAAAGTTAACAAAAATACTAGAATTATTCTTTTAAGAAAAGAAGTATATCTTATGTTTTTTTGATGGTCTGATAATTTCTATTTCTATAATTAAAGAATTTTTCACTGTAAAATAAAGAAGCGTTAAATTTTGTGATTCAAACACAAATAAAAGCAATTTACAATTAAAGCAATTTATGCTCGACTATCTAATACCCTACACCATATCGTCGGTTAAAAATGATGGTTACAAAAAATTAATGAACGTCCCTCGTATAATTTAACTTTCTGGTTTATGTTTAAGTGTGCAATACATTTTTGTGACTATAAAGTTTATGTTAAATTTATGCGCTTTTAAATTAATTTTTCTGAGGGTGTTATATGACGACTACAAGAAATAATGAAATGACCCTCATTTAATTTTGCAATCGATTTTTGCTTACATATATCTTAATTTGGCTAATTATATTATGTAAGATCTTTGCCCTTAAAAGTGATGTTTCGAAAGGGTTTGTATGGGATCTATGAAAAAAAATGAAGAATATTTTTAAGGGAGGTACCTGAGATATTGAACCGAACATGGAAAATTTCAATAGGCTTCGTCTTAGGCCAAAATAATAATAACAATCAGCCGGACAGACAGACAGACAGACGGACGGACGCACATCGTTTTTGAGTCAAAAGGTATACCATTTTTCCTGCATGTTACAAACATCAGCAAAAAAACGCATACTACCCCAAACACCTTTGGTGGTGTAGGTTATAAATGTATTTTAGTGTGGGTGTGAACCATTTTTTTTATTTTTCATATTTTGTTACAAACTGTTTCATCTGACTCATCCTAACACCATCCCCTTTTTACTTGCATACATAGTTAATACAAAATTTAAGTTTGTTCGTATGACCCAGCACTCGCAAGTATATGTGAGTATTTTGAAAACAATTTGATTTCATATTTGGCGAAAACAATAACTGAGAAGGATTATTAAAATTTAAATTATTTTATAATAAAAAAAGTAATAATGACTTAACAAGATGTTGAGATCTAAAATATTAAATAAATTAAATTGTATATCCTTACGGCACAGTGGTATCAAATGTTAAACGACAGAAATTAGTTTTACTGTTAATCAATTATTTAGAAACAAAATTATTATGGTAATGACTAGAAGTGCCAAGCGGTGATAAATAATATAATATAATATAATATAATATAATATAATATAATATAATATAATATAATATAATATAATATAATATAATATAATATAATATAATATAATATAATATAATATAATATAATATAATATAATATAATATAATATAATATAATATAATATAATATAATATAATATAATATAATATAATATAATATAATATAATATAATATAATATAATATAATATAATATAATATGATATAATATAATATAATATATATATACATATATATATAATATATATATATACATATATATATAATATATATATATATACATATATATATATATATATATATATATATATATATATATATATATATATATATATATATATATATATATATATATATATATATATATATATATATATATATATATATATATATATATATATATATATATATATATTTAATAATTATCATTTCATTCCACTGTGTTCTATAAAATAAAGCTTAAATAAATCTTTTTATAAATCCACTTCAACAAATTAATATACTTTTTAATTTACAACAATAACAAACAAATTGGGAAGAAACAACTACTTAGATATTGTATTCATATGTATATAAATGAAATTGTGCGTATGCTAATAAAAATATGTACGATTTGTGTGTATGTTTGAGCTTCCTTATTCCTTTTTTTTGTTGTACTTCGTACGTCAAGTGGAGTGCTTAAGAGCTCTTGTAAACAATTGTACGTACTTGAAAAGTGTACTTAAGTACCCCGGGTAAATTTAACGTAAAATAGACCGAACCCTTCTACATACTTAATTATGATTGTGTGAGCGTAGCACTTGTTCGAAATTTCATTGTTATTGTTATTATTTTTTTATTTTATATAAGATTATTAATTTGGCACCAACCACCACCCCATTACTTATTAAAAATTTTTATTTGTTGTGACTTAAAAACAATAATATTAGAATCATATAATATCATGTGTACATTCGTATTTTAATTTTGCTGTTAATACTTTTCAGTTTTAGGATATTTAACAAAAATTAATTCGTAAAACAAATATACCTCTACCTCCATGTCACAGCTATAAGAAATGCATTTGAATACATGTACATTTACAATATTTAACTATAACACTCTACTTCATCATCTTTTATACCTTAATTTGTAATTTTATTCCATTCTCCTTTATTCCTATGATGATAGCCATCAAAACTACATTCTGTTTTGTGCAATGCACTACAATATTAGGAAGTAAATTAATTTTGGACAAATAAAAGGCTAAAATATATTAGAAAACATTTTTTTAAAGAAAAGACAAGAAAAGTCAATATCTCAATTAATGAGAACAGATACTGAATTTATAACTTTAGAAGCAAATTGACCAGAACCTGTAAAGCATTAACATGTATAACAGATTTAAAATTAAATAATACGATTATTTAGGTTCATAAGCTCTTAATCAGAGTTTGTCAAAATTTTTTAATAGAGGGCCAAAGAAAACAAGTTGTGTTTTAGCTTTAAATAAATTTATAAAAAAGATATTACAAATAATATTTTACCTTAAATAAAAACTAATTTTACTTTTACTAGAAAGGCGAAATGTACTTGATTAGTTAGGCCAAAATTTTAAAACTATTGCTGTTATAGTTCTCTAGATATTCGATAATCAATATTTGTATTATGCCATCAATATTTGTATCATGCCATATGCAATATTTGAGGTATGCCATCTCCTTCTCCTATCCGCTCTACATTTTGTCTAGTAAAAATAGTTCCTTGAGAAATTAGCTCTTGTCAAATTTGGAAACTTCCGTTGTTATAGTTCTCTAGATATTCAATAATAAATATTTTTTGCCCAACAAAACAGCTCCTAGAAAAGGTAATTGGATCCTATATATAGAACTCCTCATCCTGGTTCTATCCACCCTATATTTTGTCGACTAAAACAGTTCCTCGGGAACGTGATTGACACCAAATTCGAGAACTCTCGGTGTTATAGTTTTTTTTAGATACTTGATAATTAATTATTGCTTTGAATGGGGTACACCTCCCCCTATTCCTATCCGTTCTACATTTTGTCTAGTGAAACAGATACTTAAGCAGATTTTATGAACTAAAATTTAAAGCTCTCGCTGTTATAAGTTTCTTAATATACGATAATAAATATTTACTTTGTATAGGGGTTACCCCTCGACCTCCTAAAAGTTCCTTAAGAAAGTTATTGGGACTAAATCATTATTAAAGGAATACAACATCATTTTTGAAAACCACATAGTCGTAACCAACATCGATAGACCAAATATTATGAAAAAAATTGCCAGACAAAGGCCAGTTGATGGTATATTTTGCTTTAACCACGCATAACATTTAGCAGCTGTTGATGTTCTGTATGAAAAAAATGCCAATCTGAAATTGAGCGACAGTAATGAATTTCAAGATTAATTAGAAGGCGATTAAGAAGATTGTAAGATGACTTAGAAGAATATGTTTTTGTAATCAAAAAAATGAAAATTATATAAGGCCGAATATGATAAGAATATATATAATTCGATTTAAGAACCAGATGAAATTCTCTAATTCCAATGATCGGAAAAATTTTACTTTAAAAAATACAATCAAATACAAATACAATATAGATAGAATCCAATATAAGAACTTTTTGGGCGTTTCAAAAACAATAAAAGGAATATGAATTAATAAAAAATACATACTTATTAACAGTGGAAATATATGATTTTATGTTTTTGTTTTTCCTGGGATCCTAGGAAATTTCAAATCAATCCCGGGAACTGAATAAGTCATTGAGGTGAAAAACATTAATTTGTACACTTATCTTATTTTTTTTAAGAAACTGAACATTACATAGGTCTTACAATCCTTTAGAAATAAGTGCCAAATTCCCTATACAATTCTCAAAAAATATTGATGCATTAACCATATCAATGTATGAATTCAGGAGGATTATATACCATTCATTATTAGTTTGAAGCAGAATTTATTAGAAATCAACCCTGAATCCCGAAAATTATACTACTGGCAATTACATAATTTTTTTAGTGACACATCGTGTTTAAATCGTTAATGTTTAAAAACGATAATGAATACTCGACACCAAATTGTTAGATTTAAATGCCAACTACAACAAATTTATGAACGACCTTCGTATAATTTTCCTTTAAGAGTTTTTTTAAGTATGAATAATATTGTAGCATTATGTAAAATTTGTGCCTTTTAAAAGGATATTATGTGTTATATGGGAGCTTAAAGAAATTATGGACCGGCTCTCGAAATATTTTATACATCGAATTCAATTATAATACCAACATTTATGTGAGATTTCACAAAAACACCTCAGCTCTGACTCTTTGAAATTTCATTACATCTAATGTTTCCCTGGTTGTATAGGAACTATCAGAAATAATAGACCAATCCTGGTGTGAACATCATTTGAGAATATCATAAAGCTTATTTTTGCCGGATTTCGTTGACCACATTCCAGGAGGAATATTTTTTGTAGCAAGGTTAGGTGAAATTGAAATGGCCAAATATCATCAAAATATCTTAAAATCGCGATCTGCACTTTGATCAAAAAGTCAGTGGAACGGACATCATTAAATCCAATCCAATAAAAAAGTGATTCTGAGGCGAACCGTAATTTTAAAGTCAATGACAAATCGTTTAAATGAAGTAATTCAGCTTAACAGATACCCTTGTTATTCCGTGTGTAGTATTAAGAAGGAATCATCTCAGGCCCCATATACATATATGATATCTGTTTATTGTTGGCACTTAGACTTACGTACACAATAGTTGACAGTGCTCAATAATATTTGATCTGAGAATTTTTTTCGGTCCTTTTTAATTCCAACAAAATTGGTTATATAGATAAAAAGATATAGACCAATATCTATGGCAACCTCTAAATTCAAGCAAAAAATGTTGATAAAATTGTCAATTAAAAGTCGACAAATTTGTATGAAATTTTGCCATAATATTAAGCTAAAGAGACCTCATTAATATCAAAATCGGTTCGGTAGAAAAAAAGTTATAGCCAACAATATATCTCATTAAGTGTTGTGTGATATAATTAGGAAAACTCTTATATTGTATAAGTGTGTGAGTTAATGTGTTAGGGTGTAAGTACGAAACATAACATATTGTTTCACACACATTTGTTTTGGAGGGTATTAAAGATTCGGCATAGCCGAATACAGATAGCACTTGTTTACTTGTTAAGTTAGAATGCAAATTAAGGTCCGGCTTAATAATTTCATTTGCAAATCTGCATTTCTTTTGACAATATTATTTCAATGTTTTCCATGAAAAAAATATTTTAATATGAGACATACTGGAAAGGCTAACGTGAATTTTATCTGATTTATGAAAAAAATAACATGCAGCAGTAAGAATTTCAATTATTAAAGATTTATCATGTAAAATAATAATTTTTAAAAGCAATCACGTGCACACATTTTTTAAAACCATTTTAACTGATTTTATATAATTTTTATTTTATCACCACCAGCAGTAAAATGGGAGATTATTTCGTTTTAATAAAAATTCATCAATAATAAAAAAATAAAAGTTACTTGTTATAAATCAATGTGTATTACAGAATAAATTGTTTTCTATTACAAGAAAGAAAATTGCTGAAAAATTATCGCCAAGACCAAATTTTTTATACATTCTACCATGTACAATACCAATGCAATACATATATTAAGATTTGGAAACATGTAAAAAACATATTTCACTATTTGAAAATAATGATAAGATTTTTAAAGGGGAAAGTCCTTTACTACTAATTCCACTTATATAATATTTGAAATCGTTCCTTATCCAAAAACAAGAAAAAGGTTTTTAAATATTTCAGTCTTAAATTTTTATTATTTTTTTATTGCCAACAGTATCGCATGCTTAAATTTTTTATTTTGTACATTAAATAATTGGATAGAATCAATAGAGGGTGATTTTTTGGTACATTTTGAATTTCTTAGGTACTTTAAGAAGTTGCCAATACTTTTTGATTTTGGTTTTAAATCAACCTAAAATTATAAAAGAAATTATATAGCGATCGAAATAGATAAAAATGTAATCTATGCTACTCTTTGTCTTCTTAGTAAAAAAAATAATAATGAAACGAGTTATTCTATTGTAACAAAAAGAGAAGAATAATTAAATCATTTAGATAAACTAATTTTCTTAAAGTGCCGCACACAGCTTTTAATACGAAAATGCTTCCCGACGCCACATTGTCTTTATACAAAAGGGTTTAATATATTATTAAGAAGCTGAAAATTAAATGATAATTTTTTCTTGGAAAGGTTATGTGGAAGCTAAGAGAAATTATGGACCGGTTTTAGTAAAATTTCGTAAAACCATTCCCACTTATATTTATCTTTTATAAATTTAATTTTATATGGGAAAAGGCTTTTGTATGGGAGGTGCGAGATATAATGTTCTTCGTAAAATATTGCGCAGCGCTTTAGAATACAACAAAACTTATTATCGAATTTCTTAAAAATCGTTTCAATTTTGGCTACCAAAAATTGTATAACGGCTAATACACTTAGTCAAAATTGTTGTGACAAACAAACTGTATTATAGACAGACTTACGTTTCCGTTGTTCCTCGCCGAATAACTTATCTTACCACCAGAAAACCTTATTTCGACTTTTTCCAGTAAAGTAATTATTTATTCTAATCTGTGTAAAGATTTCTACCCTGAAGTTTCATGAACTTTCAAAATATTGAAGAATAAAGCATTCTGTGTGAAAAATAGAAGTGTAGTACAACGAAATGACAAAGAGGTTTCTAATAATAAATATAAGATGATAGATATATGGCGGGAAACATGAACCCTAGAGTCAATGAGAAGATGGACTCTCTCCAACATTAGAGAGTAGATCGAAAGACTACACGGTAATATGGGTTACTATTTATTTTACTACATCGTTTGAATTGAAGACCTGACACATACAAACAGCAGAACATGTATATTTGCAATAGTTCTGAACGTATGAGCGAAAACGTACGTACGCACATACCTACAAACATACATACATACTTACATGCAAACAAACATATACACATACATTCATACATATTTACATACTTACATACATACACACAAATATATATATATATATATATATATATATATATATATATATATATATATATATATATATATATATATATATATATATATATATATATATATATATATATATATATATATATATATATATATATATACATATACATTAATTCATGTTCAGTAAGCTTGCGCGGCTTCTGAAATTCCTTTTGTTATTGTAATTTTACTTCGTTCCTCGACTTGTTTAAGTTGAAATCTTATTGAAATGAATGATTTTTTTCCGCAATTTGCTCTATGTTATTGTTGTATTGGAAGAGAATTTAGGGGACGATATTCTCAATATTTTGCTTGCATAACTTCATTACAAAAGAACAATATTTAGAACAATGCAACTCTGGGAAAATATACACGTAGAGAAATGAAAGAAAGTAACAAAAAGAATAACAACACAGCGTGACAATTTTGTAAGTTAAGAGCATTCTATTGGACATTTCAAAGTCACTTAACGAAACCTCGCCCTTTTTCGGTGGCAGCAATACTCTCTAACAAAAACAATGTTTGTTCTATTCATTGTATTTCTGCTTTCTTTATGAATTCAGCAAGGATATTTATACATGTTTGTGTTCCACTCTACAATAAAAATAATAATAAAAGTTAATGTAGGATTGATGCAAATCTACCAGTGGTAATTGCACCAAGGGAGGTCTTAGTATCTGGGAACACAAAAATCACAATAATTTCTCTTACAAATAGTTTTTTTATTATATATAATCATAAATCTATGGCCATTTGAGCGGAAATATTATTTTCTTTGTTAACTAAAAAATGTATATGTTCACATTGTGCATAGATTTATATATGTATTGGAAATGTACCAACAATTGATTACAAAAATATTCTTAATTACATTTATTTACCAGAATTTCCATTTTAAAATTCATATTTTCTTTCAACTTTAAGTTAAAATTAAAAGTTTAGATGTATTGAAATGATTTCGTTATGATTTTAACTGAAAAAATATGTTGCATGTAGAAATCGATGGATAAGGGCATTTTCAAATATTTTAATTAATGATTTAAAAGATGTGAATTTAATTTTACAAAAAATCAGTAAAATCTTCCAGCTTCAACTTTATTATTATTATTTTTTGCTTCCACAGTATTACCTTAGGAATTCGCATACAAACGCAAATAATTATTTTAATTGATCTTTATACATTTTGTTTTATTGTATATTTCAATTTGAGAAAAACAATAAAATATAAACAGTGAACTGGTAAATATCAAAAATATTTTTTGAAAGGAACAATTTTTAATTGTATGTATTCACACGGTTCAAACAATTCCTTGAAAGCACATAAGAAATACCTCACGCGGTGATTTTTCTTTAAGAATATATAGTTCATAAACAATATTAATGGTTATCGCTAATCATTGGATTGTAACACGCTGAGTGTTACATTTTTTTTATAAAGAACGACAATATTGTGAGATATAATAAAGGCTGTTTGTTATACTGGTTTAGGAAATATTGACTTTGTTATTATTATAATGATTATTATTACTATTATAATTATTTTTTAGCATTTTTATACAAAATTCATGTAAATACGTTTTAATTGAAGGAATATTTATTTTTCTTTATTATTAATTATTTATTATTCTAATAAAAAATGCAAGTATTATTTATTAAATTTCACAAAATTCGCAACATTATTACTAATGACAATGTACAAGAGATTTTTCAAACATGTCACTAATGGTACGCAGTGGTCCCAAAGTGCTGAAACTTTTTAACTATTAAATATTTTTTAACGAACATGGATATTGTTAAGGTGTTTTTCAATTAGTTTGGAGAAGTACATGTTTCTAATATGTCCCGGGGTCGAAAAGTGGGCCTCCAAATTTGGTCACCTCGGGTATTACGATTATAAAAAATCTACAAAATTGCATTTAGGACTTGATTGGAAAAATATTTTACATACATAATAACCCTAATAATTATCAACAAAAAATACGCTTTCATGTGTGGGATATATCTAATAGTTTAAGAGATATTTAGATCAAAGTAAAATTTTGAGTCATTTTTAGACTGGCTTTTCTAAGTTTTTTTATTTGATGGGCCTTATTCATGTCCAAAAAATATAATATATTGTCTGCATTCTGTACGAAGTTCTAAATAATTGTTGTACATTATTCATGGATTCATTCATGCAGTATTATATGTAAGAGTTTAATAGCAATTTCATCATGTATTTTAATAATGATGTTTAACGTTTTAACCATTTAAAATATTTTTTTGAAATTCCGCATAGTTATTTCTAAGGTATTTCTAGAGTGTTTTGGAAGAGTATAAGTTCCTAGCTCTTATTGGAAACCACCTCAAGAATGTGTGTACGTGAAATTTGGTTTAAAAATATTCAATAGTTACAAAGTTGCAGAATTATTTGCAAAAACTTCGTTTTGCGGCAGTACCCCATTTGATCTATTATTGGTAGCCAATAGTTTTCAAAAAATTTTTTTGGGATTATAGACAAGAACAAAATGTAGAGTAGGAATGCTATTGTGTGGTTAATATACGATATAGTACGATATGATTTCGTGGTTAAATAAAAGGAGGTTCTTATCAGATGAGTTTTTTTAGGATGCTGATAACGATTCGAATAAGTTTGTAATTAGAAAGAATACAACTAGGTCACCTTTTATGAGAATTCAAATTTATGCGTTTTTCAAATAAACGATTTTTCAATTTTAACAGATTTTGACATTTTAGATGTTTTTTTTTTTTACCGGAAAGAGCATTAATGATTCAATGCGGACTGACTAATCTGTTTAACGGATATCAATTGTCAGATAAGCAAAAAAATATAAACCGCAAAGTTTGAAGACAAACTATTTTGCAAACAAGTAAGAATGCTATATTCGGCTATGCCGAATCTTAAATACCCTCCACCACAAATTCATGTAAAGTTAATACGTTAGGTTCCATAGATACACATACACTCACAAATATATATAACACGGAAATACTTAATCAGTCATAAAATTAGTTACAATTAAGGCTATAAAATTTTTACTGAACTTTCATTGAGCTCTTTAATTTTTGTGGATGTGAGCAGACAGAGAGATTGACCAAAATCGAATGAGTTTTTGACTTGATGCAAGAATATATACATTTTGGGGTCTGACATAATTTATTCTTAGCGTTACACACAGAGTGAAAAAGTCAATATTCTCTCATTACCACTTGTACTGTGGATCGTATAAAAACAAAAATATGCTTGTTGCAAGCTCAGAACTATTTTCCGGGAAGGGGTCTTATATGGGAGCTACAGCAAAATTTGGACCAAGATTGTTCATATTTATAATATACTTTGATTATAGTTAGAAAAATCATTGCGCTAAATTTTAATGGAATTGATCTTTATTTAATTGTTTTATAAACTCTAATCCGTTTTCCGGGAAATCCCTTTATAAGCGAGCTATAGGAAAATTTGGACCAATATAGGGCAAATTAATATAATATCTTCAGAATAGTTAGAAAAATAATTGTGTCGACATTCAATAGAATTGGTCTTTATTTACTCGGGAAGAGGCGTTATAATGGAGCTATATCAAAATATGGACCCATGTTAATAAAATTTATAATATATATTTAAAATACCTAGAAAATCAATTGTGCTAAATTTCGAAAGAATTGGTTCAATTTTAAGAGTTTTATAAGCTATGAAAGTGACTTATATGGGAGTTATATCAAAATATGGACCCATGTTAATAAAGTTAATAACATATATTTAAAATAGCTAGAAAATTAGTTGTGCCAAATTTCAATAGAATTGGTTCAATTTTTAGAGTTTTATAAGTTATAAATCATATTCCGGGAAGGGGCATTATATGGAAGCTTTATCAAAATATGGATCAATGTTAATAAAATTTATAACATATATTTAAAATAGCTAGAAAATTAACTGTGTCAAATTTCAATAGAAGTGGTTCAAATCTAAAAATGTTATAAGCTGTAAATCATATTCCGGGAAGGATCTTTATATGGGAGCTATATCAAAATATGGATCAATGTTAATAAAATTTATAACATATATTTAAAATAGCTAGAAAATTAACTGTGTCAAATTTCAATAGAAGTGGTTCAAATCTAAAAATGTTATAAGCTGTAAATCATATTCCGGGAAGGGGCTTTATATGGGAGCTATATCAAAATATGGACCAATGTTAATAAAATTTATAACATATATTAAGAATGATTAAAAAATTAGTTGTGACAAATTTTAGTAAATTATCTTAAAGATTGCGGCCCATATGACACAAAGAGTTTAGGGTGTATCAAAATTTTGCATATTATAGCCTATAACTTTTTTCGGTTAATCAGATTTTGATAATTTTTTGCACGATGATGAAGCACGTGCAATTGTATGCTAAAATTAATTTTTTGTTTAAGTCCAATTACATTTTTAGAAGAAATTATAAGAGTTCATTTTCGAAATTTTGAGGTTGTTTCAGATATCGGTTTATAACTTTCTTGCTTATAGACCGATATAGCTGGTTTTAAATAGCAAACTGGACAATAACAAACAATGTGGCCAAGTTTTATGGAATTCGGTCAATTATTCTAGGCGTGAGAATGTTTCCAACAGACAAACAGACGGACAGACGGACATAGCTAAATCGACTCAGTTTTTGATTTGATGCAATAATATATATACATTGTTGGGTCTGAGATGATTCCTTCTTGGCGTTATATACAGAATGACAAACTTAATATACCCTCACCACTTGTGGTCGTGGAGGGTATAAAAAATTTTAACAGTTAAAAATTATTAGACCTCGTCCCCTGTTCACAAGGTAAAAATCAGATTTTACCATGTGATGCCAATATAATTATATAATCTAGTAACAAAAATGACATTGAAACAATTCCAAAACGATGCAGACAATTATTCGGAGATTCAGATAATTCATATTTATTATTAAATCATTTTCTATTTTCTTCAGTAATTAATGAATTAATATAATATTTTTGTTTATTTAATAAAACTTTTTTTGATTAATATTTGTATTAATGCAGTTTTCTATAATTTTTGAATAAATAATTTGTTGTAATATTTAGCTGGAGTATCGTTTCATACGAATATTCAGTTTATTTTTGAACTCATCTACCGCATAAATGAAAGCTGAGAGTATATAAAAAAGGGTAAACGAGTACTGCATCCATTTAAAAATTCAAAGTTTCAAACAGTAAAGAGACATAACGGCCGTTGCATTAATTAAGCTCTGGAGTGCATCTTCGATACACTGAATTAAATATTGTTATAATTATAACTTTACTAAATTTTCCATACCTAGAACCCCTACTTAATTTGTTTTTCTTGCATTTCCATTGAACTTAAAACTATTCCAAATAACTATCATGTCTGGAAAAGTAATAACAATATGTTACAGTTTGAAATGCCTAGTAAAATTATTATAACTTGAACACATTTTATAAGGGATGTCAAGGTGACATCTCTTATAAAATGTGATTTTTATATAAAAGTTCTTTTAAATTGTGACAGTGATCGCAGTGTTTCAAATGAAAACATAAGTATTTTTTTACATTAAAAAAACTCGAAGAAATAAAAAAGTTCATTAAAAAACAACATTGTTTTCTTTGCAAATGGGAATGGATTGCTTTCATTCTAGATGAATCACGAAATTTATTACCAGTACAAATAATTAAAAGAAGCGTTTAGAATTTATGTTCAACGCTCCATCTTTAAGTAATTTTCTGGCAAATCTGTACTTATAAATACGAGTACAGTAACTGTTATTTCATAATTTCAGTCACTGTTGTTACCAGTGATTTACCAATCACAGTGATTCTATCACAATCGTGAAAATATCGCTCATCCCTTATATACATACACAAATTTTGTAAGTGCAAAATATATTACTAGTAAGTTTTATCTTGGGTATAAGTTATTTAGTTTATGTAGATTGTTGAAATGGAAAAAAAATAAATCACTTACATAGTTCTTATGTTAGTAAGAACTTTATCCAAGAAGAAATATGTAGTAGGGAACAAAAGAACGGGGGATTACATCAAAGACAAGAAAACTTGTGTAGCATGTTATAGTAAAGTGGCGAGGTGACTTCGAAAGGATAAGGAGTTCTTCTTATCACATTATCTTGCTTTTTCTAACTAGGTTTCGTGATCCAAAGAGTAGGAAAAGTTCAGATAGACTTATGTGCTAACCATCTGCTTCGTTAGATAGCGTTAGTAGACGAATTGTATTCACCCTGTGCAAAGAGTATTAAGATATTAAGTACTTGATTTATATTACAATTAGAAATAGAGTTTAAGCAAATTTTGTTAAATGTATTCAATACCTCCTTTGCTTTTTCTTAAGCATGGCTTCTGGTTGTATTCCAGTTTTTTTCAGCCGATATTGTAGTTATGTTATTTTTATCTGCTTTAAAAAATTTTGTATGGGAATTTCATATTCCACTAAATCCGCTAATTCCTTCAAAATTTGCTTGAATGTGTCTTCAAAATTACATTGCCTTTTCACTGTATTGATCGATAACGCTTTACATTTAAGATTATCATTGTTCTTTTTTAATTATAAAAAGTAATAAAACAATTAAAAAATATATATTCGATTGTGCAAATCTTTAATAATCGCCACAACTATCAATTTTGCTACGATTGTCTAAAAGTTGAAGGGGTCTAAAATTAAAACAGATGATCTTTTTATAAGTTGGTACTTCTCCTTCGTACATATTGCAGTCTATAATATTTTATTATTAAAGCTTTATTTGTGTTTCAAATTTATTGAAACATGATCAGAGATATGCAATACTTAGAACTTCATTTATAAGGCGGTACCAGTCACCCTTGTATTAATCGACAATTTTGTACTCTACAATATCTATTTTTGTAGGTTTACCCATATGACAAATTTCTTAAAATTTTACTCTAACAAAATCAGTTATAAATGATATTTAAAAATTTCGTCTGTTAAGGGTGTACCAGTCCCCTATACTCTATCCAAAAATTTTAGTCTATTATATTTATGTATCGAATATCATGAAATTTGCAGCAACAGTTTCAGAAATATATATTATATAAAAACACCATCTACTGATTGACGGATAAGTTGTCATAAAAGTTATAAAATTATAAGAAATAGATTTCTCATATATAAATAGCAGCGAAGTCAATCTCAACTCCTTCCCAAATTAGGATTAGTACAAAAGAAGCACGAATATGTGACAAGGAGCAAAACTAAGGATGATTACCTATTGAAGTTGTCTCACGTACAACATGCTTCTAAGCCATTTTACTTTAACTACCACACACGCTTCCTTGTCCTTGATGTAAACCCCCAGTGATCTGATTTCCCATTACCTATTACTTCTTGGGTAAACTTCTTATTAACCCAAGAGAGTAGAGCTCTATGACCGGACAAGCCCACTAGTCCCAACCTAATATCAGCTAATTTCCCTTTTGCGATAGACGATGAAATTGGGATGTCACTCTGAAAGTACCACACCAAGGGGTTAACACGACGTAGCGTTAGGCAATGTTGCCTTATTAGTGTTGGTTGCCATATTATATTGTTCAGCTGGTTGCGGTATTCGCTGAGTGGTTTGCTAAAGTTTTCACTGCCATCTGGCGTTTTTTACATTTGGTTTTTGATTCTGCTAGCTGCGAGTAGTTAACATATGAGACCGTCTCATGCTACAAAACGCTGGTAGAGAGGTGTTGACTGATGCCATGGCCGCTTCCTGTGCACTGTTCTGTTCGGAGAATGATAAGGAAGAATGTGGCTTGCGGCCCGTGCTGCTGTTCCCAGTGTTGATGTTAATGCCATAGGTGGTAATATTTGGTAAATATTTCAATATGAGTCAAGAATGCTACTTTAATAGCCTTATTCTAAAACCTTTGGTTTGCTCTGTTATTGTACAGAAACGAAAACGTTAACAGTAAATTTTTGTATTCTGCATCAATTTGTTACATTTAACATTAATGAAATAAGTTACAGTTAAATTGGTTACGTTTTGTCATTAAAAATTGTACGTAATTGCCAGTTATATCATTTTCGGGTTTCAGGGTTGATTTCAAGAATTTTATATTTTCATATCTGGAAAAATACCACAAATTGTCACGTAACATGTGAACATGTTACGGGATATGGGAGATATATGATATAATGGACCAGTCATAATCAATTTTAATGGGTTTTTACCTTGAGTTAAATATCAACAGGTGGTAAATCTCATCAAGATATATTTTAAACTATTTGTTCACAGGTTACATAAACAGGTAGCAGTATGAGCGACCATACTTAAATCGGTCTATTATTATCAATTTTAATAGGTTTTGTTTTGTAGGGATTCATATATTTTGAAAAAATTTTTAAAACTTATATTATGCCCACTAACTTAAAAAAAGCAATTAAGAATGTAGGTTAAGTCCGACTTTTCGATACCCTAATGGTGGTTACGAAAAATTTATGTATGACCCTCGTTTAATTTAATTTTCTGATTTATTCATTGTTACACTTAGATTTATAGTCAAAATACAAGTCGATTTTAAAAGTTAAATGATCCCCCAACTTTTTAACCATACCTTTATGACTCACCGAATTAAAAGCTTTAGATAAAGCAAGTAAAATTTGGAAAGAAAAATAATCCTTGTTAACACTATCCCAAATCAAGTCTGTTAAATTTAATAGAAATGAAGTGGTACTATGACCTCGACGAAAGTCAAACCGGGAAGAAGAAATGTTAATATTGGCAGGAGCTTAAAATTGATGTGTTACTTTTTTATAAATCTCAGGCATAATGAAAATAGGCTCTAATAACACCAGCCTTCGGAATCGGTATAACTCCAGCTCTCTAGAGAATGACCTGTTACGTTATATCATGACCATGTTATAATGATGTCACATATCTTAACAACAAAACTTTTTAAAAATTTATTTTATTGTATGAATAATGTAATTTTTAGAAAAAAGTTCGCTATGATTATAAAATTTAATAGAATGCAATAATTTATTTGTAAAGATGACTCCAAAAACAAATACTGTCACAACGTTCAGTATAACTTCAAAAAAACAAATATTCTAATCATGAATTTTACTATTTTGTACTCCACAGAACTGGAAGCAAATTATGAAGTCCTATTGCACAGTATGGAAAAAATGGACAATTTGCAATTCACTCTGAAACCTTTTCATCACTGCAGTCGATTAAGAATAAAACTACTGATAATTATTATACCTTTAAATAAATTTCCCAACATCATTTCAATATGAATTTGCGGTTCTTGCTGTCAAATTCGCATCCAAACAACCCTTTAAAAAATACTAAATTATAATCGTAGAGATATTGAAAAATTGATACACGACATCTTTATACAGCAAAACAGAAATCACATACATAGTCTCACATCGTCCTGGTATAACCTTTCTCACGTTTGCAATCTTATCGTATAAAACTCTCACATTATCTTTCTGAATGTCCTCTAGCGCTTGAATCGAGAACAACATTATTTCTTAATACTGATCCTACATGTGTAGGATCTGAGATCTGAGAGGAAAAGAAAGTGGAGATTGTAGTTGGGTACAGAACGGAAATGGGACGGGTGTATATAGACGGACCATCTGGACAGGTAATGGTAGTTTTTCGTCGGACTTGTACAAAACAACTAATATAGAGTTTGATTATGGTGAATAATTTTTTGTAAATAGATGATGTAGAAATAAATGTAAATATTAATTATGATTTCATAACAATATAAGAATTTTATTTATAGAGTATTGAATACTGTTTATTTCTTTAGAAAACGATTCTTGTTGAGCTTTTTTCTGTGTTAACTCAGTACCTGCAACCTGTTCTTAAAATTCTGTACAAGCAAGAAAATCGTTTCTTTTTTACTCGATTTCTTGCTACAAACTAAAAAGATCTTAATTTATTTTATTTATTTATTGTAATTTTGTATTTGATTTAGGTAACAACTTGGATTATTGATATTTTTCTAATTGGGGTAAAAACTGTAACCTATTTTATCAGTTGTTGTTCCTTTACGGTATCATCCCAGTCTATACTACATCTCCAAAATTCTTGAAAAACTATTTTCAAATACATTGTAAAGTTTCCACACATTTCGAGAGCAATATAAAACTGCCCAACCTTCTCGGACCACTTTCCAATAAAATTGGAAATAAATTTACAGTGGGACAAATTATCCTAATTTCCTAATTGATCACAATTTCATCATGATCTGGAAATTTCGATCAACGATATAATGCCTTCCATATACATAAACCTGACAAATAGCGATTTGGATTTATTAATTGGTCAATTAAATGAGAATAAAGCATTAAATTTTTAAGACACCAATTTCTGAAAATATAAAAATTTTTTTAATTAAACATAGATGACAAAAAGATCTTTAAAAAATAGAATCAGCCTCGAATACAATATATTATCAAAACAAATTCAACTTTTGACTTTTATAATATAAAAAAGTTAACTGAGGGCAGGCAAGAAGGTTAAATAGGTTGGAGAATATAAAACCTGGTCCAAATACTTTTAGAGACGTGTACCAAATAAAAAGAAGAAAAATCTATCTTTTGTCATCAGATCAGTGAGGATGGTCATAAAGTGACAAATGAGAGAGAATTATTAGACCATTTTAACATGTACTGGGAAGTTATCCCTCAATTCACTGTTACTGACCTGAATCAACGAATAGCTTCATATACAAATAGGACGTCACATTGTCTTTGTGTGTATTTATATATTCATTTTGGAATTGGAAAGTTCGTTTAACTCAATGTTGAATAGAGTTAAGGATATCGTAATTTACTTTCTTTTTATTTAGTTTTAAATGTTGACTATTTGTAGTTTTTTGTTTTGTAATAGAGAATAATAATCTATCGTTTTTGCCTGGAGAAAGTGATTGTTCATCATTAATTATCAAAATATGTTATAGGCTTCGACTGATTGTTTTACACAGCGTCTTCGGCTGTCGGTTATACACAGCGGTCTCGGCCAACTATTTAATACAAATGTTTTACAATGCGGCTTCGGCGAAACCGATCTTTTGAAATTTCATGAGCTTCCAGAAGAATTGGCCGAATGTCACCTGATAGATGCGGACCGGCAGCGGTATGAGTATGAGAACCTGGCATAAACTGACCGCCAGCGCACTGAAATGATTTAGGGTGAAGAAGGATAGTTTGAACAAAGGATTATATTTTCAATATTCTCACTCTTGCTAGACAAGACCCTACATTGTAGAAAATTTACCATCTGTTTCACATATACGACGTGATTTGTGTGACACATGTCAGATGGCCGCCCCCATGATGTCTGATTCCGTCTATAACAAGGCCATAGGTCACATTAGAACTAAATGTATGTGACTAGACTCCTACAACATTCGAAAACAAGTAACATTTCATTAATTGATACAGGTTCAGCTAGTATTTTCATTGGAAATATTGTTTTACAAAATTTACCAAATTCCGAGGTTATACCCACCAGTACTCAGGGTACTGTACAAATGGCAGATAAATCCATGGCAACTTGTCTGCAGAAAAATACTATCAACCAAATTTCTATTACAGAAACCTGTAATTTGCATTTTAGCCGAACCAATTATACTAGGAATGGATTTTCTTTACGCTGTAAATATCGAAATCCACTAAAACGGCCGAATTACATAAAAGACATGTTTTCACCCATGAAACTACATCATGATGGCGAGGAGACAGAATTAAATAATCTTCTACTTGGACATTAAAAAATCACATGCATAAAAGGTTTATGAACAATTGCAAAATACGAAATTAGACTTCGTGATACAAATCCTGTCAGCAGATATATATGCAAAGAAACTCGTTGATAATGGAAATTATAAACGAAGAAATTGATAAATTCCTATCGGAAGACAGAAAAGTACTAGCCCGAAAAAAAGACTTTCGCCAGTTGAATACAGTCAGCGAGCCTTCCACATAAATCAACGCCATTCTGATCCAATTTCGCGAAGTTTATTTATCACTTCTCTTGATTTGAAAAATGGATACTAGCAAACATCTCTGCAAGAAACTTAAAAACCATATACAGCTTTTACTGTTCCCGACAAGGGGCTATTCCAGTGAGAGGTTATACCCTTTGGTCTACACTCTGCATCAGATACCTTTGGACGAACATTAGATACTATCATAGGATCAGATATTATAATTCTCGGCAAGAGAACGCACAAATGTTATATAACATAGAAAAGAGTGAATTTGTTCGTACTAGCATACGCTATCTAGGGCAAATGGAAACTTCCTAAGGTTTTAATATGGATCCCGATAAAATTGAAGCCATTCAGAAGTTTCCAGCGCCTATGAATTTAAAGGAGCTCCGACGAGCACTAGGAATAGTTTCGAGGTTTGAATGTAGTAGCTGACGCACTCTCCCGATCTCCCTTGCCGCATATGGAAAACTTAATTGCGATGAAATCTCCGAAATGGTATCTACGAATAATGCATTTAGCTTTAACTAACCAAAAAAATTCCCCGATTTCAAATAATTTAGAATAATAAAAAAAGAAGCCAAAAAATGTATTTAAAAAATCTAGAAAAGTTCCGTAAAAATTGTCAAAATTTTAAAGAAGCAACAAATTTTATATAAAAAATATCTGAAATAGTGCCGTAAAAAAAAGAAGCTAAAATTTTTATAAAAGATCTTGAAAAGCGTCTGAAAAATTAAAAAAGAAGTAAAAAATGATGGCGAAAAAATTTGATAGTTTTCCAAAATGCTACAAAATTTCCATTAAAAATAAAATCTGGAGAAGTTCTGAAAAATTCTAAAATTTAAAACAGATTGCTGAAAAATTATAAGTTTCCAAAATAAAGCAAAAAAATCCATTAAAATAATAATAAAAAGTAAACAAATTTTGTAAAATTGTCGAAAAATTCCAAAGAATTTTTAATTAAAAATAAAAAGTTTGTTAATTTTTTTTTTTTAAATAAATTTTTTTTTTTAAATTGTTTCCCATTTAAACCAAAAATATTAAAAAGAAAATTTGCTTTTCCCATTAAAATTGCATAAAAATCGGTAATGAAAAAGTAAATATTTTATTTTATTAAAAATGCATAAAATTTGCTTTGAATTTAAGAGTAAATTATTACAAAAAACCACCACCCTTTTCATATAAATATTAACATTAACTGAATAACAATATAAAATTCTCTTTAAACTGCTCTTTATATTACTGTGAAAGATGAAGAAAACAACGAAAAACAAGCACAGTGGGCTATAATAATAAAAAAATAAATAAATTTTCAATGAAAAATAATAAATTTGCAAGTTGAAATTAAATGAAACTAATAAATTAGTTCAGATAAAGCGGTTAATTTTGAGTTCTTTGCTGGTGTGTGATGCAATTGTATGTCGAATAAGAAATATAAAATAAATTATTTTCAATTTCTTTAAATAATTTTTTCATCCAAATTTTTTTAGTAATTTTAAATGCGAAATTTAAGATGCAGCAAATTGCAAAAAAAAAATATTTTACAAAATTTTACAAAAATTTTCTTAAAAGTAAAAAACATATCAAGTAAATAAATTGTGGAACTGAAAAAAAATCGAAAATAAAAAAAAAATTGTTAAAACAATAATTAAAAAAAACAAATTTAAATATAAAAGATTACTGAAATAAATTTTTGGCAATAAAAAAATATATATGCAATTACTTGCTTCTTTATTCATAAATTTGGCAATAACAAAAAATTACATTTAAAGAAAAAAAATTTTCCAATTCCAAAAATTTAAAATTAATACACTAAATTGGCAATTTACAAATATATAAAAAAATTGTTGGCATTTAAAAAAATTATAAAACCATATAAAGCAATTGCTTGCTTCCTCATTAAAGCGAATATAAAAGGATATAAAATAGGAAAAAGGATATAAAATAGAAGAAAATTAAATTCTTCAAAGTAATTTTTTGCTTTATAACTTAACAAAAAATTGAAATAATTTTTTGACAAATTCCCGTCCGTTGTGTTCTTAAGTTCACATTTTTACCACTTAGTGAAATTCTAAAAATTCCAAAAATTACTAGAAAATATGAATCCCTTTCCTGCAAAAGATTTACTGTGTAGAATTCAATAACTCTGCGAATTTACAATTCAAATAAATATAAAACTTTTATTAAGTAAATATTTTTCCACAAAATATTGGCTTCTAAAATATTGAAGTAATATAAATAAAACGCCTAATAAGGAAATATCTTTTATTAAAAAATATTTACGTCTAAAATATTGAAATACTTATTATAAAGATTTCAATAATAAATATCGAATTCCCAATTTACATAAACAAATAAAATGGAAAACCTTTAAAATCGATTTGCATTTGATGCGAAAATTCTTATATCACTCTGCAAAAAAATTATGATCTTGACCTGGCAAATCCATCGGATACTGTTTTGGACATCAGAATAAATTATTGATTCCCTTTGGGGAAAAGTTGAAAGATGCACAAGAGCAATACGACTCGTGTCGTATATATATGTAATAAAACATTCATTAATGCTCGTGAAAGTATAAACCCATTACCTCCTAGTACGTAATGAATAGTATTTGTAGTTCTGGACTGAAGCTCCCACCCTATGACACACAAATTTTTTCTGGAAGTTATGAGGACTGGCCAGCATTTCGCGATATGTTTACAGCAGTTTACATCGACCATCCAAGGCTCACAAACGCGGAAAAACTATAACATCTTAGAAAAACAACTGATGCTGCTGGAGCGATTGCAAATAGGTTTTCCCTTACCGATGACAATTTTAATCTCGCCTGGAATCCTCTCAAGTAGCGATATGAAAACATTAGAGTTTTAGTGAATAATTAAATTCGGCGTCTTTTAAATATTTCCGCAGCCGTCAAAGAGGAAAGCGAGTCGTTACAAAGGATCCACAGTTCTGTATCTGACAGTTTAGCAATGCTTAAAGATTTAGGTGTGTCAACAGATGGACGGGATCCAATATTAGTTAACTTAACTTATTCGAAATTATCAAATGAAACTTTAATGCATTGGGAACAGTCACTAAATGCCAGTAGAGGCTTACCACCTTGGTCAGAGTTAAGTGATTTTCTCTTAAAAAGATGTGAGGTAATAGAAAGAATATCTTCTATAAAGATTACAAAATCTTCTTCACTTAACAACAATAATTCCCAATCACCAATTCAGATGTACGCATCTCAAGAAAAACTTAATTTTAAATGAAAATTTTCAAAAAGGGTCACAATTTAAGAGTATGTTCCGAATTTCGTAAACATTCTATTCAAGAAAGGGTCAATTTCATATGCAAAAATCTATATTGCAATAATTATCTATTGCCATCCCACCTTAAGAAAAATTGCACTAGTAAAGGTACTTGTTTAAATTGTATTAAGCAACATGATACATTGCTACACATGCGTACATTTAATCCTTTACGGAAAATTAACGACCAGTCAAAAATTGTTCAAACAAAGTCAGAAAAAATCTGATCATAAAAACATAAATGAGATGCATCAAAAACCGTCAACTTCTCATTTAATAAAACCTAAAATTAACGCAAACTATGATACATACAGCACAAACATATTATTGCAAGAAAAAAATCAAAGACGTCTTAATTTACCAAGGAATGTGACATACTCTTGATACCTAACGATAGAAATTCCTTCTACTTCATTTAATGTATCGAGCACAGTTAATCTATCAGATCTTAATCTAGCCGATCCTCACTTTTATATTTCGTCACCTATTGTCTTAGTACTGGGAAATGATAGCGAAAGTTTTATAAATCTGGATGGAATTAGAAGAGACGTGTGTGGTTCAGCCACAGCATACAAAACAGTATTTGGATGGGTTCTAAGTGGTTCGGTTCAAACATAACCTATATTTTCTTTTTCTTCAAGTATCAAATCTGCAGATGATAATATTGATAAATTTAACCGGAAATTTTGGGAGCTGAAAGAAATAACTTCTGCACGCCCGATCTCTTCTGAGGATGAACATTGCTAAAAATATTACACACAAACGACAAAACGTTTACCACATGGACGCTATATGGTTAGATTGCTGTTCCGACAGAATTTTCCAAACACTAGATTCCTTGGCCCATCAAGATTTGTTGCTCTAAGTCAATATGTTCGAATGGAATAAACTTTAGAGAAAGACCCACTCCTACAAAATCAATATAATGACGTCGTCTCTTCCAGAGACGAGAGGAATTATTTTCAAAAGAGAAATGCAACTCATTTTACTTCTCACATCATTTGGCGTTTTTATAAATTTGTATTTAATGATGATATACGAAAAATGTATCGTCAAATATTGGTAGATCCAAAAGATAGACCATTCCAGAGAATACTTTTCCAAAAGTCCCCCTGGGAGGCTGTTAAAGATTATCAAATGAAGACTGTTACTTTCGGAGTAAATTGCGCATCTTTCCTCGTCATTAGAACTTTGCTTCAATTAGCGTCAGATACCCAATATCAATTTCCACAATATGATGATATTCTTACCGAAGGACATTAGATAGAAAGTGCGTTTTACTAAAAAGGATCACTGCAAACAACACTCATCTGTTAACTTCTTTTTCTAAAGAAGATTTATACGATTATAACTTTCTTAAACTTCACGATGCTAGTACAATGAAAGCTCTTGGAATTCGTTGGAATGCAGTAACCGATTCCTTCAGCTATTTTTTGATCCGATGCATCAGACTTCACAAATGACAAAAAGGAAAATCATATCATCTGTTGCCAAGTTGTTTGCACAGCTGGTTGGATATCACCGGTAGTTGTAAAAGGAAAAGTTCTTATTCAGCAACTGTGACTAGAGAAAATCGACTGGGATGATTTAGTAAGTTCAGATTCTCTCCGAATTTACAATGAAATTATAACAGATTTGCAAAAAATTCCAGAAATCCAAATTCCCCGTTGGATTCCGTTCACTCCCATGGACAATGTTCAAATACATGGGTTCTGTGATGCCTCTTAATTAGCCTACTGTGCTGCCATATACATACACATAGAAACGTCCTCCTCAGTAGTGTTTTCGAATCTGTTGGTAGCAAAAAATAAATGTCCCATTAGCTTCAATTACTCTATCTAGACTGGAACTTTCAAGTAGTGTTATGCTCACAAAATTAGTAAATCACACCATCTCTTCACTTAACCTAACTGGTATATAAGACGATTTAAAAGTTCATTTGCAAATCCAAATCAAACGTTACAAAACACTAGTATCGAACTCAAATACGAAAAAATTAAAGCTCTAAAATCCAAATTAATAATGCTTTCTCAGAAAAGATGCTATCAGGAAGAATATGATGCTCTTTCAAAATCTGAGACTATTGCAAAAAGCTCATTTTTATTTACTCTCAACCCACTATTAGACCTAGATGGTATTTTAAGAGTAAATGGTCGCTTAGCAGTTTAATGTGTCGTTTAAAACTTCGTGTAAAAATGTGATCCGATACTACAAAACATGCATAATATATAAAAAACAAGCATGTTCTCAAATAATGGCAGCCTTACCTCCTGATCGCTGTACGTATTCACTCCTTTTCAATATTACTTGAATTGACTTTGCAGGACCCTTCGAACTAAATAGTTATACTGTCAGAAGGGCAGCTATCTTGAAAGGATATGTATAGAGCTTGCTCAAGTCTTAGCAACCTAGCTTTCCAAGCAACTTTTTCTCGTTTTATAGGACGACGCGGTCTTCCACAGCGAGTTGTTTCCGACAACGGACGAATTTTTTTTGGTACAAATCGAGCATTACGTAGAGAAGTTAATACATTTATCAACTCTACATCCCAAGATATAGCGCAGAAATACATATCCCATGGGTTTGAATAGTTTTTTATTCCCCCACAAGCTCCTCACATGGGAGGTCTCTGGGAAGCTGCGGTCAAAAGTTTGAAATTCCAATTTCAATTTTGAAGAGTTCGCTACAATATTACCACGAATTGAAGGAGTATTGAACACTAGACCGATTTCAGCGCTATCTGAAGACCCTAGCGATTTAAACGCCTTAACCCCCAGACATTTCCTTCGAGGTGGGCCAATTATGTCTTTCCCTGAATAAACAATTGATAATCTATCTCTAATAATTCAATGGGAAAAACTTAAAGCTATTCATCTCAATCTCTCCTTACAGTGGAAGGAAAAATATTTAAAATCAATGCATAAATTTTCACTTTGTGGTAGTAATGGATGATCTTTTGCCCCATTGCGAGTGGCGATTACGACGAATTAGAAAAGTTCACATTGGGGCTGATCAGTAGACGTTAACGGGACCATAACTTGTCCCATAACGAATTGTTATTTGCCTTATAAAAATTCTTGAACCAATAATGTATTCCCTAATTATTTGGTTTGGTTGGTAGCAATTAAAAATTAAAATGTAAAATAAATACATAATAATTACATACAAAATTCTGAAATCCCTATTTCAGTCATTTCTCCATTTTTTACAATTCTAGCAAAGAATATTTAATTTATACATGTTTTTCTTACAGTATGCCTAATCAACGACAACGACCCAGCCGTTCACCAGTACTAATTATGCTACCGCTTCCACTACCTCCGATTCTGCATAAGTTTTTTGACAATGGAGTCAACTCAACGAGGACAAGTAGCCCGCAGACTCCGGTACTGTATTAATTGCCTAGCACGTACCCACCTTGTTGCTGAGTGTGATAGCAGTGACACTTGCCTCTATTGCCAACAGCTGCATTATACACTCCTGCACCCCAATCGACGCAGTCGAATCATAGAACAAAAAGGGGGTGTGCACGAACGACTGGGAGAACGATTTGCGGCACGAAGCAGAATGGAATCTGAAACACCTGTCCGCACCATATGCAAAAGGTCTGTAAAACAACCCACTAGAAATGGTAACAACAACAACCGACGACGCCATTCCAACCAACAAAGCTATATCACCAACAAAAAACACCACACCATACATCGCCGTAACAATAACACCAAAACCATCAAAAACCGAAGCAAACAACGCCACCATCAACCACAAACGCCAAACCAGCAAATCCTCTCAAAGACGATCCGGTCATTAGCCGCGGTGCTTCATAATCTACAACAAAATAAATTGCACAAGTGCAACGAGGGGCGCCATGTTTAAATTAACAAAATGAATTTACATTTTTTATTTTTATTTAAAGTATTAAAATTAAATTAATATGATTTATTAAATTTTGAATTGCATTGTATTATTAGTTTTAAATATTGTTGAATTTGTTTTTTATATAATAAAAATCGCGTTGTAATGAATTGGAATCTTATTATAAATGAATTTATTTTACTGCTCTTCCTATTTTCTAGAGACCATCATCTGAAATCACATACATAGTTGTATTTTACAAAAATAGCGAGGTCTTCAAACAAAAAAAAAAAAAAAAACAGCGAAAGACAAGCTAAGAGTTGCTATTTAAGAAAAAAGGACAAAAAACATATTACGAGAAGCAAATGAATTATAAAGTGAAAACAAGAGAAAAGGAAAAAACACAGAAGAAAGGGAATAATACATGATTTAAAAAGTCGACAAGAACAGTTTATTCACATAAACATCATTTGCGTTAAGATTCCAAAAAAATCTATAAACATAAGACTCGTGCGTTTTTGGTTCTCGAACACCAATCAAGGTAACAATATTAAGCGAAATATTCGCCAGTGTTGAAAGTTTATTCAATACGAGTACGATTTACGTCAACTAAGACAGATGCGATTATGGAATTATTTATTTCATTTTCGTTTGAAACACTTATTTTCGTAAGAGTAGTCACTGTTTCACTGAAGTTCGAATCATTCCGATTGTCAGACGGAAAACCCACCACTGCGGCTTCGGCTGACTATTTTACGGAGCGACTTCGAATGATTGTTTCTGAACACCAACTTCAGTTGACTGTTTAACACAGGGGCTTTGGTTAACTGTTTTACACAGCGGTTTCCGCTTACTGTTACGCACAGCAACTACGTTTTTCTGCTTAAATTTTTTTTAGTTTAAGTTTATTATGCTCTAGTTTTAAGAAATTGTATTATTTAAATTTATTATGAATAAGTACTAACAACCCTAAAGGAGCCAGTATATCAGCTTCGTAAAAGCCGAACAAGCCAATATTGGGAGCCTATTACCAGAGTCCGAATTAGCCAATATTAGGAGCCAATTGCAAACTGTTCGTAATTGAATCAGTTGTTCGTAATTAATAAATATTATTGTTAAAAAGAAATAAAACCACGAAGAAATTTTGTATTTTATCCCTTCGGAAGGGTAAAAGTATCGTGTTATCACTTAAGATTCGCGGATACCATAAGTCTACCTAGGACTAGACAAAGCTACCTCAGCCGGTGACAAAACCACGTTACAGTTTTTATTGATTTTATTTAAAGAATTAAGCAAAAATTTCCGATGTTATAACTCTGATATTAAATGCTTTTTAAGCATTATATCGTAAAGTTAACAAGATTAGAACATAAAGTACGTCTCTTTAATTACCAGTGGTGGTAATAAGTTGTAAAAAAGTTATTTAATGTAATTAAATAGAGAAAAACCGCATTTTTTGTATTTTTTTTATTATGCTTGAGCCTATAAAGTTACATTTCAGAAAAGTATAAATGCGTTATAAGTAAATTAAGACATTTTTTTTTTTTAACTCAAAAAGAGTGTAACTCATTTTTTTGCATTTTTGAAAATTCAAATGTATAATGTATATAAATGTATATTCCATTAAGATATTTTAAAATGTTTTTCTTTACAAACTTTTACCTTTATAATAGAATAAAATATATTTCAATCGGTTAAATTTGGACCCTCTATAGCATAACATCTTCGCCAAAATCGATCGAAAAGTAAAATTATTATTTTTTAATGCTAAATATCTTTAAAATATCTTAATACTTGTATGCCCCGAGGTGACTAAGTTTGGGACGCTATAGAGCGACTCCCGTTAAGACCACAGTTTTTCGGACGTAAATAATTCACATTTATCAGTTAAATCTAGTTTAAACTTAAAATTGAGTTTCTCAAAGGTAGATGATCTAATTATAAATCTAGGTTTAATTGGAGAATTTTCTCCAGTTAAACTAAAGGTACAGTTTTCATTTTTTAAAGGAAAAAATTAAGTTGAAAATAAATTTTTTGGAGTTGCCAAATTTCATTTTGCTTCCTTTAACTGCGTTTTTCATTGCAAGATTTTTTTTAAATAATTTTTTTCCTATTTTTAAGTTAAAAGAATATATAATATCAAATTCAATCAAAATTATATGAAAATAAGGTGATATATTCAAAATCGACAGCATTTTTATCGACAACTCAAAATCTTATAGTTAAATTTTTTACTGGATTAAGTTAAGTGCGTATTAAACTAAATTTAACTAATAAGTGGCAAAACTGGCTCTAAATGTACCAAATGATTTACTTTAATTTTAGAAAATTTAACATTATGATTTTAAATACATGGCAATTAAAATTTTTATTTTTTATATTGAATTGAAATTATAATCATTTTATCTAAAAGTATATTTATTGTAAATTTTCAAATGTAATAAAAATTGTATTTCTTTGTAAATTGATCAAATTTCAATAAAATACCAAACACCTTAGCTACTTTCTTAAAAGGAAAATGATAAGCACTGAGGTTTGATTACAGTTTTTACCCTTCCTATTACTAAACAAACGGCTGTGCCGAATCTTAAATACCCTCCACCACGAATATTAAGCAAAACTTAACAAGAGTTGAAGAAATTACACCAAAAACTTTTTTGCTCATTTGCTTAATGTCGAGTGAGGAACAACATATTCTTGAAATTATCTACAAATATTGCACAATGCTATATATTTTGATCCATTTTATTAATTAAGTCATGTTAAGGAAAAGAAATTAAATACGTATATGAGAACATTTTACAAAATATGAACCGGTATTGGTCAGATTAATAACATATATTGATGACAGTTAGAAAAATAATTCGTCAATACGCCTGGGTCTTATTTAAGAGTTTTAGAAGCTCAAACCCGTGTTCCGGGAAGGGACGTTGTATCGAGCAATAGCAAAATATCGACGTAGATTGATCAAACTAATAACATATATAAAGATAGTTAAAAAAAACTGTTATATGGGGTCTAATATGCTATAGCATTATATGTATTGAGACTGTTCAAACTAACAATATATATTTAAATCAACTAGAAAATTCATTTTGCCGAATTTCAATGGAATTTATTATAAGCTCAAATACGTTTTTCAAAAGTGGGCGTCATATGGGAGCTAAATAAAATTATGGACAGCTTGTTTAAATTAATTACGTATATTCAGGAGCGCTAGAAAATTAACTGTTTCGAATTTGTCTACAATTTGTTCTGTTTAAAAGTTTCTAAGTTCAAACCAATTTTTTCGTAAAGAGGAGTTATATGGAAGCTATAGGGAAACATGGATCAAGTTTGGCCAAATTAACAACATAAATTTAGGAAGATTAGGATATTAATTGTGCCAATGGCCCCAGCACAATCTCTTTGGATTTATAATTATATCAGACAAAGTATATGTGGCAAATTTCAGCAAATTATCTTAAAAATTGCGATCAATACAGCACACAGGTTTTGGGGAGTGTCAAAATTTTTCATTTTTCAGCCAATAACTTTTTCTTTTGGTTCGATTTCGATGTTTTTTTGTACGATGATGAAAAATATATAACAGTATATAATAGTTATATTTTGTTGGAAAAATCAGAAAAGATCTTTTTCGAAATTTTGAGGTTGTCACAGATATCGGTCTATTACTTTTTTGCTGACGAACCGATATAACTGGTTTTAAATAAGATAATGCATAGGACACTAACAAAGAGAAAATAAAACACAAGAGTGATAGGCGGACATAGCTAAATCGATTCAGATTCTGATTTGATGCAAGAATATATATACCATATAGGGTCTGAGATGATTTTTTCTTGGCCTTACTTCTGAAAATTATAAATAATTGTGCTTTATATTAAGAGAATAGTGTAGAATTTCAATAGAATTAATCTTTATTTATTAGTTTTTTGTTTCCCGGGAAGGGTCTTATGTGAGAGCTACAGCAAAATAAGGACCAAGATTGCTCATATTAATAATATACTTTTATTTTAGTTGGAAAAATCATCGTGCTAAATTTCAATGGAATTGATCTTTATTTAAATGTTTTTTAAACTTAAACACGTTTTCCCGAAAAGCGCATCATAAGGGAGCTATAGAAAAATATGGGACGATATTGGCCAAATTAATATAATATCTTGAGAACAGTTAGAAAAATAATTATGTAGAATTTCAATAGAATTGGTCTTTATTTACTAGTTTGATAAGCTGAAAACTGTTTTCGGTGGTGGTCTGATATGGGAATTACATCAAGATGTGACCGAGATTTTTCTTATTAAACAAGCTCAAACCCGTTATCCCGGAATGGGCATTATATTAAAATATGAATCCATTTTAATAAAATTTATAACATATATTTAAAATAGTTAGAAAATGAATTGTGTCAAATTTCAATAGAATTATTTCAAATATAAAAGTGTATAAGTAACAAATCATATTCCGGGTAGGGGCATTGTATGGGAGCTAGGTTTTGTTTAAGTGGTTTTAAATAGGAAACTGTTTAGGACAATAAAAAATAATCTGGCTGAATTTCATTGAAATCGGGAAATAATTGTAGGCGTGAGAATGTTTCCAACAGATATACAGACGGACATAGCTTAATCGACTCAGATTTTTATTTGATGCAATAATATATATAAATTGTATACATTGTAGGGTCTGAGCTGATTCCTTTTTAGCGTTACACACGGAATGACAATGATAATATACCCTCATCAGCACCTGCGGTGGAGGGTATAAAAAAGGAACATAAATGGTGATGAGGGTATATAAACTTTGTCGTTACGTGTGTAAGGCCAAGATTTAATCATCTCAGACCCTATAAGGTATATATTCTCGCATGGAATCAAAATCTGAGTCGATTTAGCTATGTCCGCCCAACTGTCTGTTTGCCTTTACTGTCTGCTTGAAACATTCTCACGCCTAGAATAATTATCCGAATTCAATAAAATTTGGCCACTTTGTTTATTATTATCCTAAGCATAATAATATAAGCAAGTTATAGACCGATATCTGTGACAACCTCAAAATTTCGAAAAAGATCTTTTCTAATTTTTCCAACAAAATATAACTATTATGTACTGTTATATATTTTTCATCATATTTTTCATCAATTCTTAAGATAATGTTCTAAAATTTGCCACATACATTTCTTTTGATATAATTATAAATTTAAAGAAACTAGATTGTGCTGGGGACATATTACGCCCCTTCCTGTAATATAGTTTATACTTGATAAAGCTTTTAAATATGAATTTCTAATCGCCTTAAATTTATGTTGTTAATATGACCAATCTCGGTCCATATTTTCCTAAAGCTTTCATATAACCACCTTTACGTAAGAACGTCTTTAATTAAACTATTAAAGTATAACAAATTGTAATAAAATTTGACAAGTTAATTTTCTAGCTTCCCTAAATATATGTTATTAAATTAAACAGGCGGTCCATATTTTGATGTAGCTGATTTTTCTAGTTGTCTTAAGTATATATTAAATATATACTGTTAATTCGAACAGTCTCAGTCAATATTGTGCTATAGCGCCCATATTAGAACCCACACAACAGTTATTTTTTAACTATCTTTAATATATATTATTAGTTTGATCAATCCCGTTCGATATTTTGCTGTTGCTTCCATACAACGTCCCTTCGCGGAATACGGGGTTGAGCTTATTAACCTTTTAAATAAAGACTAATTCCATTGGAACTCGGTACAATGATTTTTTAAGTATTTTTAATGTATATTTTTTATTAGAACAATCTCAGTCCATATTTTGATTTAGCTTCCATATCAGGCCCCTCACCGAAAACAGTTTTCAGCTTATAAAACTAATAAATAAATACCAATTATATTGAAATTCGACACAATTATTTTGCTAACTGTTCTGTTCTGTTTGCCCTACATCTGTCCATATTTTCTTATAGCTCCCTTATAACGCGCTTTCCTGGAAAACAGGTTTGAGTTTATAAAACATTTAAATAAATATCAATTCCATTGAAGCTTAACACAATGATTTTTCTCATTATAATAAAGTATGAACAATCTTGGTCCAAATTTTGCTGTAGCTCCCATATAACCCCCTTCCCGAAAAACAATTTTGAGCTTATAACAAACATATTTTTTGTTTTTATACCCTCCCCACTACAAATGGTGAATAGAGTATATTAACTTTTTCATTTCGTATGTAACGCTAAGAACGATTTTCGTCAATCTGTCCGCCTGCTCACATCCGCAAAAATTAACAGAACTAAATGAAATCTGGCCTAGAAGAAAAAAGGGCAGTTCAGTAGAAAAATGTTAAAGCCAAAATTATAACTAATTTTATGACTCATTAAGTGTTTCTGTAATATTATATGTATATCTACAATACCTAACGAATTAACTTCACACGAATTTGTGGTGGAAGAACCGAATATAGCATTCTTACTTGCTTTATTTTATAAATTATCGAAGTTCTTTGAAATTTGTTATATCGATAAGATTACCAAGTGGCAATCTCCAATATTATCCTATCATATTAAAATTGGTCATGTTTGGTCCAATAGTTCTCAAACAAATGTCCTATAGGAATGGGTTTTTTTTAAGTATATGACAGATATAAAGATATTTAATTTAATTTCGCGACAATAATTTTTGATTATCAGTCTAAACCCACATACCGAATTACAAGAAGATGTGGTCACAATTGACCGTAGCTATGTAAAGATCCCATTCCGAAATCATTTTAAAGTGCATAAGTATTAGAAAGTATAAATAATATTATGAAAAATAATTTGAATTTTAATTGAAGTGTTTGTAACGGCTTCTAGCAGAATGACAACAACAAAATTTTGAAAACTTCACGTCATAATGCAGCATTTGACGAATTTGAAGCTGAAATATGCACTCGTGCAAAATGGAAACTTCTTGCTGAAGTAAAAGCAGAAGATCAATAATCTTAAAATGCAAATAAGGAGAAAATTCTTGCCAACACGGTGAACTTGAACTTTCTGAAATTCAAGGATTTTAAAAAAAAATTGAAGAGAAACTTCAGAAATCTTCCAGTTTGATACATTCAACCCAATAACGAAACTCCGATGTTATTGGGTTGGTTGTCAACAAAGAGTAGCAGATTGGATAGTAAATTGACCAATGCATAGCAGCTAAAGGTCCAGTAAAGAAGAGTCGTTGACAACTTGTACAGTACTCTATAAACCGAAATCAAAGAATAAGGGTAACGACCACAATTCCCGAGGTCTAAAATGAAGGTTGTGGATTTGGATGTTAGAGATTTTTAATTCTTCAATTTGTCACATTTTTACCAATAAAACATTTTAATAAGTTGTTTTTTTATAAAAAAATAAATTCTTGTTTTTCTACTTACCTTCGTTGTGAGATTTTTCAAAAAAAATCATTGAACAAATCATCATAATGTTATTTTTTATTTAAGTTTATTTTTTTAAAAAATTGCACATTCATATAGAAAATTTATAATATTTTACATTACAATTGTAATAGCTTTCAAGTTATTTTGTATTAAACATGTTTCTTGAAATATATTATAGTGTATGAAGGCTTTAAAAGTCTTAAGAGTATAGATTTTTCGAAATTTATTTATTTATTTATGTGACATAGTCTTTTTTTTATATTATTATTATTATTATATGTATTATAATAGCAATTTAATACATGTAATTGTTATTAATATTATTTTACCCATAATTTGAACTACAACATATTTGACGATTCATAATCTCACAATTATACATGACAATAGATTAATTTTCTTAATTAAATTCGTAAGCAGCAGACAAAATAAAAGTCCTACACTTATTATTCACTTATTCTTCTCGCTAACATAATCACAATTACTTTTCGTTTTTATTATTATTACTATTATTATTATTATAATTATTATTATTACTATTATTATAATTATTATTATTATTATTATTATTGTTATTATTATTAACCATCAATTAATTACAAAATAAACAGTAAAATGCTTTACGAAAAATTTATATCAATCTATTTGAAAAGGACACTGAACGAGAACGTATCCTATATTAAATTTTTTATCCTAAATTTATTGGATTTTATTAAAAAAATAATAATAAAATAATATTTATATATGTTCATATTTGATCTGAGCAGACATTATCATTTCATTTTTATTTATTTTTTTTATTATTATATACGCATAGTAAAAACATATTCACAATATTTTTATTAATTCATAATAATCATATCGAAATAAAAGCATTAAATAAAATAATGCTGTATTAATTTTAATACATAAATCACAATTAGTCCACATTACAAATTTTATTTGTGTTTATATTTTTATTTTCTTTTTTGAAAATTTTGCTTTTTAGATGAAAAAAATAATAATAAAATTTATTGAACCTTCTTAGAGAAGAACTTTAAAAAATGTTTAATTTGCAAGGTATTCGGCTAGAATTAAAATATATCCTTAGTAGTTGACGTTAATACGATTTATATATGTAACAAAAGTGTATTTTAGATCGACTCTAAACACCAAACGCCATTAGAACAAAATTTTATTACATGAAATTTATGGGATACTTTTATTTAAGTAGATTAAATAAGTTTAGACTTATGAATGAATATTAAGCGAGCGATATGTGGTGTTGAACCGATCTTATTTATATATAAGTATGTAAACTATTTTATAATATCATATGTTAGACATTATTATATATTAAGAAAAAACTAATAACATGTACATTAATATTTTTTTTTAATTGAACTATTACGCTATCATTTTTTCTCATTTTATCTGTTGTACAGATGTTTATTCTTGAATGATATTTGTTAAAAAATATATATATCTGAATGTCTGAAGAAAAAAGCCACACACTGGCCGCACAGAGTCCAATTTGAAAAATAAAATCTAAAAGTTATTTATATTGCAAAAAAAGCTTCGAATTTAATTCGTTTTATTCGTTATTTTTGTCACAACCGCTTTATTCGTCATCTAAATAATACAAAAATAAATTTAAAAATCTAACTAAAACTAAGTTTATTTATTTTAAGAAAGTACTTGTACCCTCCACCATGTGAATTTTTGCTTAGCATTTTCATATGTCCATGCAACGAAAAGTTGCAGAATAGAAAAACGAGATCAACCAGAATTACTGTAAATAATATGAATAATATGAACATTGAGGATGTTAAGGTCTGGGTATAAAAGATGCAGTTAAAAGTGTATATCTTTGTTGTGGTCTCTCTACAAAACAACATGGTGTCGATTTTGATACATGTTGTACATGTCATAAGTTCTTCATCGTGGACTTGATGGAATTACTTGTAGTATGTTGAAATTATTAAAAACGTATTATGTATTGATGTATATCACAATGGTGATGGGTTTTACAAATCGGAAAGTCCGAATTTGAAGACTTTAATTTAGTTCTTTCCTATTTCTTTTCACAATGAAATATTCATATATTTTTGCTGTTTGTTTTTAACAAATATTAAAATTGTTGAAAAATTCCAATATTTCTTTTATTAATTTAATAATTGTTTTAATGTAATATTTTTTACCATAATTAACATTTAAGTTTTTGTGTTAAAATTAATTAAATTCTTAGTTTAATAACTTTTCGGCTAGAAGTTTTTACAAATTAACAACACTGAAAACGGGTTTCATTTAAAAATAATAATTATAATAGACCACCTATGAAGTTTTCTCTTATGTGTACTATTTAAGATCATAATAGAGGTTTTTCTAAAACACACACAGAAATGGTGTCGACATGTCTTCCACAGGATTTATAAATTAAGTTATAGAAAAGAAAAAATAATACAGTCTCCAAGGACCAACAATTTTATTTGTCACGTCAGTATTTTATAATAATTTTGCAATAAAAAACACTTTTTTTTAAATTTTATTTGTGAAATTACGTATGTACATCTATTATTGCATATAGTTTAGGAAACTTTTAACCAAATTCAAAATTCTACAATCTGATATATTAATGTTATCTTACATTTGCTTCTTTATTTTTTCTTCAATTATTAATTTGTTTTCTGTTTTTAATATCTATTTAAATTGGGAATATCAAATGGAAAGTGGCTTATATTAATATGTCGAAATAAGCGATTATTAAATAAGGAACCGAAATAAAGGCGAAAATTTTAAAGGTTTTTTTTTAATTCTAAACGGACCATAAAACATAAATATGAATTGGAATATTTCTCTTTTTTTTAAGAAAATAATTCTAGTTTTCAGCTTAAGCCCAAAAAAACTTCAAACGACATCATTTTGAAAAGTTTACAATGACTTACAAAACAACTTCCAAAAGAATTATGCAACATAACCATTTTATAATTAAAATAATGTATACAAATGTATTTAGTCTTTGGAATTTAAGTAAAACATAATACATCATACTAAAAAGATAAGACCGTTCGAAACCCGCACCATTTTTTTTAAATAGCTCTGGCCACGATAATTTTTTATAGGAAACTCAATACAATTTATTTACATATATTCATTATGTATACTAAATTAAGGTCCAGACTTTTTATTATTATAACGAGTTATGAGAAAATATAAACAATATTTTTTTTATTCTCGGTTTAGGATACTAAATTTCTACAATATAATACAAGACAATTTCATTGTACTTATATGCAACGAATAAAAACTAAAGATATTCCAATTTTAAGTCGAAAATTTAATTTTGCACTTTTTTTTAATTCGAATAACTTTGGTTTTGTATTCTCCTAATATTATTTTGTATTAAATACAAACATATATGTATAATACACTTTTAAATTCGAAAGTCTTTACAAATATAAAATTAAACAAAAATGTAAAAGTCCAAATAGAAAAATATTCGAAAGTGCAATTTTATGCGATGTTTGAAAAGTATACAGTATACATAAACAGTTTGTGAAAATATTTTATTTTTTATTCACGACTTCCAACTACCAATACTTTAATTATCAATATTTTCCTCTTCAATTTCGTAAAATACTTATTTACAACTATAAGACTTTAATAGTCAAATGTTGAAATTTCAAAAAATGAATGATTTTTAATTATTCATATGAAGAAAATAACTTTGCAAGAGATGGACCTTTTCAAGTGAATAAGAAATTGTATTCAATGGAGTGTGTAAAAAAATCTCAAATATTATTCGTTAGTGGTTATGAAAGAAACCCGGTTTTAGATCATTATATAGAAACATATTTCACATTTTCCTCAAAACAATTTTCACTTTCTACAGAGTACTTTACATTTGTCAGAAAAAAACTCCATTCCAATTTCCAGAATAAATGTTATTTTCAAAAAACAACGTCCAAGTATACTACAAAAAATGAAAGTGCTTGTTGTGCAAAATTTTAGATATTTTCTTAATGTTAATATTAGAGGTGAGCGTTATATACAAGACTGTGATGACAGTGTGAACTCTAGTAGAGACTCCCATATTCATATAATCATTTTTTTTTAACATTCTTATGTTTTCTTTTGAAATACTGCGATCACTATCACTGTTTTAAAGAACAGTAATTTAAAAATCTCTTTCACTTGGAACGACGTTTCTTAAAAACCTAATCGCACCTTTAAATGTAGTAATCGATTAAAATTTGCTTTCCAAGAATCTAACATAGAAATATGAAGTCACTAGTTGCTTTAAGTACATTAATTTGGCAAGGAAATCATTCATACTTTTTTGACATTCTATTTTGCATTTATTTTCTCTACATTTATTTGATTTTTTCTTCACTCATTGTTTTTGGCATCTTATAATCGCAAAGAAATAATTAAATAATTTGTTGTTGAAATTCGTGAATAAATAAAAAATTGTTCATATATTTTTTTGTTTTGGATTGCAAACACATAATTGACAAACTGTTTGTATGCAATTATATAATTTACTTTAATAAAAATGTATATACGTACCCTCAATACATGAGTAATTCTTTTATATATGTGTATACATAACATTTTCTTTTTTATTATTTTCTTGTAGTTTTGTCATGTTTGAATAATAATTGTAAGTATATTTATGTATTTTCCTTTTTTGGAATAAGAAATTTTACATTTTTGTTTATTGAAGATTTTTTTGGCTGGATAAAACTGTATGGAGCCAAGGTATATAAAGGACATTTACTAACTTCTTAAAGAAGTGAGTGATAAAGTGAGAATTTCATTTTTCTATACACTGTGATCAATTAGTCTTTTTTCTAGACTTGACCTTTCATTAGAATTTAATCACCATCAGAAACCACTACTGTATCCTGTTATATCGGAGGGTTTTAAACGATCGAACATAGCTAAGTGATGTGCATGTGGGTGACCATGATGATGATTGACATGATGAGAATGAGGATAGGTAGAGTAGTTCGTTTGACTTGAAGTTGAGTAGCCGTAGGGGTAATTAGGACTGGGCATGTGTAAGGTATGTCCAGCAGCTACATTAGACTGAGCGGGAGTGTATGGATTAGTTGGAGTAGCATAATCAGCAGTCGCATGGTGAGCACTTCCATAATGCGCAGCGGCGGCATGATGGTGATGATGCGCTGCTACTGCTGAATGATGATGATGGGTTGGTGGTGCCGCTGTTGGATATATAGGATTAACAGGTACATGTGTTGTTAGATGGGCATGTGGATCCATGTACATTGATGCATGGTGGTTTGTAGTACCTGTAACGCCTGAAGGAGTTGAGAGATTAGTAGGTGTATTAGCTGCAGCAGCAGCTAGAACGGCGGCAGCCATTAAATTTGAATGATGATAGGCATTGTGATTGCCTAGAGGTCTTGTATTTGCTGATAATCCATAATTTTCATGGTTACTACTACTAGTTGTTGCGGAAGATGCCGCCAAATTGCTAACAGAAAAATTACTATTTAGTATATTTGATGCGGTACTAGACTGTTGAAACTGATTGTTATTCGAAGATGCTGCACTTGGGCTGTTACTAGCAGTCAAAACACTTTGAGTTCCTGTTATAGAAGAGAAATGGGACTCATCTTCAACTTGTGATGACTCATTGAGGGATGTATTTTGCATACCCTGAAGTCTACTCTCAACAGCTGCGGCTGCCGCAACCTGTGCGTTAACCGCTGCAGCCGAAGATAACGCTATTGATTCACTCTCTGAAATAGTAGGTATTTGATCTACCAATGACTCAAGACCGGATAAACTTTTGCGTGCTACATCACTTCCACTACTTTGTTGGCTTTGATTATTATGATTTGTATGTGTGTGAGTTTGATGGAGTTGAGAACTCTGCAAATATGGACTATTAGAAAGTTCGTCATAACGACTTTGATGTCTCAATGGCCACTGTGAATGAACATCTTGCTGCTGTTGTTGAATTGCTTGCATTTGCTGCTGTTGATCATGATAATTAAGTGATGATTGCTGGGGCGAATTAGAAAATATTGTACTTGTAGCAGGCGAATGAATATTATGATTAGGTTGTGGTGAAAGCCATTGCTGAAAATGTTCATTTGCATTATGGTCTGGTGTGGCTTCACCACTTATAGGACTATTAAATCGTGATCTCTGGTGGGAACCATGTAATCTTTGATGCATTGTATTTAAATCGGAATTAACATTTTCACTCACTATCGAGGAAGATGCAGTCGACGCTGTAGGTGGTTCAAAATCAACAGCACATATATTGGGGGAACTTGGAGGTGGTGATGCACCAAAATTTTGTTCTTGTATAGAATGTTGATGATGTGTTGATGGTACTATATCTGTCGAACTTGGTTTTGTGGATTCTCTTCCGTTAGTGGGTAAACCTAATTTATCATGATGTGGCTGGGAAGGAGGTGTATTTGTAGTATACGAACAATTTAGTGATGGAGAAGCCATTGGAGAAGGCATTGGTGAATAAATGCTTCTTTGATGTGGTGGTGGAGTAGAGTACATGGCTACGTGTTGATGAGTTGTTTGTATTTCTTGCAAATGATGTGGTAAACCTTGTGTTATATCAGTTGTCAAAGATTGTATAGACATGATATTGGGTTTCTGACTTAGCATTGATGTAGTCTGCGCAATATCATGTTGCAACATATTTGGATGTGTCGGTTTGACCTTTTTAGGTCTACCACGCTTTTTCTTTGGCATTTCACTACTGGTCACTGGTACCACGGACAAATTTAAAATGTTGGAATAATCTCCATTATTCGCTCCCATCATTTGTCCACATGGTACCTGTATTTTGTTTCCAGTAACGGGGTCAATCATTTCTTGACCTTTATTTTTTTTAGGTCGACCTCGCTTCTTTTTTCATGATGGCTGCCAACTAATGATGACATCATAAAACTATTATTTACATTACCATCTCCAGTGGTTGGTGGAGGTCCCGGTCCTTCACATGCTCCATGTGGATTCGTTTCTGTATCAAATGCATACCCTCCTGAATTTTGTATAGAATTATTTGAATTTGAAATGTCCACTGCATTTTGATAAGTAGTTTCATTTGCACCACCATCTGTATTTTTCTGTTGATTTTTATAGTTTTCTTGTTCACATTGCTGTTTAATTCGTTCTTCTGTAAAAACACATTCCGATTGATCAATATGTGGTATTAGACCATTCAGATAGTCGCGAAATTTCTTTAAAGCAGTATAAAATGGTACCTTATCTGCGGCTCTCGGCAATTGAGCACAACGTGCAGACGATGATGGCATAACCCATATAAACTGAAACGATGTTAAAAAATATGAGGATTAAAAAATCAATGGATCGGTTGTAACCAAATTTTAAAATGCTGGCACACATTTTTCAATCAGGAAAACATTTGAAATTTTGAATATTATGACAAATGTCGAAAACCAATATCGTTCAATTCTTTATAACCAACAATATGATGTAGGGTATAACATTGAAAGACTATAACATTCTTACTTATTTCTATTTTAAATGTACAAATGTTATAAAGAAACATATCCTAATTTGGGGTGTATCAAAATTTTGCATATTATAGCCTATAATTTTTTCCTGTTAATCAGATTTTGATGACCTTTTGCATGTGATGGAACCGTACAATTGTATGCTAAAATTAATTTTTTGTTATTAAGAAATCTATCTATAAAGAAATCTATCTATAAACGTTTAGAAAGTACACCAAAGTTTTGGACTTTTTAATACTTTATAAACATTGAAAATCTCAATAACAGACATATCAATATATGTTAAATATAAGTCATCTAAGAAGTGCATTCAAATTAGATTAAATGTAAACGTTAATTAGATATATTAAATTTGAGAACAATGCATCATTCAGATCAGAGTTATAAAACTTCAGTTGTTATATCCTAATTGAACATATATTATTATTATTCTTTATCTGATTTGTAAGTGTAAATTTTATTTGGGGTTTTAAGTTTCTACTTCAGTAGAAAATTCATTTTAAATGATGGACTTGAAATTGCTAATTGACAATAATCTTCACTTAAAAATATAGTAATAATTTATTGAAAATACTTACAGTATCTGTTCCTTCCACACATTCCGGCTGCCGACCAAAGTTAAAGTCTTTCTTTCCAGAAAAAACTTCAAATATTAATTTACCATTGAAGACGGCAATTTTTGGGCGAAATCTCTGTAATTTTTCTAAAAGAATCCTACTTCCTTCTTTTATTTCTTTTCTTGTTAAATCTGCGGATCCTTTGGTAGCTCGTTGCACCATATTTGTAAAACCTATGCCGTATTTCATTAGTTTAAAATCCTCGTCTGCATTCATTTGCTCTTGTGTTAGACCAGATAAATATAAACATTTCCAGAAGTGATTTCCTGGACCTGCATAATGATGACCTTTATATGCTGCAAATAGTCCAGGATTAATGCCAATCTGGAAAAATATTTTTAATTAATTTAACTTTACGAAATTTAAGATGTCTTAAAGTACTTTATGAAAGTATTAGTATAACATATTTATTTCTGTTTTTTTTTTTTCAAAAAATCATCCAAACTATTATTATATTGCAGAATATAAAATCGAAGACATAAAATTGTAAATTAATTTATTTATATTACAAAAGGGCTCATTTAAATAATAATTAAATGTTTTTATCTTTAGTGATAAAAGTTATTAAATGTCTAAAATACATTTTCAATTAAGAGTTTACTTTCTACGATAATTGTTGTCTACAAATTTATTTGAAATTTAATCATAAGAAAATTTTGAAATAGAACCCATTTAATAAAATTGGAATCCAAAGTATTCCATGGAAGTTTGACTTAATTTTGATGGAATCTAAATAATTGTGTTCAGATTTTCGTCCCTATCGAATATAATTTATGAAAATATAACACGAACACATTAATTTATAAACATTGAAAATTATTATTACTCACGTAACTATCTCATTTTGCACATTATTAATCTTAGTAACTTCGAAAGTGTTTCGAACAATATAGTATGTATAATTTTCAATATTAAAAATGTTCCTTAAGTTGAATGTAGCAAAACACATACCAAGTTAAACTGGCATATATTTATACTTAACTTAATAAAAAATAATTTCGTTCAGAACGAATGACTAAAGTGTTATATTCTATTCATTCAGTTTTTATATACTTAAAAATGTTTTATATACTTAATAAAATTCCATGTCCAAAGACCAATTTTAAAGCGGATAACTAACTAAAATTAATCAAATTGTGTAAAAAACAAGTAAGAATGCTATATTCGGCTATGCCAAATCTTCAATACCCTTCACCACAAATTCGTGTGAAGTTAATTCGTTAGGTACCGTAGATATACATATAATATTACAGAAACACTTAATGAGTCATAAAATTAGTTATAATTTTGGCTTTAACTTTTTCTACTGAACTGCCTTTTTTCTTCTAGGCCAGATTTCATTTAGCTCTGTAAATTTTTGTTGATGTGATCAGACAGACAGATTGAGAAAATCGACTGAGATTTTGATTTGAAGCAAGAATATATATACATTATGGGGTCTGAAATAATTCATTCTTAGCGTTACACACAGGATGACGAAGTTAATATACTCTCTTCATCACTTGTATTGTGGAGGGTATAAAAACAAAAAATATGCTTGTTATAAGCTCAAAACTGTTTTCCGGGAAGGGGTCTTATATGGTAGACACAGCAAAATTTGGACCAAGATTGTTCATATTTATAATATACTTTGATTATAGTTAGAAAAATCGTTTTGCTAAATTCTAATGGAATTTATCTTTATTTAAATGTTTTATAAACTTAAACCCGAGAAAGCTATGGGAAAATATGGACCGATATAGGGCAAATTAATATAATATCTTCAGAACAGTTAGCAAAATAATTGTGTCGAATTCAATAGAATTTGTTTTATAAGCTGAAAACAGTTTTCGGTGAGGGGCCTGATATGGGAACTACATCAAAATATGGACCAAGATTGTTCTAATTAAAAATAGTTAAAAAATCATTTTAACGAGTTCCAATGGAATTAGTCTTTATTTAATTGTTTTATAAACTCAAGCCCGTTTTCCGGGAGGATTATATGGGAGCTATATAAAAATATGGACTCATGATAATAAAATTTACAACATATATTAAAATAGTTAAGAAATTAATTGTGAAAAACTTCAATAGAATTGAGTTTTATAAGCTAAAAATAATATTCCGGAAAAGGGCCTTATATGGGAGCTGGGTCAATTAATGATCCCAGAACAATATGACTTCTTTAGATTTATAATTTTATCAAAATAAGTATATTAGACAAATTTCAGTAAATTATCTTAAAAATTGCGGCCCATATGACACACAGAATTTGGGGTGTATCAAAATTTTGTATATTATAGCCTATAACTACATTTTTAGAAGAAATTAAAAGAGTTCATTTTCGGAATTTTGAGGTTGTTTCAGATATCGGTCTATAACTTCCTTGCATATAAACCCATATAGCTGGTTTTAAATAGCAAACCACTTAGGACAATAACAAACGATGTGGTGAAATTTTATTAAATTCGGATAATTATTCTAAACGTGAGAATGTGTCCGTGCAATAATATATATATTTTGATGCAATAATATATATACATTGTAGGGTCCTTCTTGGCGGTACACTCGGAATGACAGACTTAATATACCCTCACCACTTGTGGTGGTGGAGGGTATAATGATGTAATAAAACATATGAAAAATTAAATATTAACAATGGATTAAAAAGTACACTCCAGTACTTTTATTTAACTTCACTCTCTATTCATAATGAATACTCGAAGCGATACATTAAATATGGAAATATTTCAGGAACTTTACAACATAAATTTTAAAATTAAATTTGTATTTAAATACATACGCAACGGAATTTATATTAAGAGTTCTCACAATATGTTAAATGTGCTATTTTTTGGAATGTTTCTACAAAAGCAGACGTGATCATTGTGTTTAAAAATGTTCCAACAGTTAAATATTATAAATTTCTGTCTCTTATCAATGAAAGTATATTTTTAGAGACAATATCTCACTCACTTTTACTGCAGAATTTTCTAATTTAATCAAAAAATTTCGTAACGTTTAAAGATCACCAAGGGAACTTTTCTGTCCGATAAAGAAAATATATTCCGAAAGTTTGGTAATTTCTTCCACGCAAATACATAATTAACTAAAAGACAGATTAATTTTATAAAACAAGAATCAACTAAACTAAATCTTCCTATGACTTCCAAAAACGATTTGTTTTTGGAAACATTTTCTGCTGTAGTTTCGTTCCAATAAAAATGAAGAGCTAAATTTCTCTATCCTTGTCTATGGAATTAAAAAAGCAAGATAATACTGCGTTACATGTTTAAAAACAGTCTAAACTTTGGTTTAACGAACACAACATAATTTATTAGACTGACCGGCATGCAATCGGACCCAATGGTTAACTTGTTAAAGTACATGACAAATAAATTTTATTCAAATAAACCCAAAACGAAACGAAAGTCTTAATGACTTCAATATAGCTAAAACTAATAACAAAGCAACTTTCGAAAGAATTTGGTTCCGATCTTTTTATAACATTAGTGGAATCAATGCCGGACCATATTTTTGAGATAATGCAGAACAAAGTCGCTATAGCATATTAATAATGCTATATCGACTAATAAACTTAAGTGCGGTTACAGAAAAAAAAACATAAAAAATTAGGTTAAACTCTTCAATTAAACTAAAAAATATTATAAAATTCAAATAAAATTATTAATTAACAATATTTAAAATGAAGTGTTAGTTAATTTAATAAAAATATTATTTTTCCACTAAATATAGTTAATTTTTTTTAGAAAACGTTATGTGCGTTTATAGGAATTTGCACCAGTATGTTAAACATATTAAATATTTTTGTTTTTAATGAAATTTACACTCACTATAACAATATCTAAATTATCGCACAAATGATCAGGTAAAATTCGTTTTACCACTTCTTCTTCAGACATGCCATTAAAGCGATCGTGTTTTTTTCGTTCCTTTGTTTTCGTAAATCCAGCAATCGCATTTACATTATTTGGATTTGACCTTTAAAGATAATAAAATGATCAAAATAATAAAACTATTTCTATTTTATTTGTTTGCAAATCTTACATTTCTATTGTGGGTGGTAATCCGCCTTCTGGTATCTTTTTCTTACGCCCTCTCCTTTTTTGAATTGATTTTGTTTGTAAGTTTAAAATGGAATCTTGTTCTTGAGCGGCTACATCAGATGTTGAACCCTCATTGTAATGTTGTTGTTTATCTCCTTTCGTTCCTGGTGTATTTGAATGATTATCTAGGCATGACTGTTTTTGTGGATGATGATGTACAGTTGAATTATTAATACCGTATATATCATTAGCAGAATTTAGATCGGTTGTTGCAGAGACATCTGATGACATAGGTATAAATCCATTAATTGGTGTGCCGTCTTGATTATTTCGTGTATGAGAATGTGGTGGGGTTAAAATATTGCGTAAACTATTATTTGTGGCAGAGTTCAGATCGTCGTCTATAAAGTGATATGGATCTCTAGGTGTTACATTTGCTGCCGATTCGTTGGGTACTAATTCCGGCGGTATATTTTGGTTACCATCATTAATGACGTGTGATGTGTGTTGGGATTGCTGTTGCAGCCGTACATTTTGGTGTTGTGGCTGATCTTCACACTTTACCACATTTGTTACAATCCCACCATGTTGCATATGATGTTGTGGTGTCACCGAATGCGTAGATGATGCATGCGAATTTGGTGTTAAAACATCACCAGCACTAGTCTCATAACCATCATCTTGATTTTCATGTTTCACTGTCGATGGTGAAAGTCCTCTTTAAAAAATAAAATTAAAAAGTAAAAATAAAAATTTGGAGTGATAAAAGTGAAACTTTAAAGCTTTATGTATTTTATATCTTCAATATATATCTAAAAAATTATTCGCCTATGCCGAATGTTCAAAACTCTTCACTACAAATGCTTCTGAAGTAAATGCATTATGTTTTGTACATACAGTTCACCTACATACGCACTAACATATACGCTCACAAACACATACAATATATGAAAGTTTTTCTTAAATATAACAAAGAAACCTTAATGTGCCAATTCTATTTGTCCATTAATAATGGAAAATTCTACTGTTGATATTGAATTTTCAAGCAGCCTCATATATCGGTCTATATCATCGATTTTACTGGTTTTAAATAAGCAACTTCTCAATACAATAACAAATACAGGTATTCAGGTATGTCTGTCCATTAAAGTTTTTTTACTGGGTCCTTATTATACTTCGACACCAGTATCATAAAAAATTTTAGAAGTTTACCGTGATTATAATTTCATACGTAAACTTTCAGCAAATTCATATGTTATCTTTGCCAGCGCCAAGAATAAGTAAAAATTGAAACGCTTTAATGAAACATCGATTGCACTTTAAATCAATGTTGAAAATTAGGGGTCTTTAATGTAATAGATGCTCCTTGTATAATTCGTAATGCTTCTTTTTCACATTATGAAGTCAATGCAATCCACTCTGCCAGAAGGTTTTTTACATCCATAAATTGTAAAGTATGAAAATATTTTTAAAGTATTTTTGGGTGCATGTAATGTGTGCCTTTGAAGTGGCCATGACGTTATCATCTTTAATGAACAAAATAGAATGGAAAATATAATGTCTAATAAATCAGTTTAAAAAAGAAGATGAAACCTTCTAAGTTTCTTAAAAAACGTGGAAAGAATTTTAAATGTGTTTTCAAATGAACTTGAAGCTATTTCACATAACATTCTGTGGTTTATGTGTTCTGAAATATTTGACTTCAAATAAGTAATAAATTTTAAACTTAAAGAAAGTTTTTCAAGCACATTCTGATGTACATTAAGTATTCTTTAAGAAAATGACTTAAATATTTCGCAAGAATGGCTCAATCACTTTAAAATTTAAAAACATAGAAACAGAAAATGTTGGTCTTACAAATTTTGACTAGGATTTGGATTGTTGTTTATTGTTAAGTGTTACGAAAAGCTACTAAAATGCTGTGTAGATTGAAATTGAATAATACGAAATATCTCTTAAATTTCGCATGTTTTATCATTCGATGTAAAAGGGTGACACTATAGAGGTTTCTTGAATTTTCTAAATAAAAAAATTTTAAAAACACAAGCCTTAAGCCAAGTTTTATATTTCCTACAACTGCTTTAAGTTTTTTACAAAGTTCTTCATTTGATCGGCGAGTAACTTTTGAACGAATTTTGTGGCAGGACTTTGATCCAAAAATTGCAATTAATGTTTAAATTTTATCTAAAGCATTATTTAATATTTAAACGTAAACTTTTACACAGTTGTCGCCAATAATGATACAAATTTCCAAAAATTAGAACATTTTTGTTCTAATTTTTGTTTTAAATAAAACTTTACCTTTCAACTTTATCGCATAACGTTTTTAAAAAATATTGGAAATATTTTTACAAGTCTGTAATGAAAGAAAAAATTTTATTGTCATACAGTACTCACAGTTTATATGGTGTATTATGTTCTTCATGGAATTCGTCCATCATCAGTTCATGGTACACTTCATGGATTTGTTGCTGTTGATGGAGAGGACTGTGTGTGTTGGTGGCATTTGGATGATGATGTTGCGGATGTAGAAAGTCCATAAGATGTGAATGTTGTTGCCGGTGTTCTCTTTGGGGATTTCGTATTGTGTTATGATGCTGTTGTTGTAGTTCATCTTGTTGTTTTTGCATTTGGTGCTGTTGCATATGGTGGTGATCTTGTTGTTGTTGTTGCACTTGATATAATTGTTCGGTTGAATAGTGATGCTGCTGCTGTTGCATTGGATGTTGAAGAGCATCTTGTAGTTGTTGATGAGGATGCATAGCAACGTCATGTCTTTGTAGCTGATGTTCCTCCGGTTCCTGTGGATTTGACTGATGTTGTTGGTGATTATTTATCATATGTTCATATGTCGATGACATTGATGAAATATGTTGCTGATGATATTGCTCTTCGATTTGGGTATACACTTTGTCTGCTGCTTCTAAAATGTCTTTTTCATGCTGGTGTTGTTGTTGTTGTTGTTGTTGTTGTTGTTGGTGGGTAATTCTCTCACTGTTAGGCTGTGTTTCAAACTCAGAATGCTGTGCTTGAAAATTTTTCTCTAAATATTTATCAAAATGTTTCTCTTCGCTTTCATCCTCCTTTCCCGTTTGTTGCTGGTTTTCCAAATTTGTGTGTAAATTTTCTGCCTCGTCTTTCTCTAAGGAGTTTTGCCTGGACTGTCCTATGGTGATGGGATCATCTATTTTTAAATTTATATTTTTATCATCATTTTCTTCAATAGCATTAATGGAAGTCTTTGGATTATAATAGAGTTCTTCTTTGTCGTCTTTTGAGTTTTTTGTATCTGATGCTGCCGCTACTACAGACTTTATTTCAAGGCGACCTTCACCTTCGACGATCGCTTCCTGAAAACTAGCATTTTGGAAGTTGGAAGTCTCTAGTTCGTTTTGTGGTTTAATATTAATGGGCGGTAATGTTGATGGTGAAGTTTTTATTGCACAACCATTTTTATCCTCTGCATTGTAGTGATGATATTGTTCATCTCTAGGCGAGTTTGAGATGCCAATATCCATAGTATTTTGCGGGTGCTTTGTACTATTAAGTAAACTTGAATTCATTGTTTCATTCGTTGATTTAAATAAATTTTTTTGGTTTTGTTCAATTTGTTCGGTTGACACAACCTCCTCCAAATGCTGCTTCGGTTCGTTTGCTGGAAATTTTTCGTTAAAATTTTCCATAGATATATTCGAGCTTTGATCTTCAGACGCTTCTGTGCTATTTTCTGAACATATACTATTACTTAAATGACTTAAATCATTTTCGTATTCAAATTGCTGTTGTTGTTCATTGCCATTGCTTCTGAACTGAAGTGATCTCGATATATTCCGATTGATTGAATTGTTTGTTTGCATTTCATGGGATGATGAACGATCATCATCATCTCCTATATTTTTTGGAATTTGCATGACGTCTATATCGTAATCTGTTTTACTTTTATAAATATTATTTTTATTCTATTCTTTATTATCACTTTCATCATTCGTCTCTTTAGCTATCAAATTTTTTACATTCCCTAAGTTTTCATATTTATTTTCAAATCATATTTTTCTACCTATTGATGATATCTGTTCTTTTCGATTCAAGTCCATTAAACTTGGAGTTTTAATACTAACGCTAGTAGCGCAACCGCAAGAAGTACTTTGATTTTGATTCTTATTATTTTTCTCTAATTCTATACGGCTTTCTCTTGTATTAACCTTCTCAATATCGTGTTCATTATCTAGTTCATCTTAAATAATTTTTGAACAACAAGTTGACATATTTGATTGGGGTAAATCCGTTTAAATTTTGCTAACTCAACAATTCTTCACATGTACACTATAAGTGTTTTCTGCTCTCTCAACAGTATGAGAGAAAAAGTTGTATTTTAGTTCACTTTGAAACAAAAACATTCACTTTGTGAAATGTTTGATAGAAAATATTAGTACAGCACTATTCTACATTTCCTACATATTTGCCTTTATTGTTTACTATTTTGTCAGGAACAGTAGTACATTTCTCACTAGAATAATATTCTTAAGGAAAAATTATGTCTTCAATAGAAAAAATTAAGGTTAACATATGTTTCGTTGGTGGAGAATATACCTTCTATGAACTATATTTTTACAAACAAAGACAAATCCATGATAGTATCGGTGGGCATTTCTAATATACATAATATAGTATTCTATCGATTAAACATTAATTGTCGATAAATTGATCGATAAATTGTTCGATTAATTTAAAATTGACAATTTTCGAAAAAAAGGATAAACAGATTAATTTGAGTCAAATAACTAAAATTCTTTTTGTTGCTAAAAAATGTCTGGAGACTTTATAATATGGAGACATAAAATATTTGTAATCCATTAAGTACGTCAATGTCTTATACAATCGAAAAATTTCTACACATATAGTAATGTGTAAACCTTGCTTTAGCTGATATTGGTTTGACATTATTTGCAAAGTTTGAAATAAAACTATTGAAAAATTATGATAGACTTGATTCAACATCTGGGTATGTATAAATGTATGTATGTATTTGTTTCAATAAGAGTTTTCTTACTGTGTAAGAAATAATCTAAAAGCTTTAAGTTCTGTATTGGCTTCTACTGTTCTCCCAGTAGCTTATTATTTTCAGCTGAAAAGTTTTTTTCGAATCTGTAATGCTTCATCTTCTTAATAATTTGTATACTTATATTAGTGTATTCAAAAACCGTTATAAAACCGATCGTTTTCGAATAATTTCAATTTTCGAATTATTCGCTATGTCGGGTTTTTTTTTGTCGGTTAACCGGATTTTTAATGGAAGAACATTTTAAGCTTTTCACTGAAATAATCAGATTATTTTATATTTTTCATTCCGTGTATTACATGAGCAAAGTACTGCATGTATTCTTTTACATCAAATTTTGCGTCGATTTTGATGTGTTTGTCATTTCAGACGTCAATACATTAATAAATTAAAATATGCCAGATTTTTTGTCCATCATCCAGCAATATCCATTTTTAAGTAAAGAGGTATAGAGATATAATTTAGTCTTATTCAGAAATTAAAGAATGAATTTCTGTAATGGAAATATAATGGATTTCAATAAAATCGTGCTATCTAGAAACACAAAATCACAAACAAAAAACTTTTAAATACCACCCATTCAGTATTGACAAAGTTCAAGTATAATTTGATAAAATCCTTAACGAATGGTTATTTTGATACAAGAACAAATCATACACATTTTGATTATGATGAATCCACGTTTTATGTTTTTGAATGATTAAATTTAAAATTTTGAAGAAATAATATTTTTTCTTTAAATTTATAACAATCATACAAAGGCCGTTTTTTTAAATCACATTTTTCGAATAACCCAAAACCCGGTTATCTGAAAATGTCAGTTTTTTTAATACACTAAGTTATATGAATAAAATGAACTATAATTATAATTTCCATAGAATTATTGTTGTCAAAATTGCTTAGGTTCCGAACGGCGATTTTTAGATTTAATGTTATATATATATATATATATATATATATATATATATATATATATATATATATATATATATATATATATATATATATATATATATATATATATATATATATATATATATATATATATATATATATATATATATATATATTTTTTTTTTTTTTATTATTAAAATTATAATTGTGTGTACTTACTGGGAAAAAGTTGCTTAGGTTTTGGACAATTCTGTATATATTAATTTTCAGTTGTTTTGTAAACTTTGTTTTAATAAATAAATTAAGTTAGTCCATTTGCTCGTTATACCCTACACTACCACAAGTAGTGAAGAGTATAACGAGCTGGAAGAAAATGATGAACTTGCAAAATCTGAATCGATTCGGTTATGTCCGTTTAGCTGTCGGTCTGTTGTTGGCACATTCGACAAAATCAGTTGGGACATGAGGGTGTAGGGGATACTAACAGAAAAGCTTTTAATATGGAATAGTTTTAATATGGAATATATATTATTTATAAAAATCAATTTTAGTCCTCGACAACTACTACGGCAAGTTTCATAAAATGTGGCAATTAGATAGAATTTTAAAAATAATATATTACAGACTAAAATACAATGGGGAGATAATGGAGTTTGTTGCTTCTTTTTAACGAGTAAAAAATTTTTAATATGAATTCAACTTTAATTCCAGTTTTATTCCCAAGTATTTTTGTCATTTGAATTTGTATTCCAACATTTTAATGTTATTTTCTCCCAAACAAATTAAAAAATATAAAATAAAATTTTTAACAAATTTTTTAATTATATTATATAATAATTTTTACAAAATTATACTGGAAATACAAAAAAAAAGATAAAAATAAAAATTTATTCTGCTAAGAAGAATTTTTTGGCGATAAAAAGTAAAAAATCAAATAAATATTAGAATTACTGTTTAAGAAATTTTTTCACTTTCAGATATCTTAGAAATTTTCTAAAATAAAAATTCTTTATTTTTCATACTTGAATTATATTGTAACTGAAGCGTAAATTTGCTTGATTTCAGTTTTTTTCATTGACTTGAATTGTACGTTACTCTCCTAATAGTGTTATGTTCGACTTGAATTTAAATTTAATTTTTTTACCTTATACTACAGTGCTGAATTTTAAAAAATATCATGATTCAATTATTTCTAAAAAATAGTACTGCATTTCGGAAATTGCAATAACCCCGATTCAGAGTTACCGTCAAGATTTTCCAAGAAGTCATAAAAAGGTAATATTTGTTTAAAAAAGTATACAAAAGCTGCAGGCAGTCAACAATCTGATATTTGCGACTAAATAGTACCAACGGTAACACTGCTCGGATTACTTTTAGCTTACGAAAATTGAGCCTTGTAAAATTGTATAGTAAAATGATTACCGAAAAAACATATCTTTTGCTTCTTGTCAAAATAACATTTTTACAGACTGTATTTACATATGTATCGTAAGTATGAAGGCATGTTTGTAAATAAACTGTAATATTTTTTTCTCGACTTTTCTTCACTTTTTTATTATAAAAAATTTTATTTTCACAAAACCCTTTGCTTTTTTTTGAATCCAATTGGAATATTCTATAAAATCATCTCATTCTTGAGGAATCCCTCAGATATATGTAGTCTTACAGTCCATATACAACAAAATAAACAAAAACAATATAAAATGTCAAGTTCTAATGTAGGACAATGCAAAAACTGAGAAAAATTGTATATAATATCTTTTGGTTTCAAATATACTACATCATTACTATACTACATAGTAGGTAGATAGATAGGTAAGTATACTAAACGTGGTGGTTGCTGTTGTGCTTCAAGATTTAAAACTCTGCAATTATTTTATTCTTTTGTTTTTTACAGCAATAAAACAAAAATAATATATAAGTACAAAAAGAACTACACTTATAATTAATGTAATTATATATATTTTTTCTTTATGGTTTTTGTTTTTATTTTAGTTGCAGTTAATATTTTGTATCTGTAGTTGTTCTTTAGTTGTTATTTAGTTTATTTGTTGCAATACTACTTTTATTTCATTATAAAGTACATAAATGCAGTTTTTATTTGCTAATTATTTACAAATATATTAATATATTTTGGTAACAAACGCGCGCGCACGTTGAGAATAATCAAAACAAAACTCTGGATTAGATTTATGATGTTTTTTATGATTATTATCATTTTATCTTTGTACTTTTTTTTACTTATTTATTCGCGTTTAACGTCAGCTTGTTATGGTTTCTGTCATCCGCACCGTACCGTTGTCCTAAAACTGTGTCTAGATGCGACGTAATTAAATTAGGAAAAAGCAACTAGCATGAGAACACGAATGCAAACATTAGAGTCAAATATACATACATATGTACATACAGAAAACCATATAAACGTACATATGTGTAGTAAATACATTCAAACATATGTGTACTTACATATAGTACTCTCACATTGTATTCAACTGCACGAAACAAACGAAAGCAAAAAAAGAAACAAAAAACATTTTCAGATTGATACGACGAGATACAAAGTGTAAATCATCAAACCATAAAGAAATCACAGAGTGGAGGGCAACACATTCTCTGTACTATAGTTTCCCCAAACAGAATAAAAATTGTGTAAACCAACTAGCTGTTTGTCTTTACTGGTTTACTGACTGGGTTGGTCGGTTGATCTGTTGGTTGGTCATTACTTTTGTAGTACACATGTATGAATAGTGTTCTTAAAATACTATTTTATTCGATTAACTAAAGATTGCACTTTTCGAATAAAAGCAAAACAAACAATTTCGATGTTACTTATTAAGCTTTTTTATTTCCCGGAATTTGAATTTTTATACTGAATGAACATGAAATATTGTAAAAGTATCTAAAATGCTATATAGTTTCTAATATGTAATTATTTAGAATCATTGAAGGTCTGAAAGTTCATAAAAAGAAATAATGAGAGGATACATTTATATATATATATATATATATATATATATATATATATATATATATATATATATATATATATATATATATATATATATATATATATATATATATATATATATATATATATATATATATATATATATATATATATATATATATATATATATATATATATATATATATATATATATATATATATATATATATATATATATATATATATATATATATATATATATATATATATATATATATATATATATATATATATATATATATATATATATATATATATATAGATTCTGTTGCTCCGGGGAATTCCCGATTAGAACTTCAAATCGAAATAACGAAAATAAGGAACTTTCGGAATTGAAACCTTATTAAAAATAATAAATCAGTATTGCCAATATGTCACATGGAAATAAAAATGTATATCATTTCGATATTTGTTAATACGTTACTTTTATTACAAATTTCTCCTCTTATCAAGTCCATCTTTACCTATAACATATATTTGAACTAAAACTTTATACAGTAGAAACATTTCTTCCATGGTAGAAACATTGTTTTGGATAAATTATCAAAAACAATTTTGTTTAGATTATAAAAACAATTTTCAAATCAGTACTTATTTGACACTATTTAAAAAATATATATGATTGTAACAATTAAAGAATATAAAATATCATTTATTAAAATTTCTACTTGTCAAAATTATATCGTACATCTTAGTTTAATATTTCTAGTTACATTTACAAAATTCGGTTAAAATTAATTACCTTCCAGTATCATTTTATATGATAGAAACATTCTTTAGAAATCGTTATTCATATTGGGTAACAAACATAATGTCATTACTAAATCAGTCCAATTTCAAAAGCTAATTCCAATGGACATATTTTAGTTATATTGTATGATGATTATATTAATGATATCAAACAGTTTGTGGGTATTTCTTGTTTATAAAAAATCCTCAAAAAAGGCTGTCAATCAGTTGTCCATGTACATGCCTAATTAAAAAGAAAACAATTGCAATAGTTACTAATTTTATATTCACAAACACGACCAACAAAATAAATTAAAAATCCATATCTAATAACTGAGCCGACTGCAATAGTAAAATAATTTTTTATTTAGATCACAATAAAAACTAATTAAGATAAAAACGTCTTTCTCAAAACATAAAACGGCTAAAATATTGACAAAAATACTCCATCAAGTCATTAACTAAAAAAAGACTTAACAAAATGTTTTGACATAGTTTTCTTTCATAATTTTAATCATTTCTAACCTTTTAATATTTAGATTTATGTAAAAAAAATTTCAGAACTTCGGATCTAATAAAATGATTAGAAAAAGTAACCATTAATGAAAGATTATTATTTAAATGCACAAAATTAACAGCACTATATATTATAAACATCATATGGCAACACAGTATTGGATTGTTTTGTATGAGTGGAATTGTAACGTTGTATATTTCGTTTCATTGTCTCGTTCTATTTTTGTGGAAATAGTGGCGCGGTTTGGGTGGCAGAATAATTTGCAACAAAAACAAACATTATATACTTAGTACTAATTCAGTATTTATGTACACATGTAGTACATATATTTTTATATGCATGTTTTTATGTACTCAAATATATACACATATGTATGCACACATAAGCCATCAACTCGAATAAAATCACTTTTGTATTTTTTTTTTCTTTTTTTGGTTTAAATTTCGTTTCTTTATCTAATATTCAATATTTTTTATTAAAGTATGTAAACTTCTAATCAAAAATTTGTAGGAAACATTTTTCATATTGATTTAAATCATTAGTTTTACTTTGAATTTAATGGTAAATATAATAATTTACTTTTTACACAATTTGGGTATTAGTTTTTCACAGACCATAAGACGCTATATATATACACGAAATGTTAGTTGTAACTACATATAATTGATGCTAATATACACTATGCTTTTTTATAAAACCTACACTGATAGCAATGTTGCAACTGAAACGATTTGGAACGAAACGAAACCACTAAATTTGTAGGTATGAACACATCAATAAGAAAAAACTCTAAACAGTCGGAACAAATATAAACAGATACATCAGTATCTATAGTAAATACATAAATACTTACATATGTGTGTATCTATGTGTGTTTAAATATGTATCTAAATATCTACACAGTAAAGGCATTCTGATTAGAAACAAATTTAAGAATGAAACAAAATATTTACTGCACTAAACATACAGTCTGTCAAATATAAATCTTGCATTAAAAGAAACTTCTGATTGTATTTTTGATAACTTTAAACACAAATTTTCGGCTATAAGACTTTTCTTGGTATCTAGAGTAATTGGTACCTATAGTAAATTATTTTCTATCAACTATCAATCATTTTCTGAGTCGAATTAACGATGTCTGCCCGACCATCTGTCTGCCCAGTTGGCTGTCTATGTAAACGTTGTGTACAGTCTACAAGTCGCAATTTTTGAAATATCTCAATGAAATTCGTTATATATTATTATTTATATTGGTCATATTTGTCCAATATTTCAAGTACAAATGTTCTTCCCGGAATAGGATTTTAAGGTCATAAAAGTTCTAAATACAAATTTGTCATAAGTAACTTTTAGAATATGCGAGGGTCATTTCATTATTATTCAGAAGTCCACTACAAACATTCTTCCAAATATCACTTTTAAGGCCAAAATCTCACATATTGTAATAATAATTGATCAAATTAAGATAAATATAAGCAACAATTAATGTGGGGTTATTTATAACCCTCCCCCAAGAAAAATTCATATTAAAACGCATAAATTTAACATGAATCCCTGTGTCACAATACATTACTACACACTTTATAATAAACCATAAAATCAAATTATACGCAGGTCGTTCACTAATAAACATTTTTGTAGCCACCATTTTTAACCGACGATGTGGTATAGGGTATTGATAGCCAGGCTTGACCGAATATACATTCTTACTTGTTCATATATAGTGCTGCCATTATAAGTTCGATCAGAACAAATTATATAATATTGTTTATGTTTTGAAACCTTTTGATAGTTTTTGAATCCGACATCCTCTTAGAGTACTCACTTCTGGTATTTCGGACTATATATACGGGAAGAATGGTATTTTACGACATTGTAGGATTAATATTTAAAACATTCAATTTATCGACTATATGACGATTTAGTAGAATTTTCATTCATTATATAAAGTAAAACATTTTTGAGATATTTTATTGTTATGAAAGCTACTCGTATCAGCGCCCTCAATATCAAAAAATAGTAACAGTCAGCCCTAAAATAATATATTCATTGATGCTGTTTTCAGAAATCCAAAGGATACTTGTTTTTCACGCCCCAAAATTCAATGAAGTATTATTCATAGTTGACTAATCAGATCTGATGGATATATCCATAGTATAATTTATATAATTTTTTAACAACTACAACAATTATCTTATTCACACACATTTGTACCGTGTTAATTTAACATATTTGAATGACATCACAATTGGCATTTCATAATAAAATCAAAAATTATATTAAAGCAAAATTTGTTCAATTTGAATAAAATGTTTTATTAAAAATCCTACTTTATGAACTTGTACTAATGCTGTAACAGAAAAATGGTATTACGCCTATTTTAAAGTAGTATGTCATACCATTTTCGAGATTGCAGGGAGAATCATGATAGGGGTGAAGATCTTTAGACTATAAACGATAGGAACAATCTTTGCAATCTTCCAACAAGAGGGGAAAATAAAAGTAGTTAAAATTGAATTAACCAAATTTAAATTTATGATGAAATTAATGAATGAATTGTTTTAAAAAATTTCACTGAAATATTTTCGATACCAACAGAATCACTCGGTTGACGGTTTTTATAAAATTGTCAAAAACAACATTGTTATTATTACAGAGGTTTCATCACCTGTCGTCCTTGTGTCACGTGTACCAAATTTTATCGAAATATCTCAAAAATTGCGGCCTGTAGTTCACAACGTTTACTTGGACAGCCAGATAGACGGACGTCGTGAAATCAACTCAGAAAATGATTCAAAGTCTTAAAGTTGGGTACAACACCATTTCTCTGCATGTTAAAAACATTAGCACAAACACATAATACAAACAGACGGACGGACATCGTTAATCGACTCAGAAAATAATTCTAGTAGCACAAACGCATAATACCCCAACCACCTACGATAGTGTAGGGTATAATGAGGAACATAAAAGTGAATTTAATATCAAGACATTAAAGAGTGTACATGAATTGATGCAATGCCCATTTATTAAAGCATCAACTTCACCCGTACGCTATTTTTATGTGCGAAATCAAACTTTTTATTAAAAACAAAACATTTTATTGAATACAAATAACAATTCTTATAAAATCTTGGATTTTAATTTATATTAACGTTCTTTAAACCGCTATCGATCTCGTTGAGATAATGCAATTTAATTTTCTTAGTAACGCATTTTAACAGAACACTAATTACAAAATCTAATGAATTTGATCATTATACAGTATAGTTTCCGAGATATCAAATACTGAAATAGTATTGAAAAATTAGGTGAACATTTTGTTCTTTTTTAATTTGTTTTCATTTAATCAAGTGAAAATTTCCGAAATTTAATTTTTTGTGTAAATTAAATTTTAAAGTCGATAGTTCCGCCCAAGTTTTAAATAATACATTACGATTCGTTAACAAGTTAATTAAAATATGTGTAAACCTATTTCAAAAACGCAACAGTGGTCCAATTGAGTTAAAATATATTTCAATTTGTGAAGGTAAAGGATGCTTCTTAGCTCTATATCAAAACAGATTTAAATTTAAGTTCCCATAAAATAGTGCAATAGTGAAAAAATAAAAATTACCTGAAAATCTATTAATATACAATCGTTTTTCTCTCTTGAACCATTTAAACCCCCTCCAATATACCTTCGAGAGCTCAGCTCCAATAATCTAGTTAAAAAAATACAATTTTCATATTGTTCCAATTTTGAAGCCAATATGGAGTTACGAAATACAGCTGTGGGGTACCGCCTCAGCTTCGAACAGTGGAAAACAAGGATTAAAACCTTCAGTGAAAATTGTGATTAGAGAACTCGCTGAAAATTATTAAAAAGTATATCGAAACCCTTTAGCTGAAAACATATTAAGAAGTACTACGCACGTACCCTTAAAAAAGAGATACACTATAGATCTGAGCAAGAGGTAGACACTTCGAGAAAATAAGGATTTTGTCCGACAATAGTTGGGCAAATAGATACTTTGAATAAGATTTAAAATTTGTATACTTATTGTTAGTTCTCATTATATTGGAAAGATTCAATTAATAAATAAATAAAATGTAAAAAATAATACCACATTCAGATTATATGACATACCATAGTATTCATGTGGATCTGCGTCTTACATAACGACGCAATATTGACTTAGCCATGACAATAAAGTCATTTTGTATAAAGTTTTATTAAAAACGGTGTGAACATTGGGGTGGTTAATTTTCATACCACAAAAACATTGTTGTGCCACTTGCCCCCTAAAATTACAAAAATAGTTGATGCTGCTTTCAGAAATGCAAAAATTGCTTTTTTGGTACGCCACAAAAAACAATCGCTTCAGTCCAACGGCTAAATCTGTCAATACATGTTAATAGATAAATGAAACCTTTGCAAGATGACTCCCGTTACTACGTGTATGTTGGGAAATTTTTTTTTCGTTGGCAAGAACACAAGATACATCTGAAGCGTCGACTATAACACATATTGAAAATTTTTCGGAAGGGTGTGTAAGGACGTATTATCGTTTTTCATATTATCATATTGCAATGGCTGAGATCTTTTCAGATCTTTTAATTTTCTTAACACATTGACCAAGAAAATATACAGTAGATTAACCCAAAATATATTTATCGATATATTCATTTAAATCAAGTCCACGAATCACTTTTAAAATAAATTGCTGGAAATTTGACCAGCACTGAACAAATCAAGTAGTTATTGCTATTTTTTTGAACAACATTCTCTGCTACGATCAAGAGTCGGAAAGGTACGTTTACCATAAATGAGTGAAATCATGATCGGAAATAGTTGAAACATTTAAGCTGAGGTAATCCCCATAAGGACGTCATTGGCCATTTTTCTCTGGTACCAAATATAACGAACTTGACCATAAGCTTCTTGAAGGATTAGGATTCTCTGCTCATTATAAAATTCAAATCACTTTCTGCGATTTCAAGCTTATCTGGTGGAAGGCGTCGAGATCTTAATGAAACCGCAACTTTTGTTACAATAACATGGTGAAACTTAAAAGTAGGGTATGATAACGTGTTAGATTGTTTTCACTTTATAGTAGTTTATTATATGACCAATTTCTCCTTTTTAAGATAAATCGGTTTTGAATATTTTTGATATCAACAATAACACCAAAAATTTTGAACTTTTAACAATTTTTTGATAATAAACTTTGTGCTGGAAATATCTGGTTGCAGTTCACCCAGAGATGGTGAATGAAAATTTGATTCTTTGATTCTTTAAAATTAAAGTATTACTGGATACAGCATCATTAATAGAATAATATACCCGGCAATTGTCTCTTATAATTTGATTGAAGATTAGTAAGTGAAGGATACCACCATAATATTGACACAAATGCATTAAAAAATGTTATATAAAATGTTAATTTTATTTTAATTAACTACTGCTTTTATTTTAATAGAAAACGAAATTTTTAAAAGATACCCCAGTGGACTGAAACCATTGCCTATTATTTTTAATTTTGTATTCAAAACTGGAATTTATTTTAAGATACTGTTACGAGAATGTGAATAATATAATTTGCTGAAAACGTATCACATAAATCATTATAATTCATTTAATTAAAACTTTTTAGTGTGAACTCTACTTACTGCTGAAAAAAATATAAGAAGAAGAAAAATAAAAAATAGAAAAAATAAGAAGAAAAGTAAAAAGAGGAAGAAAAGGGATTTTTTTCGAATTTGTTGACAATTGAAAAAAGAGGAACCGTTGTTTATTGACTGAAAAAAGTGAGAAAGATCTTTTTCTCTTCTTAATTTTTGGCTTGTATCGCAGACGTAGGTGGAGTCAGTGACCCACATTTAAGGAAGAACAAGAAAGTTTTACTTAAATATTTAATATTAAAATTTTATTACTCTTAAAATTGACAAAACAGCAATTTAAAATGGAAATAAATCTAATTAAAATTAGAATAAAAAAGTTAACTAAACGTTTAAAAATAAAGTCTAAATAAAAATAGGATTAGGCGAAGTTAGGGTAGAGCGCTCTCCTGTTACGATAGTTAAATATAGTTTATAGGTGTCCCGAATTAATTTATATAGATAATTTCCTATAATATATTTTCTATATTTCTATATAACTAAAACGAAATTTCTATTAGAATTTTTCATCGAATTAAATATCTAAATTTAATTGAATTATTATAGAGAAATTTCTTAATAAAAACTAAAGTTAGTTTTTTGAATTGAAATTAAAATTTTGTGTTTAAATTTAAAATTTTAATTAATTTTTTTATTGTTCCAAAATTTCAAAATTGTAAATTCTCATTATAATTATGAAATATTATTTTTTATAATGGAACAAATGCAATATAAAAGGCGGTTAGTAAGGGAGAAGTTTTGCAGAAAACTTTTGGGACATCCCTTAGTTAAGGATGTCAAGGCAAAATCCCTCACCTGACACCAATAACTCAATAATATATTAAACCAAATTGCGAATTAATTGTGAAACAAAAAATTCTGATTTATTTATTGTGTTATTAACATAAAAATTTAAAAATTAAAAAAAATAAATTGCGTAAAAATTCATAACAAAAATTAATCCATAATTTTATCATATTTATAGTAGGAGTCCAAATTCCAAATAAATAGAGTAAACTTTACATGAAATTGATTAGAGTGTTAATATGAAACTTTTTTGGGACAATAGAAAGTAACAAATTTCATTCAATACGAACAATCACTTTAGATGTCCATGGGGTCTTATTCAGGGTATAATTTCTCATAGATCCCATAAATTCGTTAAATTAATACAAATTCTCTTATATACAAGAATTGTCTCATATATTAAAAAAAAAATTCAAAACTTTGTAATAATATACGTTTTTAATGCAGCTTTATGAATGCAGTTTAAAACTTTCTATTTATAAATAATAACTTTCTTTTTTTAATTAGTATAATTTGGGCACATACATATCTGAGATAATTGATTTTAATAAAAAAGCCGTGATTATATAGACATGCCGAATTTTTATTCGTCATTAATGTAACTTTCAATAAGCAAAAATTTTTTGTCATGGTTTGATGATTTTTGTGTAGTTTAGAATATTGAAAAATTTAACTCGCGCTTGCGTTCAACTATTAATGTCAGTTATTTTTTATCAGTCAACTTAGATGTTTATTTATATATATATTTTTATTAAATTGAAAAGTTTTATATTGTTTAAATAAAATGAAACAAATTTTATATACAGTTGTATTCATATTTATGGTAAGTAAAAAGTGCATATTCATTGTTTTTGGGAATTTAAATTATATAGAGAATCTAAGTGGTTCTTAAAAGTTATACAATAGATTTCTTAGTCTATTTTCTAATATTGTAGATTGAAAAAATTATTTATTAAATAATCTTTAAAATTCCTCCGAATTTTTTCATAATACATTTACAATTTGTCTATATTTACTAAAAGTTACTAACATGACTAACAGATTTTAATAGGATAAAACGAATTCCATTTTTACAAACATTCTAAATTATACATTTAATGTCCCCAAGATATTTTGTTTAAATAAATTTTTGTAAATCAACACTTCTTTACTCTGAAAATTGAAATATTTATATTTGTGCTACATATTTTCAGGTAAGCAGACAACTACACGCCAGTTTCGGAAGTTATTGGAACAAATTAGCTGCTGTGACAGAAGGATCATGTGCAGTACAAAAGTATGTTTCACTATAATATATATTTCTTAATTTGTTTCTGAACTTAAAGAATGCCAAAACTATACAGAATTATACAAAATTAATTGATATAGTTAAAGTCTGTTTTTTTATAGTTTTTAAAATAAATTATGAAACATGTCCTTTGGTGCATTTGATATGCCGCCAATACCAGCTAAACGTCGTACCACACTTATAAAAAGACTAAAAGTAACCTACATTATAATACAGAACCTGACATAAATTCTGTTTGCGTCGCTCTTTTACCACTTTTTTCATAAACCTAAACTTTTCTAATGGCTTCTTACACATTACAAATCTTTCAACCTGTTTTCGTTTTACTCACCACATATTTGCAGCAGCAGTCTCTTCCAATAATTTTTAATATCACAGAACACAAGAACAATATGGTGACTATGAACAATTAAAAAACGACTCTCTTATGACAAGTTTTCTTATTTTTTGTATGGTATTAAGATTTATGTTTATGTGAGAGAAAATTATGGACTGGCCCTCGTAAAATTTTGACAATCGATTTCGACGTGAAATGCACTTAAAAGTGAAGATGAGCGATACCGTGACTTTTTGAAAAACTTCGTTTCCTGTGAAAGTGATTTTTAAATTACTGTTCCTTAAAACAGTGACAGTGATCGTAGTAATTCAAAGGAAACCAAAAAAAATATTTTTTATAAAAAAAAAATGAAAAATCAGGGAAAATAAAAAACCCACCGAGGACATTGAAACGGATAATTTTCTTTCTAGATGAATCGCAGGCAGAAAATAAAAACAAATACATTTGAGTAAGCAATAAAAGAAAAAAGGTAACTTTTATTACGTAATTTCAGTCACTATCGTTCGAGTGATTTACCAATCACAGTGATTAAATCACAGTCGTAAAAATATCGCTCGTCTCTACTTGAAAGTAATTTTCGGAAGTGGGGTTGTTTAGGATATTTGAGAAATAATGGAACAATCCTTGAACGTTAAATAAATTAATAAAAATATTCTGCGTTGAACGGTATATTTAATTGATGCAAGAATAATAAACATGATGGGATCTTAGATGATTCCTTCTTAGCGATACACATGTAATGACAAAGTTAATATACCCTATTTCATCACTTGTGGTGGTAGAGAGTTTAACATAACCTCAACATATAGGAACTAAAATTCGATTTCGATATATTTTGTGAATGGATATACTGCAAATGTTGAGCTCATATAATGTTCAATTCAAGTCATGTTTCGGATATTGTCATCCATCTATTTAATATTCTACATTATTGAATGTATAAGTTGAGATATAAAACATATATTTTTGTAATAACAGACCGAAGCTCAAAAGTCTATGACATTACCACATTACCTGAACTTACTCAACCTTTTTATATCCTTCACCTGACTAGGTCAGAAGGGAATATATAAGTTTTTTATTCCGTTTGAAATTTCCACAATTTTCGACCTAAACCTTCAAAAGTATATATCCTGGATCGGTATGAAAAAAGAAATTGACTGAACTATGTCCGTCGGTTGAAATAAAGTTAATGAAGCCGACCTATAGTAAACATATATGATATATATGTTAACTATAGGTCGGCTTCATACTTTCCTATATTTTGAACCCCCTATGAGAACTATGGACTTGGTAATGGCACTTTTTTCCCCGAATTTAATATTTTTCATTTTTAAATAGGAAAACAATAACAACATTTAAAATAAAATTTTTGAGGTCAAGCAGAAAAATTACTAATTTCTTCTTAGAATTTTTTTTTAATTTTTCAAATCGGGTCATAAATAGCCGAGATATTATTTTCCTTGTGGTTGTTGTTGGATATAGTATTGAAAACAAAGGCAAAGTAATGTTTTCGACATTATTTTTGACATCATTTTTGTACCAGCAGATTGAAAATAATAAGGAGAAGTGATTAATCGGTCCATTAGTTTCCGAGTTATAGGAAAAAAGAAATTTTCCGATATTTTGAAACTCCCATGGAAACCAGGTACTAATTTTGATGCAAAAAAATAAGAACTTTTTTCTAAATTTTGATTTTTAAAATTTTTGAAAAAGGTCCATAAATAGTCGAGTTACTAATTACTCTTATATATAAAAATTTTCATGCACATTGAAAGCCCTAGTGAATCTATGTTGAGTCATATAAAGGCTATAGTAATGACTGTCATTTTTTCCTTCCTCTACAAGTGATTATATTACAAAAGCCTATTAATGACAGGGACTTAACGTTAAATGTTAAATCCGTTGCTTAAAATATAGAAAATTCGGCAGGGCCGACTTTAACTTTTTTATTTATTTATTTATTTATTTATTTATTTATTTATTTATTTATTTATTTATTTTATGTAATAAAGAACATTATTACCAAATTATATAATGCTCTTATACATGGTTTTATATAAAGCGATTATTTAATATTTTTGAAAATAATATTTATTTAAATTTATTCTTATAATTAATTCTATTTATTATTTTAGTGTAAAACTTTTATCGTTATTAAATTTATTATGCAATACTACACAAACTACATCTATTCAAATGAGAGATGCATGTTATGGATGTTTCTTTCGAGCTGGTAGTATAATAAATGGTCCAACACTTTTATCCTCCTTAAACGATTGTGCACGTTTGTATATAGCAGAATCGGAATATGCAACATGTGCAGCAAATTTACAAGCATTAGTGGATGGCAATCGGCCGCAACTGCCAGATCCATCCGTATCAGGATTTTGTTTTACTGGATATTGTGATTTTGTACGATGTGTTCGACGAATTAATGCACGGCAATTGGTGAGTTAATGTTTTATAACTTCATCAAAACTCATGAAGGAATCATCTAAGACCCATGGAGTATATATTCTTGTATTAAATAAAAATCTGAGTAGATTTAGATATGTGAGTTGAAAATATTCTTTCGCCTTGAATGAATCTCCGGATTTAATAAAATTGTACGACATTTTTTGTTGTTGTTCTAAGAGTGCTATATCGGTATATTATTTTTTTCAGAAAAGTAGTAGTATGAGTAGTAGTTACGTTTGGAACAGCAAATTACATGTACTTTCATTCAACTTTTGTGATTCCATAAAATATACCACAATAACATTTTACCAGCAAATTTCATTCTGGTCTTATTTATTTCCAGATATCAACATGTTATGCAGAGAGTTTAGGAATGAGAGAATTAGAATCTGACAGCGATCGCATATACTTTTATACTAACATTACCTCCTGTATTTTGGCAAAATCACGTTGTGCTCAGTACAATCCCATATCGGGAGAGTTACAAAATCAGATTTATGTATCTGGTATTACACCAACTGGGTCAGCGGCCGTTAATAAATTAAATGCTGCAACAAACGGATGGGTTAGACCTCATCCTCCATTACCAACAGTAGCTCCTCCAACTTTATATTTCAATTCATTGCAAGTTTCTGAAAATGGGGACATTCGGATAATAACATTTCCTACAACATCAGCAAGTATTACCGATTTATTTTGTTCACGATTTCCAAACTTACAACAAGCCGCTTTTGGAACATATAATTGTTGATATATATAAATAAACTAATGTAAGACAATAATAATGTTTAAATTACATTGTAATAGAGTGCTAGAATCTTAATATTATTTAAAGAAGTCTGAAATTGTTGTTCATATTCTTGCAGAGGAATGCAGAATTAAGTCTTTTTATGGTAGTGTGAGGTAAATAATACGAGAAATATAAAACAGTTTCTTTTGAATTCTTGTTTCAAAATTTAAAAAATATTGGACATTATTTCATATATCTTCAGTTATTAATCTAAGGAGACCATGACAAGTGGTAACCAGCTTCTATGTTGGTGTGTTAATTTCTAATAACTTTATCTAAAATCATGAAAGTATAAACTTTATTATTAGTTTATTAACTTTGTCATTTTGTGTGTGACACAAGATGGAATCATCGAGGACCCCATACAAATATTTATATGCACAATTTGAAAGTTACTTGTTAAAAAGTTTCTTCTCTAGCGATTAAGGACTATAAGTTAACTGTTTAATGAAACCATCCTAAGTGTGTTACGAAATCTTAAATATTTCACATTATTGTCTATGAAAATAACCGCACTTTTATATCATAAAATTGAAAAAAAAAATTCTGACCAAAAATTTCCAGAAAGGACATAACAATGCCGTCTGCCAATTTTTTTTTCTACAAATATCTCATGACAAATTTTATAATTTTTCTTATTATGAAATAAGCACGGTATGGTTTTCCTAGACATTGGTATGGAAAATTGGGGTTTTCCTAACAAATTTTGGTTGGATTCAAGTGATAATTGCCTTACCATATGCATTTTTCTCTTAAAATGCTTCATATACTCATAATGTACCTAATCTACTTAAATTCTTCCGTGGACGGTTTTAACACGGGTCTTTCTTCATTTCCTTCATGCGATATGGTGTCGTTTATAATTCTGATTGTGGAATATCGCATATTGTTGTTTTCCTTATTAGATTTGTTCTTTTTTCTTTTAAGCAGTTCGACATCTAATTATGAGACCTAGTGACCTGATTTTAAAGATATTAGTTTAACTGGAAATTACTGAAAATTACATTCCAGTTCCAAATTACAAAGAAAAACACTGCAAACAAATGTTGAATATTATAGTGTCTTATAGTAGTAAACATCAAAATATGTGTAGCAAATAATGTATAATTAAAAAAGTTTTAGCTGGAATTCATATATGAAGTTAAAACTTTTCATATTTTTTGTGATTGCAAAGATATATATGTTTCCTACAGACATATAGATAGACATGGATAAATATATTCCGTCTTGGCATATGCACAGAAAAACAAAATTAATATACCATTATCTTCACTTGTGGTGGTGGAGAGTATAAAAAAGATTAAGAACATTACCTTCAAAAATAAAAAACTGCAAATTCCGAAATTTTTTCAAGGCTTTTGGAAATTATGTTATTTAGAAAATGGTAAAATTACATAAATAGATTCTAATTAAATATAAAAGATCTATTTATTCGCAAAATTTCATTTGGAAAACATGATCCTGTTTTGACACTGCATAGTGGTCCCAAAATTATTTTTTTGGAAATAACTCTGTAACTTTGAATGTTTTTAACAATGTTTTAAAAACTAATATGACTTTATATTAAGATTTGTTCAAAATTATTTCGGAACATTCTACTTGTCTAACACTTTCGCCGGTAGCATCAATATGTATTGTGAATTTTGATACTTCAAGAATTTTAGCATTAAAATAAAATTAAAACAAATATAAGCAAAAATCGATATATGAAATTTTACAAGCTTTGGTACATGATTTCATCTAACTCCCGTATTATCCCCATAGAAGAAGTCCTTTTAAAGCGCAAAAATCATACATACATATTAGTACTATAATATACTGCACTCTTAATTTTTTATAGCTATAACCAACAATGTAGTGTGCGATATTAAATAGTCGGGCTTGACCGAAATTTTACTTGTTTACAAATGGCAATAAAGGAATCGATTATAATATCGAATAATTTAATATTTTAAGAAGAAATAACTCTGTAACTTTTTACCATGGTGGATATTCGCCTCTAAATCAAGGATGGAAGTTTTAATATATATTTAATATTTATTTATTTTGTTCATTTTCAGCATTTTATTTAAACAATTTCACTTAAAAAATAATATACATTGCTATACCCTTCACCAGCATAAGTGATTAAGAGGGCATATTAATTTTGTTACTCCATGTGGAACAAGAACGACCCATCTAAGACTCCATGATTTATATATATATTTTGCATCACATCAAAATCTGAGTCGCAATAATTAACAGCTCAATGAAATTTGGCCTGAGTAGTTTCGGAGAAGTTTCCTATTTAAAACCAGCAAAATCAATTTAGTATTTTAAGAGATATAGACCGATATCTTGGACAGCCTCTAAATTATAAATCTACAAATAAGAATAAAATTGTGTCATTATATTAAGAAATATGTACTTCATTATTATTCCAAAAAATGATCAAAATCCGTTTAGTAGAAAAAAGTTATAGCCAACTGAAATTTGGCCTGAGTATTTATTAAAGTTCTTAGAAGTTTCCTATTTGAAACTAGAAAAATCGATTCAGAATATTAGGAGATACAGACCGATATCTTGGACAACCTCTAATTTAAAACGAATAATTTACCTAAAGTTATCAATTATAAATCTACAAATAAGAATAAAATTGTGTCATAATATTAAAAATGATCAAAATTGATTCAGTAGAAAGAAAATTATAGCCAAAAATATAACTAATTTTATGATTCGTTACCGTTTCTTTGTCATATTTAAGTAATTCTTTCATATATTGTATGAGTGTATTTTTTGTAAGGCATTTATTGTGGAGGGTTTTGAGGACTCGGCATTACCGAATATAGCATTATTATTTGTTAATTATTACAATAATAAAGTCTAGTTGTGTTCCTTTTTACGATGTGGAGTCTTCTTTCTGTAGTTGTGCCTTCTTCCGTTTTCTATAAAGATTAATTAATAAAAAATATAAAAAATATTTGTTTAATGCATTATATTTCATTAAACAAATAATTTTTATATTTTGTTTTTAAGTTGTCATAACCAATAGTAATTTAAATCATTTTATTTTACTTAATAAATAAAAATTGTATTTATTTGTTTTTACTTTAAAAACAAATAAATACAATTTTTATTTATTAAGTAAAATAAAATGATTTAAATTACTATTGGTTATGACAACTCCAAATAGTTCCTAGAAATAATTTTTAATTTTAGGTAAATTAAAATAAAAAGTACTAAAGAAAATTTTATAAAGCACCATTAGATCTACTTTAGTTATTTTTTTTTTCTTCATTAAACAATGTATTTTTAATTTCACGTATACAAAATTATTACCAATGCAAAAATAACTTTGGTTCATCCAGAAAGTTCCTCAAAATACCATTTAGTCGAATCTCAACTTCTATATATCCTAAATAAATAATTGTATAATCTACAATACAAATAGTACCTTCGAAAATTCTAAAGTGTACCACTTGGATGTTAAGCAGGAAATAATTGAAGACTTGGTTTTGGACTTGGAATTTGGTATAGTCAAGTCCACTATATGTAGCAAGTCGGCAATTACTGCAGAACACATCAGAGAGTAACAATATTGAATCTGTTATTCCCGATATAGATAAAGACAATCTTAGTATTAGCACAGATAACGAAGATTATGATATTGAGGTATCACATAATGTCACTTTTTATTAATATGGATCACTTGTGGAGAAACCTTCTCAATATATTATTAAAATTATTTATTTTTTACCATAAACATTTTTACAAAAGTACCAATATCACAAAAAGCATCAATATCTGATATCTAAACACAAAGGTTCGAGCCATTTAACATCCTCAACCCATTAAATGTCAAAGATATAGTACTAGAAAAATTAATAAATTTTAAAACTTGTTTCTGAACAATAGTTGCAAAATTTTAAATTGATACTAATATATATGCAGACAGTATTGATAACACATTTATTTTGAATATAAGAGGTAACTCTCTCTTACATTTTATTGAAACAAGATTGATTTTGTTCAGTTTTTAAAAGTACCTGTGTAATGTATTCCTATTTCTATTGAATTTGAAGTAAATTTATATTAAATTTTATTTAACACAATCATGGATATGATAGTGGTGACAGAAGTGGATTTCGGTCAGAAATAGAGCAAGAACAATTAAATACGATAATTGGATCATTGGCTGATGCAATAAGGACAGCCATGTAACAAACTGTACAACATTCGTCGACAATGGAGAATACTATGGTTCAGGTTTTTAAAACTCCATTTTTTTCTGTGCACGAATACAGAAATAGCGAAAACTCATCAGTGCGTGATTATATTGCAAGATTTGACTGGGCATTGTAACTCAGTAAAATTTCTGAAAGTGAGTACCATACTTATGTTTGTGTCCATATGGAGGTGAACTGAATACAGCGCTTAGAATTTTGATCAGTCCGAGACGTCCTGAGGATCTTACATATGACGAGATTAAACGTATATTATCGTAACATTTAGACGTTAAAAGGAACATATTAAATTTCGACAAGTAAAAATAAGGTCGATTTGCGATGATATTATTGCAAGGAAATCCGCAAGTTTTTTCGAAATGAAATATAAAATAGCCAACATTGTAAATGCGAGTGACAAAAATACCATTAAATACACCTGTAAAGACTAAGAAAGAAATAGAAGTACCTCAGCAGGTGCCAAATGCTACGGGTGTGGTGAATCGCAGGGACTTTGAAGGACCCGACTATTACAGTTCATCTTAAGCCAGATGCTAAACAAACGCAAGACCTAGGGAAATACTAATGGTGTTGAAAGATGCGCATACTAACGATACACAAACAAAAATTGCTGCAGAGTGGATTCCACAACTTGATGAACACCCGAGAACTGTTGATATCCCTCAAGATTCCTACACATGGGTTGATACGTCCAAACCATGCGGTATATAGGTCGGCGAATATACCACCTATATGGCAAAAGTTTGAACTTTTCGATAATATATTAATTTATGCTGAAAATTTTGATAAACATTTTTAATAACGGGTTTAAGCTGAATAAAAATAAAAACATTTTAGCAATAATTGCTTAACCAAACGTTTGATATTGACGCCAAAAAAAATTGGCGGGCAATAAGATGTTCTCCTTTTTTCTAGGTTGTGTATCGACAATTCACACATTTTCAATATGTAAACCTACAAGCAAAGTGTAACTATTCTCACCCGGTAACTGGCCATATAACTATCATACTTGTGCGGGCACCAAATCCTCCTCCTATTATATCCTTGAATTTCAAGGATATAATAGTTTAAAAGGACTTTAAGGCTGAAGTCTATAAAGTAATTTTGAATTTAAATATCAGTATAATTTTGTGTTTCAGGGTATTTTTTATGTAGAATATGTTTATTTCCCTTAAAAACACTCTATACTATTTGAATAATAAATAAAATAAATAATTAAAGTCATCTTATGCGTTATGACAGCTATATACATAAATTCTGATGAGTCCAACCTGACTTATGTTTCCGTCATCTTTTCTTTGTAAACAACATTAAAGTGAGCAGTACAAATATATATATTTTTAGGAGAAATCATAAGTGCGAGGGAGATACAAAATCACACGATTACAAAACTTTCTATCATTTTTGTCATATTGCGCCTAAAAAAGTAATAGCAACCTTGTTCTACTCAATAATGGCTATTTTCATCAGCAGTGCTAGCCAAATGACTTATCAAATAACTATTCTTGTGGGGTAGTATAGTTGTAAATAATAAATAAAATTAACAGAAATTTTATAAACGTCAATTGGCTGCAAAATTCTACTTATTAAACAATGTGCAACACTACAACTAAAAAAACTACTCTAATTGAAAAACATTCAATTTGAGAACTTTCCTTGCGTAGTGGAATAATATTGAGTACTGTAATTACTGTAAAGTGTTATCTTTTAATCTGGAGAGAGAAAGAGAGTTTATTGAATGTGTAAAAAATAAAAAAGTTTATCTTCACAGAAAAAAATTAAATTATAGTGGCATTTTTTTATTGCCAGGTTACTGTGGGTCAGAAAATTTTGTTATATCTGACACCATTTACACTTACCTTAAACCTAAATTTGGACATCGTGTAATTTGGTTCTTTATTATTCTTAGCATTGAGCACGAACTAAATATTGCTTTGAAGACAGAGTTAATGCATGTAAGTAATAACTTTTGATGGCTCGTCTATTGGTAACAGGAACTTGGAATCCTTATATTGAATCCAATTTTAAATAAAATTTAATTTTAATGTTATAATAAATGGACTTCAATTTAACAAAATGTATATAAAGAAAATTAGAACTCTCAGAAATTCGAATAACTCAGAAATTAGAATCATTCTTATAAATACATTGAATGCTCTAAAATAAGAACCCATGTATCTAATTTCTGAACGTTTCAAGATATTCTTCATATTTTAATATAAATATGAAAAGGACAATTCTCGAATTTTAGGTAGTGTGTGCATTCTTCTTATATTTATATAGGTATGTAATATCTAAATAACAAATTGGTTCTAAATTTGAAAGGATTCCATTAGATGGAGGTAAAATAATTTATTCTCAATTTTTTTCTTGACCATTGTACTGAGTACCCAATAGCATTTAAAATTGATAAATGAAAATTAGAGACCCAAATATTAATTGAAATATAATTAAGGGTCTAAAATGGATTTTTAGTTTTACATTAAAAATCGTTTGTGACATTCCAGAAATTTTAATATTCTATGGATTAAAAAACAATTCGGAAAATTGTCTACTTTTTCATTAGTTCCCGAGTTGTGGTCAAAATGTGTTTTTCAGTATTTTAAATTATTTGTGATAAGAACAGGAAGTTATGGGTTTTATGTTGTGATTATAACGATATATGTATGATAGAGATGAAAACGCAATTTGTAATTATTATATTTGCTTTATTTTATTTGTTTTACCCTGTTTCCAATGTAAACAATATTTTCCATCCCTGATGTGTGCATTATGATGGCAACACACTTTTTAGTGTTTAATAAATATTGCATTATTGTGACTGACCATGTGCACAATCAATAAATAATAATACTATTTTTGTATATGTTAACTTCCGCATTGTTTATATTGAGATGTGATTAAGAATTAAACAAAACAATTGATATATGATTAAAATTTGTGTGCCTTATATAGAAATAAAGAAAAAAAAACAAAACAACAAATATTTAAGTGCATTTTATAACAAGAAACATATTTAATACAAACAATAACAACAAATATGCCTTCAATACTCACTACTTCTGTGTGTTGTTAAGTGCAAATAGACCATGACTGAAATAAGGATAAATTTGTATAAATGTAAGTGTTTCATGTCGTGTGATAATTACACCATAGTATTAAAATTAATAATACAAACTAAAAGTGAATTTTTAAAATGTATATTTTATTAGAAAATATATTCGATCCATTTAACAACAAATTCTCCTCACAATGCTGTATTAGAACCCGGCTTATAATTTGTAACATACTAAATATTTTTGTTATTAAACAATAACGTAATAAAAAGTTTTATATTTATGTTTGTATATACATATATACCTATGTATGATTATTTGTGTTTATACATATGATGAGTTAACAACATTTTCAAAATTCCCTTCTAATCACCAAAGTCCAAGTAACAAGTAAAACAATAACACATCATTCATAAATACGTACTTATTGATAATTATATAGTGAGTAAAGTATACTTTTATAAATTTTGTAGAGTTGCTTTCACTTCACTTTAGTTTATATTTTAATTAAATTCTGTTAAGATCAAGGTACCCTTGTAGGTATGTATGGATGTGAGAAACTTGAAAAATATAAAAACAACAGATGTGTGCTTATATTTGTTATTAATAAAAAAATTTCATAATAAACATATGGCTTACACTTATATAATGTACATATATAATTTCTGTTACTAATTTAATTGATATATAAATACAAATTACAGATAATTTACAATATTACATTCTAATTTATCAATACTAGAGGTGACTACTATTTGAATTATCTCCAATAACTAGAAAAATAACATTACAAAATACTTGGTTCCAAAATATAATTAATACTATATCTCATTTATTCTTTATTAACAATATAAAGGATATATATAATAGAAACTGAAAAAACTTGCAAGTAAAAAAATTGTGTAATAAATTTTTCATGAGTAATAAGCTAAGTAAGATAAATTTTTCGACACAATTTATACAGTCGATTAGAATGTGAAAGTGGTAATGAAATAAGTGAACAGAATCATTTTCCAAACAGGTAATTATGTTTTTTATTCTTATCTAGATTTTTATATATAAATAAGCTACATTATTTTGGAAATCCCTGTCGTTATTACTCTCCTTCAACATATGCATATTAGTAAATAAATATAAGCAGTTGTTTTAATTTCTCAAACGAAAGCTTAACAAATAGTTATATTATAAAATCCTAAATATCCTCCGGTAATTTTTAAGGTTGTATGAAGGATATATGGATTTTTTAACCTTCAATGGGAAAATTTTCTCGCAGTTAGATATTCACCTAGATATCAACTGCCCATGCAATCGCGAACAATATTTATTCCATCGGAGCAAATAATTTAAATTTATTTTTATCGCGCTTCAAAACTTATGACACAGATCACTGTGGTTTTATTAAAAACAAATAAGTAACTACTTTTCTACAATGTTTTGTGATTTGTGATTGTTGAAAATGCTAACATTTAAGTGATTTTTGTAATACTTAAAACTAGTAACAACTACCAAAGCCCTTTACGGCAGCTATAATAAATTATATTTCCGAAATAAATCATTACAAAATTATAGATTATTACTCCGCTAAATCGTTCTCACGACTCTGTTCTTATAATAAATACTTCTCAACCATATTGACGTTATGAAAAATTTATTTCTGATGTACTTTCTTACCTCCATTATTTTAATAAAGACGAAACTGCCCACATATGTACACTGTACCATTTGTCAAATAAAAAAATTATTGAAATTGTTCTTTAAACAGAATTTAAATTAAAATTAAAAATCACATTATTTACAACATTAACCTTAACAGGAAAATATAACTAAATAAAAGCTCCATTGCATCTTAGATATTATAGCGCATTAAAGTTTTTTAGATTTTTTACATTTATTTAAGAAAAATTTTAATAATAAATAAAAAATCACGCAATATTATTATTATTATTATTATTATTATTATTATTATTATTATTTTTTTTTAAATTCATTAAACCATAAGTACATAAGATAAATAAAATTAAAATTAAGTAACAGGAGTTAAATATTTTTATATTTATCCACGTAACTTGTAAGAAAATTTTAGTTATTGTAGTTAAAATTAGTTTATTAAAGGCAAGTCTAAGATATGTAAACGTTTTAGTCTTAACAGTAATTTGTTGTGGTATTATTTTAACATTTATTAATATAGGATATCAAGTAGCACGACTTAATATGAATGAAGTGTTAACTTATTTATTTGCGCTTACTTTTATATCACCGTTCATGCAGTAATATTATTTCACGTTATACAAAAGCTGATACTTTTTATGAATTTTGGCTAAATGCGATTATTTCTTAGTAATCTTATTATGTTTCTATTGTAGCATCATTTGTAATTTTTCTTAAAAATAATTGTTCGCTATCTCGTAAAATTGTTAATTTTTGAAATTGGCGAAAATATGCTAATTTTTATACCCTCCACCACCATAAGTGGTGAATAGGATATATTAACTTTGCAATTCCGTGTGTAACGCTTAGAAAAATTTAATCTAAAACCCATTATGATGTATATATTATTGCATCAAATCGAAATCTGAGTCTATTTAGTTATGTCTGTCTGTTATTGGCACGCTCTTATCCGCAATAATTGACAGAGCTAAATGAAAGTGTGTTTTAGGACATTTTTCGGAAAAAATGCAAAAAATTCTAGAATACAAAATAATTTGCAAATAGTTGAATAAAAATAAACATAAATGCTTGAAGTTGCTTATTCTATTTAAAATTTTCGGTTAAAATTTCAAATATGATATTTTTCTAAAATATAAAAAAATTAAAGTTTTAGAGATCTGAGCACAAACACATAGACTAATGATATTTATTACTCTTGTTAAGTAATTAATTAATTTTCAAAATCTAATTTGAAAATGGTTAGGCGTGCAATGAAAATTTTGGCGAAAATTTTCGGGGTTCCATAGGTTAGTACGTGGGTGTACCTGTTGACAACAAAAAGTTTTCCGCTGGTTTCTGGGGAAAACTCAGCTGAGTTATATTATAAATTAAACACAACATTTCCATAACGCTTTTATATACACAATATATATTTAATTAATTTATTTATTTGTTTTAATTTTTTTAAGTTTTAATTTGTTAACAGTTTTCGTCAACCAAATTATAGTATGGATATTTTATTTCCAATTTTTGTTTAAACTATACTACTACCATATATAAGTTAAATGATTTTTCTTTTGATAAGCTGCTTCAACATTGACTTTAATTATTTCTTTTACTAATAATAAATTTCCACTATACGATTTTAATATTTTGTTACTAGAAATACACAATGAAAATTTCAGTTTTCTATACACATCCAATCCAATTGAGCAAAGGGAATCTCCCGCATCTATTTGAAATACAAAGTTTTTATTATTTACCTTAATTTGAAACATTAGTTGTTTACTATTATAACTAATATTATTGAGTCTTAATATTTCGAATCCTTCCAGTTGACTTATAGATTTGACGTACACTATGAACATTTTGTTGCTGAGATAATACTTGCAATTGACATACTTTTGATATGTGCCCCAATTTTGAACATTTGTTGCATTTCGTTTTATTTTTATAATTAAAAGAATCAACTCTCTGTAAATTATTATTTTCAGATCTATTTTTAGGGTTTGATAAAGGATGGATAGCATTTCAGTTGAGTTTTCTGTAGAACTTTCAATGGCACTGGGTGCGTTTTAAGTTGCTTCAAAAATTTAAAAATTTGTGAAACTACCTCCTATGTTGGATTTGACGTACAAATTTACATACCCTTGCAGCTCCACGCAATTCTGCAACCCAATCTGCATTAGTTTCATTTGGTTTCAATAAGGTGATTGTAAAATTTGAATCGATCAGCCAATTCGTGCTGATCGATTATCTGATTTTAAAATATGAATATCTTCTCGTATTAAGGGTCATTACCTCACATTTGCTCCAGGGTGATTTATTTTGGTTAATGGTAGATTAAAAAATTTTCTTAACATTTGGAAACATTTTTAATTGAATTTAGAAAAAAGAAAAGTACGATGAGGCAAATTTCTCAATATTTTATAAATTCAAATATAAATAAAAAATTGGTGATTTTAGTGGAGAAATTGCTTTTAATTTGACTAAGTTCAAACCCTAGAACTAAAAAAATAAACGAAAGCATTGACTATGAACAGTGTTTTTCTAAAAATATTGGACGACATAAAAAATCAGCTTCAGAAGTTAACTTCTTTGAGAATTTTTCCAACTGGTTTTAGTGTACATAAAAGAGTGCGTAGACTTACATGGGAGGAACACTTAAATATGTTAGTTTGAAATGAAATATAAACATGAAAATACCTAAATTGTTCACTAAAACTCTGTAAATAAGTTTTAAAAAATATTAGTTTTGAACAGTGACACTTTTACTATCTGTAATTTCGAAATTTATCTCACAGAAGCATGTTTCTATTTATTTTTGTCGTATTTGTATATTATATGGTCAGACGAAACAAAAATTAAAAGGTTTTAATCTAATGGCAAAGCGTTGTATTAAAACCATTCACTAATCCTTAACCATCCCAGAGAGAGATAAAAGGAATAGAAACTATGAAATTAGTTTAAACTAATTTTGGTTAGAGTCCAAAGTAATAGGTGGAAAATACTATCTAACTATATCTTTGTATATGTTAAATGAAATAAATTGACTTAAATAATATAAAATTTTAAATCATTAGGGCAAAAGTAATAACTATAATATAACAATATCGTCATTTTTTTAAGAAAAAGTAAATGTTTATTTTTTCTAAACTATTTACGAGGTTTTTACAGAAATAGAAAAAATCTACAAAAATTAGGAAAAATAGAAAACCTTCAAAAAAAAAAATAGATATTTTCGGATATATCAATTCCTGTTGTTTCTACTTATCTTCATGGTTTTTAATATTATGAAAAAATATTTTTATAATTTGTGCAATTATATTTTTTATAGAAAATTGGAAGTCACTGTGTGGCGCTGGAATGCTACAATTATTACAGTTGCTGTCTAAAGTGCATACATACTACGTATGAATAAAGTATAACAATATTAATTAAACTGTGAATATAATAATTTGTTATATAAAGTCGCATACATACAATGAAATTACTCACAATTAATAAATAAAGTACGTGTTTGATTTTAATAGCTTAAAAACATTTGTGTGGGTATATATATATAACTATTATAATTTAAATTGTTAAGTTCCCCTTACTGCAATTATAGATATTTAATTGTTTTCTAGTAAACGTAATCAATTACAATTCAAACTCATCAAATAAATATTTTTTATTTGCAGGTTATTCCCCATTTATTTATCGTAAAACAATAGTAACAAAAGTACCTGAATAGTTAGAAATATGGAAGAGACATTCCAAATTGACATGATTTTAAAAAAGTAATTAACATTAAGATTATACATATTGAGCTCATAAGCGAGAACAAGTTAGAACGCGTGTAGTAGGTTATGAAGTCCTAAAATAATATAAACACCAAATATAATAAAACGAACTCTATTCTAGTATCATCTGAATCCCACAAATAACAACGCCATGTATAACTCGCACAACTCACTGAAACAAATATCTACGGAAGTTAAATATACAGTAACAGCATTAAATTTAGAGGAAAATAAAAATGCAACGAAGATTTGTCAAAAACTAAATGGTAAGTTATAATAAATGAAATATTTTATTATCAACAATCAATATAAAAAGACATCTTAAACTAATATACATTTTTCAATACTTAAGATTATGAATAAGAGAAACTCTAAATATAAAAAATAATAATTGTGCAGAAAATTAAAAATTGAAATTTATGAGAGTGTAATATTTAACAAAAGAAATTTTATTTTTTTATGAAACAATGAAATCTATAAAATTTACTTTCTTTGATGTGTTCTTAATTAAGCTATTTTATTAAATATTTCTATGTTAATTCAGTTATTTAATATAATTCGTATTAAAATATTCTAAATCATGTAACTTTTATTAAATTTTTACCAGTGTAGTATTGAAAACTTCGTAGAAGAATTCAGAGATAGAAGTCACAATTTAACAGGATGATTTCCGTAAATGCCTAAAAATTTTGCTTTCATTGCAGAATTTATCCACAATTAGATTAAAATTTTTATGGACTTTAAAATTTAGAGGGTACAAGAAGAGGACGTTATTATTCCGAATCGGGCGATATTTTGGTCGAAGGTGTGGGAAATACTACTTAAAGCCTTTGGATTAAATATAAAAAATTGAATTATTTTTTTAATGTGCAGCAAAAAATGTTTTAACTTCTGCGTAAAAAATGTGCAAAACTTTATATTTATATTACAAAGTCATACATTTTATATCATTTTGTAAAAGAAACAACTGAACTATTTGTTTATTTTATGCAAAGTTTAAAGTTTATTTTTAATTAAAACCAATTCTGAACCTTTTGTTCATGTAATACGTGTATAAAGTTACATTTATATATCATTTTAGATTTCATTCTTTGCATAAGTTTGAAAAAGTTTTATACATGTTGGTACTTTTTTAATTTAACTGAAGATTATTTAGTGATTTAGGTTAGGTTTTGAGTTCCTATGTAATGTTATTTAAATATAGATATTTATCACACTCATTTGTTTTGTAGCGCACAAAGTATCTTGGGTTCATTAACGATTTCGTCTGGCAGTTTAGTTGCCTGTTCATGCATAGTGGGATAGAATCCATTTTTGGAAAATAAATCTGTAATATAATGATAGCAAAGGAATGCGATATATGGATCCCATTGGAGCTTCATGGGCGGGGTAATAGGTGCACAAAGTGAGGTAAATCGAACGTGCAAATGTTTGTTTCTCATTTAATTTTAATGATGTATACTGCCTTATATTCCTTGGTGAGATCTGTAAAAAACATGCTTATATGGCATATGATCACGTATAGTTTTCAAGTTATTTGCATTTGAATTTTCAACTTTCAAAATTTTACAAGAACTTGAGTCAGCTTTTTAAAATAAATCAAAAAAGTTTGCCCCGATTAATGCTTAATTTTTCTACCCAGTTCAGTTGATTTGAAATTATAAAACTTAATATTTTTTTACCTAAAGGGTGTTTTCACTTATCTATTATGTATAAAATTTCGAATTTAACATCTATGTTTTAAAATCCTTAAGCTTGAATTTTAAAACAGAATGTAGTTATGGAAACCTCAAAGATATTTATAATTGTTAGTTTATGTGTAGTATGCACCCTAATAACTATAATCCGAAAATAAAATAAGAGAAAAGAAAATTGGGTTTAAATATTAAAAAAAACAATACAAAATTTAATATAAGTTTTTAAAATCAAAATTTAAATTAAAATGAAACAAGAAATTAATCATTTAAAATAAAATTTAAATATAAATAAAAATCTGCCCACAGACATAACATCGGCTCCATTTAAAGAGGGAGAAAAATGTAATTCAGCATAACTTCGCCTGAGGTGCAAGGATATTATATTTTTAAGTAAACTTAACGCGATCGACGCCAATGATCGCGCTTTTAAATTTATTTTATATTTACAAAAAAAAAAGAAAAAAATATTCTAGATGAGTATTTATTTTGTATGTTAGCGTTGAACGCCTTTTTTAAACAATAATCCCAATTGCGATAGTTGATCTTTAGGTGTTCCTAAGTAATTTGTGTTGGAAAAAATGTATAAAAATAGTAATTAAATGAAAAAAACTTTATTTCTTACTTGTGACTAACTTGATATTTACACACGATACGGTCAACTGCAAAGTCTTCATCTCCTATAATTCTCCACAAAACCGTTGCATATACTAGAAGAGAAATAACCTCCAGGCAATCGCTAAACATTCTTAAATCTAAATTAATAATCTAAATAACTAAATTAATACCTGACATTAAATTTCTCAAATGTTCTTAATCGAATTTTATTTTTATAACAAAATATATCAAAATTTATTGTGTATATAAACAAAATAACTTTATCAAATACAATTTTTTAATTTTTAAATTCTTTAAGACTAAAAAAATAATTTTTGTTTGGCCAAAAATTGATAATTATAATTATAATAAAATTAAATAATTACATTTTTTAATTACAATAATTGGATCATATTATGAAATTTTATTATTTGGTAGATGTAAATATAACTTTTCAGATTTATTGAATGATAATTTAATTGAGTTTGTTGATCGAACTAAATCTCTTATTGTATTTATTGATACAGAATTGAGTTTTGAAAGTCTTGTAAATTCCATTGTATGCAGGGTTAATTTTACTTTGTACAAGCATTACAGCTTAGATTTGATATTGCCTCTTTAAGAAAAGTGTTGTTCAAAACAAAATCCAACAACACAGTACACTACAAATGGCTTATTTCTAAGATAAGTTTTTCAAATAATCCATACTTTGTTGAAATTAATGAAAAAAGTGCAAATTTCTTACGAACATAAAAAATAAAACCCTTTATAACAGTTATTAAAATAAATATTTTTTTTAATATATTCTAAAATATCTTGTACATATGTATTTTGATAGCAAAAAACGTAACAATTAATGCTTCAATAAGTAACCTTCGACACCACTTGATGTAGGTCAATTAATTGTAAATAGCGCTTCATTTCAATTTTCATTAGAACCTGAGTGCAAAGGAAAGACTGGAAAGAATATATTATTATCAATTGAAGAGTAAATTGAAGAGAACTCAAATTAGTAATTCCAACCTATGTTTTAATCCCAATAGAGCCGGCATTTTCAGAAAACAAGTTTTCAAGTTATTTGAAAACGGACTTTCCAAACAACGTTTTAGAATACGGTTTTATGCCAAAAAAATGGTTAACCACTAAAAATTATAAACCGAGTCTTTATCTGGATGGAAGTTGAAGTAATGATTCCATCATAATCAAAATAGTGTATTTGTTCTTATATCAAAGTTATCATTTGTAACAAATTTCATCAAATTACTCCTGCACTATATAATGACCTGTATGTACAATTAAATATGGCAAAATTGTGACTTTATAACTTTTGAAAATAGTGCTCTTTTGAAATGATGCATTAAATATGATAAATAAATAATTTTTAATAAGTTCAGCATTGGGCTTGATCAACCTTCCATTCATAAATATAGTTGTTTAATTTATTTTATATTGAAATGAGGATTATATTCAGCTATGCCGAATCTTCAATACCCTTTACCACAAATGCGCGTGAAGTAAATACGTTATTATTTGTACATAATGAGTCATAAAATTTTTGGAATGCTAATGAAATACATACAGGTTAATATATTAATTTTAATTAATAATTAAATTTGTCGATTTATAATTGACAATTTTACGAAAGTTCTTGTTTGAAATTAGAGGTTGCCTCAGATATCGGTCAGTACTGAACCGATTCAGCTGGTTTTAAATAGAAAACTTCTCAGGGCTATAGCAAATACTCAGACCTAATATGGAATTTAAATAACACAAGTAAGAGCGTTATAATCGGTATGAAGTTCAAATATCTTTGGTTTTTTACATCTTTGTTCTTCTTACCTGCTTCCTTTTTGGCGTAACATACGAATTAACAAAGTTAATATTTATCATTAAAACAAACATGTACATCCATATACAACTTCAACTGTTACTTTACTTACATATACTTCATTAATTTTTGAGCTAATTTTTTTAACGAACATGCATACATCCATGCGTAACAGTATTACCAATTCTTGAGGAGCATAAGTGGCTAAATCATTCTACATTCTTAAAGAATGTATGAAGACTAATATATTTGAGGAAATGGCTAAAATAAAATGGTACATAAAAATAGTTAAAAAATGGCTAACAATATTTAAAAAAAATTAGTTAGTAGCACTGATGCGTAGATAATAACAAACATGTATACATACATGCAAACATGTAAATACATGCTAACATGTATTCATTCATATATACTTATAAATATAAATACATACATACATACATACATACATACATACATACATACATACATACATACATACATACATACATACATACATACATACATAAATATATACATGCATACACATTTACTTAATACATCATTATTTATTATTGTTAATATTTAACTTTTTATTTTTAGCAAAAGTACCTGCGCGATTAGTTTTATATTTGTTATCATGGTCCGGATTCCTTGTATCGTTCATGATGCGAAATGATATGAATTTTGCTTTGGTTGCAATGACAAAATCAATCAACAGTTCATCAAATGTAGTTGAAGATCACCCACACAATTTATCAATTACATTAAATGATACAATAGCAACTCCTTACCCCTCATCATCTAATATTACTGAACAATCGTCATGCCATTTCACCAACTCAAAACTATGTAATCAATATGAATGGTCATCGCCTATACAATCAATAATATTGAGTTCGTTTTTTTGGTGTTATGTGTTATCACAGGTAGCTGGAGGAATTGCAACCCAATATTTTGGAACAAAACATGTATTTGGCTGGTCACAATTTGCCACAGCATTTTGTAGTTTATGTATGCCAGTATGTGCTGATTGGCACTATGGATTAGTTATTGCATTGCGTTCAATACAAGGTTTTGCATCAGGTCTTACTTGGCCGGCCATGTATGCAGTTGTTGGGTATTGGATACCACTTGTAGAGCGATCGCGTTTTATGTCAAGCTTTCAGGGATTTAGTATTGGCATTGGTGTAACATATGCGTTATGCGGATTTATAATAGAAAAATTTGGTTGGCCTTATGTTTTCTATACAACGGGCAGTCTGGGCATGTTATGGTGCCTCTTATGGTACCTTTTAGCATTCAACACACCTCAAGAACATCCAAGAATATCAGAAAAAGAACTTGAATATATTGAAGATAATATTAGCAGTGAAGTTAAAGAAGCATTAGGCATGAAGGTTCCATGGAAATCAATATTTACATCTATGCCAGCCTGGTCTATCGGCATAACTACATTCGGCCGCATATGGATTCATTATGTTTTTATAATATATGGACCAAAATTTATGCAAAATATGTTAAAGTTTCCGTACAAAGAAAATGGCTTTCTTTCGGGAATGCCATTTATATGTTCCTATATAGCGTCCGTGTTTTTCTGTTCCATTGCTGATAAAATGGTGTTGAACAATTGGATGTCACTTACAAATGTACGAAAACTATTCACTGCTCTCTCTCAAATTATACCCGGTTTGCTTATATTTGCCATAGGCTATATAGATGATATTATTATTCTTTTAGTCGTTTGGTTTATAGCCGTTACATTTATTACCGCTTCATATGCGGGTGCAATGGCCAGTATTGTTGACATTGCACCAAATTTGGCAGGTCCTGTTTTGGCTTTTTGTCAAACGATACATATGTCAGCATCATTTCTATCCCCACTTATATCTGGCATTATTTTACAAGACGGGGTTAGTACAGTAATATTTATACAAATCTACAAATGCATTTTTAAAGAGTTGTTTATTTCATTTTTGCAGATATATATGAAACAGTGGCGAATAGTTTTTGGATTATCATCGGTAATAACAATGTTAACATACTTTGTTTTTCAAATCTATGGTACAGCCGAAATTCAAAAATGGAATAACTTATCAAGTTCGTCAACGAGCACTAATGACGATGTCAACTCAGTAGAAGAAGAACAAAATCATATGCTTAGAAAACCAAATGATGACAAAATCATTCCAAAAACGTATTAGTACTTAATATTGTAATTAAATAACTAATAGGTTTTTTTGTTTGTTTTTTCTTTTTAGTTTTTTAGCATTTAAGATAAAAATATCCCCTGAAAGCACAAATTCTAATATCAGAAATTATTGAACGTAAATATTTTCGTACATTTAAATTAATTCTAAGGGACAGAACAGATAAAAGTCTACTACAAAAAGCACAATTGAATTGACTACTGATTTGCTTTTAAACATTTTAACATAACAATTAATATTTACACAATTTTCTATATTAAAAAGAAATTCAATAAAATTTCTAAAGGGTGTATTTGCGAGAAATTTTTAAACTTGATTACATATTGAAAAAATAATTCTATTTATATGAAATTAATTGAAGAATTAAAGAAATAAGACTTCGTTTTGTTCGTCTTACATTTTTTCTAATTTTGCTATCAAAAAATATGTAATATAACTTTCAACGTTCAATGCTCAACCCATACAATTTTTCTATATATATATTACACAAAATTTTTGTTTTTGTAACTATTTCCCATATATTCACCCATCAACATCTTTTTTAAAAAATGGACATTTTTAACATTTGGAAAAACATCGTAAATGTTAGGTCCTTAACCAATGTTTAGTCAAAACCAAGTAATACAAATTCATTATATATTAAAATGTTTGCAATCAAATCAAAAATATACGTTTTTACATTTCTGTGCTCTGATGTATTTCGAGAATCTAAGTTTTGTTGACTTTATTGTTCTTAAAAAATTTCTAATATTTCATAAATATGTACTTCAATAATATTACTTTAATATATAATTATTGTTATACAATTCTTTCGGAAATATAACAAATGGCTCCGTTTCATTTTAATTGAAAATGTGTACTTATATATGCAATTGAATATGATTTTTTAAAACACTTGCTCTAACATAAAAAATTAAATAATTGTGTATATTTAGAAAGATAAAAATATTGCATATAGTGCCAAAAATATGTTCTAAGCCATAAAAGAATAAGGTTAACGAAATTGTTTACATATGTATATTGAAATAATTTTTGTTATTTATTGAATTTTTCTTTCTTTTTCTTTTTTTCTTTCTTTCTATAATATAGTTCCTTATACATTTAAAAAGCCACTTTTTATTTTTATTTCTTTTTTATGAAAAGTACTCATTTACTATTACTTTGTTAAATTCATGACGAATACTGTTCAAAATCAAGGCAAACTTAAAATATTCGATAAATTTTAGATGAAGTTTACATTTGTCGACTATATATAACATAATTTTTTAACACATTTTAATTAAATAATTTTGTGTCAAAAATTTATACTGTGATTTAAATTAATGTAAAACCAGAAAATTAGATTTTTTATATTTTGTTTTTACCGCAAAATAATTTAATCCAATGAACCATATTTTTTTTAAAGTGACATATGAACATGTTTCTTTTGATTAAATTTTTTTTGAACTACATTAGCATTACTTTAACAAAGGTCAGTAAACTTCAACAGCTGTCTAATTCTTTAGTGATAAGTTATAATTAACGATTAAAACCTTATAATTAACGTTTAAAAGTATTGTTAATGAGTTATCAGGGTAATTTTAAATTTTGTTATTTAGTTTTTGTTTTTATTCTTTGACTTAAAATTTTTCTACTTTTTTACGTAGTACAAGATTTATTATAAATAATAATTGTAATAAAGTTTGTTGCAATATTGGCATTTGTATTTAATTAATTTAAACAAAAAATCAAAACAAAGAAAAAAATTTATATATATTGTATATAAATAGAAATGCCATCCAGCATTCTAGCACAAAATATTTAGTCATACGAAAAGTTTTATTAATAGTGTAAATGATTGAAATTACAGTGATAAATTGATACCAAACCAGCATTTCGAAAGTTGTTTTATTTAATTTAAAGTGTATTAAGTTTTATGAAATAATTGCTAATCGATAATCATTTTGCAATTTCATTATTGAAAAATCTTACGACGTACATACATTATTATGTATGGTCATACATTTTTTTTTTTTTTTGCATGAAATGACTGAATGATAACTATTGTATATAATATATATGAATGTAATTGTAATTGGATTTTGAAGAATAAAAATTGTTACGGTACGACACTATTTCTGAACTCAACTCTTCTCAGCTACTGTTGTATCTTACTTGCAAAAACTGTTGCTTTTGGTGTAAAAAGTGTAGAAATATATTGTTAATTACTCACATTTTGTTCTGGTTTAGTTCCAGACCGAGAAATGTAAAGTTGTTAAGTACTTATATAAATTTTTTATGGGAAATTTATTAGTTATTTAAAAATGTTTAAATATTTTTAGCAATAAAAGAGAAATATTGTAAGTTTATTATAAGATTCTAAATATAAAAGTTTATTTAATAACTATAACGTATTACCATTATGATAGTTGAAAAAGGAGACGCCGGTAAATCGCTATTTTCGTTTTTCTATCGAAATAATTGTTCAGTGGCAGTTGGAACACAACTTATTCATATTTTATATTAAAATACAAAGGGTTTACTATAACAAGTACAATTAATTCTTCTTCAATTCTTAAGTTTACACCATATGTAAAATAATTCAAATAAATAAATTCTAGTATAAATAAATTTCAAGTATGGTATGGTAAATAATTACATATTATTTTATAGTAAAAAATAGGTATATTATATATAAAACTATTAAAAATGTTGATTGTTTAAACGAAGTTTTAGTAAGAAAATCCTTCCTTTTACAGTTTTTGTATGATTGCAGTCGCATGAGCTGAAGATGTAGACTGTAAAATGTAACCTCTAAGATCTTCGGGTATTAACAGTTACAATTAGGGTTCCATCGACTATGATACATTTATGTTTACATTTTTAGTTCGGATGGTGAAGGGTGTCGCCGTGGACTTCGATGGTGAAAAGTTTCAAATTACGTGCAGTAAAAAAATGTGAATTTTAATAAGATAACCATTTATCAGATCACATGACTTTTCAACTCTTTAGTGTGTTTCTGTAACAGTGCAGTCGAACGCATAAGTTATTACATTATCTCTTGAGTTTCGATAGGTTGAATTTAAACTAGAGTTGTGACAGGGCGCAGCCTTCTGGGTGAAAAATAAACAAAAGTGGACAATAACGTAAGGGATCACTTGGGTCGATTACGTGCGGCAACCGAACTTCAGTTGCGTTGTTGCCAAAATTATTTTATAGATGGCAACTGCCAACTAAAGTTGCCAAATAGTAAATATTTTGGCAACTGTGTTTTTCTGGTTGCCTAGTATATTTTACAAACTTGTTTTCAATTTAAAACGTAAATTTTGTTTAATAATTTTAATGCTTTATTTTTTCAATTATAAGGTACAAAATTATTTAAGTTACAACAAGAGAAGAATTTGAGGTAATTTTTAAACAAATGGAGTTAAATCCATTAAACTTCAACAGTTGTCTAATTTTTTAATTGATAAGTATATTCAACTTATAATTAACGATTAAAAGTATTGTTAATGAGTTGTTTTTAATCTTTGACTTAAAATTTCAAATGATTGAAATTAAAGTGATAAATTGATACCAAACCAGCATTTCGAAAGTTGTGCTCATGGTGTCCGGGATTTTTTGTGATAAATACAAATGTCTGATATCTTCTATGGGACCCATGATGCTTACGTTTGTTTATCTGTTGAAAAAGTTTTCAATTTTAGTTGGTCCTTCTTCGATCATTTTGGAAATGATCTATTAAGAAAAAAATTTTGTTGAATTTACTGCACTAATACTGAAATATAATTGACATCGTAAGCTTAGCCATCCTCGCAAATAATATTATTGCCGTGGAATTTTTTACTATATGTTATTAATTTGATTGATATCGATTCATATTATGCTATAGATCCAAAATAACGATTTATTCCGGAATACAGTTTTAAGCTTATTAAACCAGTAAATAAAAACGAATTCTATTGAAATTCGGTACAATTATTTTTCTAACTGTCTCGAATTATGTTAATTTGACCAATATCGGTCCGTATATTGCTAAAACTCCCATTAAGTACCGTGAAATTCGGCACAATAATTTGTTTAACTATGTCAAATACATGTAACTAATTTGACGAGTATCGTCTCTATTTTGCTTTTAAATTTGATTCAATTTTATTGAAACTGTATAATTATTTTTTAAATTTATTATCTCACTTACCTGAAAAGTATTTTTGGCTTAAAAGTTTCTTAAATATCGATCAATTCTATCGAAATTCAGAGATTTATCTAAATGCTTTCAATATATGTAACAAATTTTTTTGCATATTGCATCTCATATTCAAAATTTCTTTTTAATATTATCTTTTATAAAATCGTATAGGTACTTTCAAGAATATGTTATCATATTTCACTGTACTCACTCATTTGCCTTATGTTTATGTATGTTTGTGAAATCTATTCGTTTATTTCTATTTCTTCCATTAATTAGGGCTTATTACGATCTGTGTAGCCGGCTTTGCATTTCTACAATGTTTTCATAAATTCTGTATAATTTTTAATATTCTTTTCTAAGAGTTATTTTTTTATGACGTCCGGATTTTCGTTTATTTTCAATTCTGCTTTCTTTTCCTAAAGGAATGGCTTTAAACACATTTTTAAATGAACGTTATAAATATCTACAAAAATTATGAAGCTGCCAATGAGTTTTCGTATTTTTTTGGTACCTAAACTTTTGCAGTGCAGAAGACGGTTTTCCGTATTATACCCTCCATCATCATGGCAACTTTTTGTGAGGTGGAACTTTGTTATGTATATAAACCTTATTTTGTACATATATTCTTGCATCAAATCAAAAACTGATACGAATTAACAATGTCCGTCTGTTGGAGACATTCGTACATAATTTGGTATTGATAGTCCTCTTTAAGTTGCTATTTAAACCCGGCAATATCGGTTTATTACAAATAAGCGACTAGTGATATCTGAGGTAATCACAAAATTTAGAATAAGGACTTTTCTAAAATTTTGCAATGAAAACTAATTGGATTAATTGATCTTAAACAACAGGACATTGCCTGCCTGTGCGTTTTTTTATTTTAAAGTGGTTTTAGAGAAAACGAAACAAGTGCAAAATAATATAAAACAAGTGAGAAATTATAGTCGGTCAAGCCCGACTGTTTAAAAATCTATACCACATGTCTGGTTATAAATGGATGCTACCAAAGATTAATAAACGATCGTCATATAAATTATTATTTTATAATTTATAATTAAGATATACAGTAGTCTTATTATGTTGTTAACATTAATGTAGAATTTTGAATTTTGTTCACAAGGTTTACAAGGACAGCCAGTCAGACGAACATCGTAAAATCGATTCAGAAGTGATTCTTAATTGAACGGTATACGCAAAAGTGTTGGTAGTAATATTTTTTCTGCGCACTGTAAACTTCTTTGAATGTGTAGGGTATAATTAAAGGGAATATCTCGTATTTTTTCCTTTTATCCATTTGTCCTTGATCTTTAAGTATCGAACGTCTCTTGAATCTTGAGGATTCAACTGAAGTGTCATTGTACCTACCGAGTGTTTTCTGATGGTATAGCCGAGCCGGCTCCAATTTTTTTCTTCTTGTTTTTGAATTATCATGGTAGGTTTTATTAGGGACTGATATAGTGAATCTTCATTATCAGTGTACTATGTATCCAGTCCGCGCTCTTATTGAACCTGCTTCAGAAACTTGATTTATATCCAAATAGCGATTTCCGCTTCAGCTCGAACGTTTTGTTACGTTGAAATTAGAAATGCCATAAACCCTAAGGGTTAATTTGAGAACTACGGCTTTGAAATTGTCCAATACATCTGGGAATTTAAATCTTTCACTGTTGAGGGTGATTTTAGAGGAGAATTTATCTCTTTTCACTGTTGAGGGTGAGCTCATTGTAGAATTTTCCGACCATAATCCCTACTCGTCTAAGGAATGTGGAATATGGCCAATTTACCCTTTAAATATATAATTTAAATATATATATTTTCAGATAAATTGTCGTTTGGCCAGTTCACTAAAATTATTAGATTAAAATTTGTCGTATTGAGATTGCTCTGTTGTGGAAACAGATATAAAGATGTATGATCATCCGGTTATAAAATTGGATATGAAAACTTCGAAATTGAGAGCAGTTTTTAATGCGCCGAATAAGACTTCTAGCGAAATGAGTCTTAATGATTGTGTTTATGTGAAACGTATCTTGCAAGCTGATTTGATTTCGTTAATTTTGCGTTTGCGACTTTTAAAATTAATTTTTAATTGTGATATTGTGCAAATCTACTCTATTTCAACAAACATTGTTTCGTAATTCTCCCACGGAGAAAATAAGTGAGTATGAAATACAAACTGTGACGTGTGGTCTTAATTGTGATCTTTATCTTATCGTTCGAACTTATTATAGCAACTAGCTGACGACTCTGACAATGAATACCCAACCGCTTCGTACCTTCTTTGGATTCTCTTTTCGCTCTTGCTCAACATTTGTCAGCTTTATTCTCTGCAGGATGCAAATTTGAATAAACTATTCTCCACGGAATTTCTTCAGATCGATTAGTGGATGTGTAGTGACTGGAAGTTTCAAATAACTGTGTCTTCAGTGAAATGCTAATTCTATTTTAAATTTACTCCCAAGTCCTTTTAATTTTATAGCGTTTATTCAACCCTATTCGGAAGCTAGAACCATATAAATGTAGTGGCTAAAATGCAGAGTATGAAAAAAATCTTAATTTTTGAATAATATTAATTTTTATTTTTTATTTGCGAAGATTAAATAAATAAACTCTTTTATTAAAATTTTTATCGAAAAAATGTCAAAGTAAAAAACAGAGAATTATTTTTAACTCGCTCATATCTTAATATGTGAGTTGTAAATATACAAACATTCCTTTTTCAACTTAATAAAATCATTTGCTAAATACGACTTAGAAACAATTTCTGCGAATTATTGATTACAAAACTCTTTTTTTAGATTATTATTTTTATCTAGATTATTATATATTTTTTCTTAGAACGAAATTATTTTCAAAAAGCGATAAAAAATAAAACTCTTTTCTTAAAAGGGAAGGGAAAAAACGTCGAAAACAATACCTCGCTAAGATAATAATGCAGAGGGTATGGCAGGATTTTATTGACTTTTTATCCCGTTTGTAATTATGAGGACCAGTTTTGGCAACGGAATTTTGGAATCAGTTTTAGTTGATATTCACCTTTTACAGGTTTATTGTTGGACTTATTATACGATATCTTCATCTTCATTTCTTTCAGATATAGAAATTCGACATATAAAATTAGGCTTGGTAATCGTGGCACAGAAAATTCATAACAATATTTAACCGCTTTATTGCTACGAAAGTGTGCCACAAACTATATCTTTGGACATTGGCACCAACTTTGTACGCGTGTCTCGTGAATTGGATATGGAATATAGAACATCTCTATTAAAGAGTAGAGCTAGAATTTTTGCAACATTTAGGATTTAGGTCTTTCGTCAAGATTTATTCCCGACGGAGCTGCCATATGGAGTATATGGAAAGCCGGTTTTCGAAGTTTTTGAACTTACTTTCGAGAAGAAATATATAAGAGGAACTTTCTACTACGATAGCTTGAACTGTGGCTTGTCAAGATTCTCGTACCTGAGAAGTGAGTAGCTCTTACCCCTGAACATTTTCTAATAGGATTACACATATTATCTAGAATAGAACCTTCGATATATAAGGTGTCCCTCAAATCCGTATTCTGCTCGATCTCGGTTAAAAACTATTTATCATCATAGAAGGATTTGAAAAACGACGCGTTTTTTAATGTTTTGCAAGAAATAAAAAAATTCTTAAACGTAAAAACCAAACTAGCCGGTTTACTTCACGGATATTGCTTACGAAGCAAAACTATGCAAATAAATTTTGCAAATGTTATCATCAAATTTATAATAAATAAATAAATCTTACCAAATATATACATTAGAATTAAAAAAAATATTATTAATTTTTAATTTACTAATCATGGTATGTCTTAAAGTTTTGGATTGATATAAGTCTTAAAGTTTTGGATTGATACTATTGTATAATATTTTAAATATGGAGTCGATGACGTATAGCAACCGAACTTCGATGTCAGTTGCCTAAATTATATGATAGATGGCAACTGGCAAGTAAAGTTATCCATTTCAGTTGTAAATGTTGTGAATTTGCGAATCTTTTTCTTGTTTTGTGCAGTTTTTGTTGTTTTTTTTTTGTGACTTGTTTCAAATTCATAAAAGAAATCATACATATTCAATCTGCGCTCATAAAACGTCCGCCATTGTCTTCATCTTTTGAAAGCTAAAAACGTAATTGATGTCACAAAAATTTAACAATCATGGAAACCAATCGAATCATCAATATACAAACAATAACATATACGTACGATACCTTTTTTTGGAATTTTAATTTTAAATGGTGGCGCCTTAACCACTCATATTGAGAGGTTATCACACAAACGTATCCCAAGTAAGAGAACTTCGCAGACAACAACACAATCGATGGGTTGTTGAATATTGTCCAACAAAAGATTACAGCAACTCCAAATCGTGACCTATACCTTCATATAGAAAAGGGGGCTCCCGAATCATAATTAAAATCTTAAGTATTTTGCGGTTTTCACCAGTTTACAATGTATACATTTAAAATCAAAAGCACATGGTCAATGTATAAAGCCCCCCGTAACGGTAACCAATACCGCTATGCGACGTCTCGGCATTTACCAATGTGCAAGAGTGATACGCAAAACTCTCGAAGGCAAGCAGAGTAAAGTTTGACCGTCTTTAAGATGTTGTTTACTCACCAGAGCTGCTTTACGACTGGTACGTACGATAAGGAAAAAAATTTGCGATAAGAACAACGATTTTTTAAGCTCTTGTTTGTGTTACGCTCCCTTTTGTGCTCATGGTGTCCGGGCTTTCCTTGATAGACGCAAATGTCGGATATCTTTTATTGGTCTAATGATACTTACGTTTGTTTTTCTGTTGAAATAGTTTGACATTTTATTTGTACCTTCCTCAGTCATTTTGAAAACAATCCATTATAACTAATATCGTAGGCTGAGCCATCCCCAAATTATTATCATTGTCGTGAGATTTTAAAAGCTTTCATCAGAAAAAATAGAAATCTCGCACTTTTTCACGTTGTTAAGGCAAACAGAATGCGTTTAATGTGTGTGAGATATAATATGTGTGTTGCAAAATTATAGGCCCACATATTTTAATGTAGCTTAAGGATCTTTTTCCTTACTGAATCTTTGTTAAGTGATCCCTCTTTTGTTACTTTTTCTGATCAAATACAATACTTTTCAATTTCTCATCACGACCTAACATTTGCTGTTTTTAGAATTGCTGTAAGTTACTCATATAAATATTTTGAACATAGGGATTATAATAGAATTAATTGGAAAAGTATTATTTCTTCTAAACGTAGAGTTAGAATTGATCACTCCTCCTGAATTGGCTAAAAATTAAATTCGTGAAGTGAGAAAAGGTTTTATTGCAAATTATTTTTTGGGTTGAATGTCACAGGTATGTGGAGAGTTTTTAAGGGGTTATAGTGATAATGCCAATAATTTTATTTTCAATTCTGATAACTTTTGATAACAACATTCACGATTTTGATTCAGTTAATGGATCTTTTCAGTTCGAATGTGTGGAAGTGATTTTATCCCGGTACATTTTATGAAAATTGTTTACATATGTCGCATCTTCTTATTTACACATTAATTCCATATTAATCACTTCCAATTTCCTTTCTGTTTAAAAACTGCTCGTGTGATCCGATAACGAAGTCTAGAGTTTAAGGCAAATCTCCATTTTTTCTTCCTTGTCGAAGACTGTTGAACATTTAATGAAAAATCAGATGCTTTACTTTATAATCGTATGTCTTATTCACAATATGCATTTCGACGTGGGCATAGTACTTCTTCTTTATGCAAGTGATGATGATGTTGAGTGATGAAAATCTTGCCATATATATTATGTACCACCATTCATTATTTAATAGTATTTAATGTTTGAGAACATGAAATTTTGATATTTTACTTTTTTGGAATATTGTGTCATTTTAAATTTCAGATATAGACATGTTCGCGACAAGCTCTGCCTAATATTTATTATAAATATAACTTCATATTTAAATACGAAAGATATTATCTTGTTTTAGTTTTTAAAATATCCACTTATATATTTTTCATTACAGAAAGACAAACGGTGGAATGATAATAAATAATTTAACTAAATTTTAATGTTATAAATTTTTGGAATGCATTTAATTTTAGATATAAATTTTCTATTTAAATTAGCTCTTAAAGCTCTGTGGTGGTCATGCGATTAGTTAACATCTGTACACGTTTTGCATTACAGCTTTTACATAAAACGTGATCATCTAGTGGATAACAACCCCGACCTTCCGCCTCACTGGAAAGCAATAAACCGCAATCCTAAAAATGAATAAAAATAAATAAAATGCTTAATATTAAAACAAACTAGGAAATTACCTCACACTTGTAGCATTCAAAGTGAAAACTTCTGTCCAACGCAACCACTCTTACAGTTTCTTCCTCACCAGGCTCTGGCATGATGGGTTCTTTGCAAACGCAACACCGTGGAGCAAATTTTCTGGTAATAAAATTTATTATGATTTATTTGCGCATAAACATTTTAATTAAAATTTATAATGAAACGATGTCAGTTATTTGTATTATCATATGCTGCCTCTTCAAATTTATGCATTATATACATTATTAATTAGACATATAAAATTTGTAAACTCCATTAGAAAAATTGATACACTTTTAAAGATTTTAGTTTAGTTTTCGAATATAGCCATAATATCGGTATATTTTTTGAGATATATGTCAATTATTTTTTTTCGATCGACTTCCCATCGTATTATACTACTGAATGGTAATTAAAAATCGAAGTTTGATATAATAATAGCTTTTAGTACATTGGGATCCAGAAAAACGTTTATTAGTAAAGACAGTTTTATGGTGTAACAGAGGAAAAAATTCCGTAAGCCAAAATTTTTATTTTGAAAATGGGAAAATGTATTCATAAAATTGTTGAGGCAACATATATTATTTTGGTTTGAGCATATGAATAGCTAAATTTACAATGAAAAATGTCAAATATGATAGTAGAAAAACGAAGCGAAAAGTCGCATTTTTTAAGCTATTTAATATAACTGTGTAATCGTGAAAAAAACAATCGCTGACAAAAATTCTTACTTGTGAAAATCTTCAATGCAATAGTTTTGATTTGTAGCGTCAACCGTAAATGGAATGCCATCTAAGCTCTTCTTACAAACAACACATGTAAAGCATTGTGGATGATACGGCTTCCCAGTAGCTCTTAAAATTCTTTCTAATATAGGCTTCATACATACGGAACATTTTTCTAATGTTTGCAAATAGTCAAATTCGCAGTAGGGTTTACAATCTAAAGCATAAAATGGTTTTCCTTGCAAATTTATTTGACACTGAGAGCAGGTAAAACAGGCAATATGGTAAATCTGATCCATTGCAGTGCAGCCAGAGTTTTCACCTACAACAATCTCATTACATTTGAAGCAAATACCATAGTTTTCTAAGTCCTGTTGCGGATCCATTGATTTAACCAGAAAATCTGTTAATGATTCTACTTCAGATTCCTTCGGATTTTGTGGATAGCTATTTAATGTACCACCACCTTCGCTTCCCCTGCTGCTATTAGGATACACAGGTGAATTTGAGTCTGCACTGCTACCACCGCTCAGACCACTTAAAGTCGATAAGTTACTGCTATTACTTTTACCTAATATAACACCACATTCTGGCATTGATGAATTATTAGAATTTTGCATGCATGTGGGATACATAAGGTTTTGGGGTCTTGTAGACAATTGACTAGGAGGTCTTGGATTAATTGGTTCATATATCGATTCATAGGTAGAAGAAGTCTACGAGGAAATATATATTTTAATCATTTAGCAAACCTTTGTCTTTATATACAGTTTTATATGTGTATGAAATGTGATAAAAGCATTTGTAGAATTTATGTTATGAATTTACCATATAAAACGAATACAAATGATATAAATGCACTAAACTAAAAAAATACCTGTGAAAATCCACCATATCCATAGTAATCTGAGAAATTCTGATTAGTTTTTGGCTAATGGAAAATGTTATAAAACAATATAAAATAATTATTAAATTCACGTACTGTGTATAGAGGGAGCATCAAAACTGTAAACATAAAATTTTCTATATTACTTGTTTTTCTTATTTCCCTTTTAATTCAGTGCTTTTTTAATATATACTTTCTATTGTCTCATTAACAAATCGAGCAATAGTATTCGAATTAATGCAAATAAATCACAAATAAAGAAAAATCTAGAAAATAAGATTAGAAAACAATTATAGCTATTATATATTCTAACACTATTAGTAAGGGATCTGAATCTGAGACAATATCTAATGTTCAACATATATTTATAATAAAAACTAAAAAATTTTACATTTTCAGTTTTTTAAGCTCACTGTGTATATCTTATTAGTACCTGTATCGCAGTATTATACTTATTAAATGCATCATTAGTTGTATAGGGTGGTTTATTAATATACAATTGCCTCATGTCATTGGATACTCCGGAGAGTTTATGATCATTGGGTAACTCATAACCTATAACTGATTTTCCAATCTGGTCAGAAGAAGAATTAATAACATCATTTTTAGATATATTATATGTTTTGAATACTTCGGTGGCTCGACGCAGTTCGCTATATGATGAACTTACAGGACTTGGAGGTGGTGGAATTTCATCTTCGGCATTCATAGAGCCGTTACGAGTAAAATAAATACTATTATCATCATTTGTCGTAGAAACTGATTTTTTCTGTGGTTGTGGAATTTGAGATACCGAAGAATTCAGTTCTGCGACACATGCCTGATCTTGCTGTTCTTTATCATAAACAATATTAGAATAAATATTATTACCAGAAGCATTAACATTGCCGTATATGTTTGATATGGCATTAGCACCCGTTACACCTGATGTAGATGGTGTATTTTTATTAGCTGTGTTCGCATATGTAACGTTTTGTTTTTCTATAAAGTTATGCGGATTAAGATCATCTGTAAACAGTGAAGATGAGGATAATTTGAGTGCATTTGAATGTAATGCAACCGATTTACTATTATTCGAATAATTTTGATTTAATTTTCCACGTTTCTCAAGTTGCTTTTTGTGATGCTCTAAAGCTTCTAACTGTTGTTCTAAAATAGCTGGATTATCAAGGGTTACTTTACGACGAGATTTTAGTGCCAATGATCCTGGAGAATTTAGTGAACATTCATCATCCCGCAAAGAAAACGGGTTTTGCTTCCGTAAAAGTAAAGGTTGTTTCGATATTTCACTTGAAGAATCATAATTACTGACTTCCAAACTTTGTAATCGTTGAGCGTACAGTGGTTCACAAGTCTGTTTCACTAGACTGCTCTGCGGTATCTAAAGTAAAATAGAAATAAAAACTGTTTAAAAGTAGGAATAAAAAAGTACTTCATATTTCTCTCATTTAAAAAAATGTCCCAGTGGATTATTTTATTAAATTTTCTCTACACAATTAGAAAATGTTACCAAAGTTTGGACAATCCACTAAATATATGTGACTTTTTTAAGCTAAAAATGTTAAGATAAAAATAACGTTAATCAGTCAATAACACTTAAAGATAAATTAAATATGGGTTAATTAAATAATTGATTAAATTAAGAAAAATATTTATCGCTAATTTCCAGTGTGCCAATATCGACAACTATAAGAACACTTCGAATTTATTTGTTGTTATTTCATTCAAAAAGCTGTAACATGTAAACTGAATATATGGCGTTGAATAGAAATTAAAACGATCATTAAAATTTATTAAAAATAAAAAAAAAGCAATTTCGAGATCAATTGAAAGTCAGTTACAAGAATTTTGAATAAAGATAAAATTCTTCAGGAAATATATAAAAACTAATATATTCGATAAAGTATATTTGATTTTTTTGAAACCAATTTTATCTGAAATGCTTAACAAATGATAAAAATATTAAATAAATGTGGTTTAGATTTCATAAAAATATGAATTTATTATTTATGCAAAACGTAATTGAAATTTTTTGCTCAAATGGTGTAATAATTTCCATTAATGATCTCTTTTCAGCGAATGTGTTGCAACAAATCAACAATTTTTTATTTTTAAATTTTGTGTCATTTTTAATATATATTTTTATATAATATATATTTTTCATTTGCAACACTGATAATATCCAATTTTATTCTATTTATTGTCTCACAAAAAGCGATTTTGGTCCTCTCGATAGGCGATCTTACTGCATTTGATGAATTTCACTGCATTTGTCTCATGATCTTATTTTTTAAACAATTGAAATATTAAGTTAATATTTATAACGAACAGTATATTTCTTTAAACTTGCACATTAAAAAAGAAAGCAATAAAACACATTATATATCTCGAAAATAAAGTGTTTAAGAAAAAATAAATTTCAAAAATAGATATGCTAAAACATATTAACTTCTTTATAAAAATAGATAAATATAATTTTTAACAACAAATAGATAAATATAATTTAAACAATTGAAACTATTTAAAAAGTGATAAATAGATTATCTGTACTGAAGATGAAATTAATGAGAAATTAAGAAACAACTTACACAAACTAGCAAGATGTAAATATTATTGAATATTTTGGTAATAATGAATTCAGTTAAAAGTATGGTACATCGAAGACAACAATTCCTAATACCTTTAGGTGAATCGTACTACCTGTTTAAAATTTTGAAAACTGAATTAAAATCGGTAATGAAACTAGTTCGCAAAAAATCAATTTGTTAGAAAAATACAACTATACGCAAACTCTGTATAATGATAAATTCGATATTAACTATTAAAGACCATATGTAAAAGGGGAAACCATTGCGAATTAATTCATAGAAGGAACAACAGTTGAGGACAAAATAAAGGTCATTTCCAATATTGTTTTTGATATTTTTTCACAAATATGTAAGTAGTATGCGTTAACGGACTGATATTGACCATTAGCAGCAAAATTGTTTTTACGTAACGAGTTTCATTGATTTTACTTGAAAATTTTTCCTTTTCAATGGCGATTTCGTACGATTTTATTTAAAACATTTAAAAAAGAGAAAAAAATAGTAATACAGATAATTAAATAAATAGTAACAAAAATAAAGATGTTTTATAGTAGTTCCAAGACTAGTTATAAAAGGGCATTAAGGAAGGAATTTTTTACTTTTTATAACATTTGTTTAAAAGAAATACTATTGAGTTGTGGATCATTAAATCTATATATACAAGTTGTTAAAAGAAAGGTTTATGTGTGTATTTATTATTATTTTCTTCCATGTGGAGTTTTTCTATTTCACTTCCACGGACGCGTCCCCAGGTGGATGTAAATCATATTCTACTGTCAACCGGCAATGGTCTTCATGACCAAGCCATTGTTTACTGTAGAGTATGAATTACATCCAATCCTTGAATCCCAGAGATATCCGCGGACCAACCGAAATAGGAACGCGTTTAAGGACAAGATGGTAGGCAGCAGTGCTGAGGTCCTGAATGATCAGTTAGTGTTTTGAAAGAAACTGATAGCTAACAGCTCCCCTCCAATGCCTATGGCACGGGTTGGTTGTATTGGTATTTTGATTACGTGCATACTCGTGGACTATAAAAAAATAATATAATTAACGGAAAAGATATAGATGACGGAAATGGCAATGGAAATGGAAAACGGGATTCTAGTCCATCCGGAGGGGCAGCTGATGTTAGCATCAACGCCGAATTGAACGGACTGCACGGAATCTTTCTGGAACATGCGACAAAATTGAAAATGTGTTAATGACCGAAAATCGCCTGGATTTGTCTAACGACTCATTTACTGAATCGTGTACGGTGATCTTTCTCTTGAATCGGATCAATTACTGTGATTTGCGTCTGCAGTCAGAATCAAGAGAAATATCAGCCGTTACCTATATGGTTGGTAACGACGGAAGCAGCGAAGTCACAGTCTTCTCGGATCAGGAGGATATGGATAGTCTCAGAGGATGGATCACTAACCATCCAAAGTGATGGATAACCTATTTCTGAGACTACTCATCAACCCAGTACACTGAGGAGCAGATTCAGCCAGGTATTAATGTTAACGGACAAAAACGAAGTACACGACGAATGCTTGGATCAGACATATGCACAAGCTCACAGAAGTGATCCGATTCATGCTGGTAAATCTGAAACATCCATGTCCAACCAGACTCGGAGCAGATCGCTCCTGTGTACAAAAAAGTGCTTGTTTCAAGACACAGACTGTTTCCTTAGTCCCTCCAATGAAAGACAACAAAAGCAAGAAACTTGTGGAGTGGCACAAAGCAGGTAAAGGGAAATATGATCATAAGCCATACTGTTCTCCTAAGATCTTCACTAAAGAAGTCGCTAAGAGGGCTAGATCTGGCGATGACCAGTCTCCTCCTGTTGCGAAGAGAGCTGGTCAACCGACGACCAATCCCCACAAAGGCAATCAAAGACTGGCAGCGGGGGAGATGGTGAAGATGACGATCGACTCTCTACCTCGAAGAGAGCAAGGCAGTCACTAAAGATTAGCGGAATCCATGCGGCAGTCATTGACAGGAGCGATCCTGATGGGAAGATTAATCCTGAGCTATGGCGGTCGGTGGTAAAACAGGTCTTAAAAGAGATTGTCTTGACAAAGGGCAGGCCGAACGCCGTAACGTTCTAGTTTAGCAAGGAGTCTTTTGACTTTCTAAAGACCACAGTTGCCAAGTGCACTGCACAGCGCAAAACTGGACGTGATAATGGCCTGTAAAGAGACACAAGAAAGAGACTTCAGGTTCGCGGTGTACCAAAAATCTCTGGATAAACTTGACTCGATGGGGGGAAAGCTTGTTACGATTTGGGCATTATCAGTTTCCGTTACACGATACCTGATGGGACCAACTAGGATGCAAGTGGTGCAAATAAACCTGCATCACTGCGAAGCGGCCTCAACTAAACTTGCTATCCACCTTACCGAGGACAAGGAGGACGTGGCCCTAATACATGAGCCCTGGATCAACAACAACAGGGTCATGGCTATCAGGGTCACGAGATATACATTGTTCATACCGTCTACGGATGAGAAGGTAAGAACTTGTATATTGGCGAAGGATGAGCTGAAACTAATGATTCTGAATTCTTTTTGTCACGGCGATCTGACGATGGTCAAGGGGAAGACGGGCGACGTCAGGGCAATAATTGTGGCGTCTGAATACATGCCTTACGATTCGGCGTATCCTCCGGATGTAAAGACGCAAAGTCTGGTAAATATGGCCAGACAACGAGACATCAAGTTGGATCTGGGGTACGATAATAATGCGCATCACTATCAATGGGGAAGCGAGGACGTGAACAAGAGAGGTGAGTTGGTTATTGATTTCATTGTGTCCTATGATTTGTCTGTATGTAATAGAGGCATTTCGCCGACCATATGAACAAAGGATAGGGCCACGGTGCTTAAAAATACTAATAATAAATGAACAAAAGCAAAAAAGTTCAATAAATTATGAATAAAAACTTTAAAATTAAAAACAAAAAAGTTATGAATCTCAATTTAGTAGACTTATAGTTTAATTAAAGGTCATTATTTTCAAAATGTTTCTTTTTAAAAATTTTAAATGAATCTAAAATGTACAGTTTTTGATGAGTCATTATTTTAAGGTTTTATTATATTTGTTTATTTTTACGATTTTACAACACGACGTTAACCAATAGTACATTTTGTCCATTTTTTATATTTTGTTATCTAAAGTTTAAATTATTTCGATAATTTTCAGAATTAGATATTAATTTATTGATTGACAATTTGAATTAATTTAACGTATTTTGTTGACTATTTACTCCACCAACGCATATACTAAATGGGGTCTTATGATTTCCCCTTGGTGTTACATATTGCATGACATCAGTAATATAATCTAATCATCTGCTGTGGTTAAGGGTATAAATATGGCAAATAATTGAATTGTGTATAATTTTTTTGTTTTTGAAGTCCAAAAGAAATTGTAATTTAATAAGCACATTTATAATATTATAATTTTTTAACGTATGCATAGTTTTTCAAATATACCTATGCAATTACAAAAAATATCAAATATTTTAACTTCATTAATCAATTTAATTTAAAATCCTTTATTTATCCATTTTCTTCAGTACACACTTCGTTGCTATACTTGTTTACGGCTATAAGGCACCGAACTTTTCTAAAAAGTTTTGAAAAGTATCAAATAAATGTTTCCAAAAGTAATTTTTATGGATTAAGAATGTATTTTTTCAAAAACCATAATATATTCTAAGAAAAAAAATTAATACTTAATATATTAAATACGAATTTACTTCATTAATTTTAGCCTAAAATTTCTTTTTACATATTATATTTTTAAATTTTTTTCTTGGTGACAAATCTTATTTTTGTTCTGCATTTCATGTTCTTTCTTCCTTTAATTTATACAATTTTAAAATAAAAAGTTCACGACTATAAACATAACTAACATTATATAAAACTTAAAATAAATAAATAAAATGCAATAAAAACCTCTGGAAGATTTGCAGATTTTTTCAAAGGTTTCGGTGGAACCAACGGTCCCACCTTTTTGGATCCACTCAAATCACGTCCATAGATTAATCGATTCTTCAAGGATCCCTGGTTATCTTGGTAAGAGTTCGTTTTTTCTTCAATACTATTTACAAGTTTGGCCACATCAATATTATTTCCATCTATTGATAGTTCTTTATTGGCGTCAGTAAAAGATAACTGACTATTTATTATGCTTAATTGTCTCAATTGCTCCTCCAATTCATCCATAGTGTACTACAACCACTAAAAATGGATTTTCACTTAAAAGCACACATTCACTTAAATGCACATTTTTAAATGAAAAAATTATTAAATAAAACCGTAAAATATGGTACACATTTGGATCTGATCGATTAAAAATCTCCCGATTTCATTTTGATATACACCATTTACATATAAACAACCATAATTAAAACACCGACAGAACAAGTTGTTTTCTTTAGCGTTGCCAATCGTGAAAACAATATGTTACTTTAACACTATGTCTACATAAGACATATTTTTATCAATAATCTATATCAAAAAAAGTAGTAAAAATCGTTAATAAGTAAATGAACAAAAAACATTTCATTCTATTCACTTGAATTTCCTTTTATTTAAATAAATATAAATGTGATTGATTAATAAGCTGCAAACAGAAGCGATAATAAATTAAATTATCAAGTTTTTTGCATGAAGTTCAGATATTATTAAGGTCCAAATTAATTTTACGTCGATATTTGAACAAAACAACGTACTAACAAAAGAAATAACGTAAGCAGAATAACTAGAAAAATTCTACTGAAGAGTGGAGATACTCATTTAAAACATTTACATTTCATTCCATGTGTAACATTAAGAAGGATTATTTCAAGGCCTATAAAGTATATATTTCTTCATCAAATCAAAATTTGAGTTGATTCAGCTATGTCCATCTGTCTGTTGAAACAAATTCTCGCCTAGAATAATAGTCCGAATTCAATGAATTTTGGCCACATTGTTTGTACGAAGCATTTTCCTATTTAAAACTAGCTATATATTAGAAAAAATGTTATAAACCGATATCTTAAACAACATTAATAAAACATTCATTCGTACCGGAATGAACCGATATTCGGCCAAGGGCTGTCACCTCAGCAACGGAAGAGAGAAGTACATTTTTATCATCTGGTAGTACTGCTCCGCATATTATTGGTCCGCGCCGGAATTAAAAAAAATCCCGGACCATGGTTCTGCTCAGTGTGCCACATGTGCTTGCACCACATGTCAACTTAATTAAGGTGCAACTCTGCTTTGGGCTGGTGTCACCTCAGGACTTGTTCTGGACTGAGTCATCACAGGGAATGGTCGGGGAACTTTGTTGCACCATGCTGCCAACAGCAACATAGTGATGCGTCTTCATCATCTTCTTACGCAACTCCACCATCTTCTCCAACACAATCACCACAAATCCAGCAGCAGCAACAATAACAGCAGCATAATAACAGTCAGAACACCTAGGGTAATATCAATATAACAGTTTAACTGTAATGGTCTCCAGGGTTAAGTAACTGAGATAACCCGATTTTTGAGACAACACAATATCGTAGTCGCTGCGGTCCAGAAGACGAAACTGAATTCCAGTCTGCATTGTTGTAACGGATACAACGTTCTCCGAAAAGACCGCACCAGGAGTAACGGTGGAGGCATCGCGTTCATAATACAGTGCAGTATAGAGCTCTATCTCTCGATTTGCCATCCAGAGGTCAATACCTTGAAATTCAAGGTATTGCAGTCAGGTAGGGAGATGTGAATCTCGAGCTCTATAATGTCTATGTTCCGCCAGTAGCTAGCTGTCCACAGGCTACCGTCCCGATATTACGTCTATATTGGATGGCAACATCCGATTAGTCCTCGGGGGCTTTAACGTGCACCATCAGCTTTGGTACTCGAGGCTCGGGGACGACCACAGAGGTGCGCTGTTAGCGGAACAAATAGACGAATCCACCTTCTGCACATTGAATGACGATGCCCCCACACGGATTATGGGTACTTGCGCTAGTTCGCCAGATATAACATTAGCGAGTGCTGGTCTGATTAACTGCACCACCTGGCAAACTGTAGTATCTCTGGGATCAGACCATCTATTCATAATCGTTTCCTTGGATCGACCTAACGATTTTATCGTCTCTGAACGCCACACATACATGAACCAAAAGAAAGCTGATTGGCGCGGCTTCAGAGAATTTACCGACCGCCGCTTTGGTGAACTACCTATTCCCTCAAATGTAAGAATAGCAGAGGGAAGTTCTGTTAAACCATCAACGCAGCAGTCGCTCGCTTTGTGCCATCAGGGAGAATATCCGTAGTGCGTCCGCACTTCCCTGCCGAATCAGCGAGACTCGCAGATGAGCGTGATGATATCCGCAATACCCACCCTAGCGACCATAGGATTGCTCAGCTGAACAATGAAATCTGCAGGTTGGTAAATGTGGACAAGCGGAATAAATGGTTAGATCACCTTAGCAAATGCAACCTAAATACAGGTGTAAATAAATTGTGGTCGACTGTCTCTCTCTAATCCCAAGAAGAAGGATGATAGGATTGCGATTAAGTTTGCAGATAAAACCATTTCCGACCCTAAGGATTGCTCGCAGCTTTGTGCCGACAATTTGTTGAGCATCCGGAGAGAGATAAGGCGAAATTCTTTTCGCTTCAGTCATGGACTTCAAACCTTCCAGTCATGGACTCATCACCATTATTTGCACCTCTTAAAGCTGCAGAGGCCATCGACGTGGCTAAACCATCCAAAGCGACGGAATAGCGATGCTAATGTTAAAGAACCTTAGCGAGCGGGGAGTTGAGTACTTGAAAATGGTTTTTAACTTGTCAATGCAGAGCCTATTAATACCCGATGCCTGGAAAATGGGTAGAGTCATTCCCATTCGAAAACCTGAGAAAGATGCGAATGAGGGAAAATCCTACAGACCGATTTCCCCTTGTCTCCTGTCGCAAAGACTCTTGAGGTTCTCATCCTCCCCCAGCTGAACTGTCATCTTACAGCAGCTCGCCATCAACATGGTTTCCGCAAAATGCACAGCACAACAACAGCATTAACAGCCGTAACCACTCAAATCGCGCATGGTTTAAATCAACAAAAACGTACAATCATAGTGGCTCTAGACCTATCAAAAGCGTTGGATACGGTAAGCCATACGGTTCTCTTCCAGGATATCCTGCAGACCACATTACCGAACAATAAGAAGAGATGGATTGTGAATTATTTGAGTGGATGTCAGTAATTTCTACCTCTCGAAATTCCCAGCGCCTCCACCCGGAGTAGACGTGATAACATATGCAGATGACTGTACGATAACGGCTACGGGCCATAGAGTTGATGACCTATGTGGTTTGGTAAATGGTTATCTCAGCGAAATCCATAACTTTTTCACTGTACGAAACTTGAAACTTTCACCAGCGAAATCAACTGCAACACTCTTCACCACCTGGACAAAAGAGGTAAATATGACTTTAGGCATCACAGTCGATAGAGTACAAATTCCGACAGTTAACCACCCAAAAATTTTGAAAGTTACATTTGATAGCCTATACACCTCTTCAGCACATGCTACTACAATCACGCACAAAATGCGAAGTAGAAATAAGGTCCTCAAGGATTTAGCCGGCAGCACTTGGGGTATGGATAAAAAACCTTATTGGCTACATATAAAACGATTTGCCGGTCAGTGGCGAATTATGTTGCTCCAGTGTGGACACCATCACTATGTGATACGCAGTGGAAAAATATCCAAAGTTGTCAAAATGCAGCCTTATGAACCATAACGGGCTGTATACAAATGTCTTCAATTCACCACCTATATGAGGGAAAAAAGATCCTTCCAATAAAGGAACATAATGACATGCTAAGTAAGCAGTTCTTTCTAGGATGTCGTCGGAGAAACCATCCCAACTTCAATATTACACAATTGGAGTTACCACCGAGGCATGTAAGAAAGGATATTCGTATATACGAACATAACATAAAAAGATATATGCAAGAAACTTTGTATCAAAATTCGTATATGACAGCTTTGAACGACATTCACAGAGACGCCTCAAATTCCGCGGTTTCAAGCTACCGTATGAATGTCATGCTAGGAGGCCGCCCACCGCCCATTGCAGACAATGAACAGAATTTACCGCGATCAACAAGAGTAGTTCTGGCACAATTGAGATCGGGATGGAGCAATAGGCTCAATGCCTTCTGGTCACGTATTGACCGTGCCATCCCACACCTATGTCCTGCATATGGTCAAGGTCCACATGATACACGACATCTAATCAACTGCCAGTCCAATCCAACCTCACTTTGTCCTGAAGATCTTTGGACACAACCAGTCGAGGTTGCCAGATTCCTAGGCCTGGAGTTGAGCAACAACATGAACCAAAATTGATTGATAAATGTACTATTTATTTCCAGCTGTTACAATAACATTAATAAAAGATAACTGGATTCAAACTAAAATTTAAATATAACATACAGTTGTATGAACTTCATCATCGAAAAATCATAAAAATCTAAATTATACCAAAATTTTGATACACACCAAAATCTGTATGTCACATAGGTCGCTATTTTAAAGATGTTTTTTAGATATATGCCATAAGCCTATCTTGATACAATAATAAACCCAAAAATCTAGATCGTGTTGGGGCCATTATGATTAGGTCAATATAATAAGCTTCCCGAAATATGGTTTGAAGCTTATAACAATCTTAAATTTTAATTAATACTTTTGAAATTTTAAATATTTATTTTCTATTTCTCATGAATAAATATTATTAATTGGACCAAACTCAATCCAATATTGTGCTAATGCCCCCATATGAGTTTTATATTTTTACTTCCCGGAACAGTGCTTTTAGCTTAAAAGGTTCTTAAATATATGGCAATTCTATAGAAATTCAGATATTTTTCAACACTTTTTTTATTGAAACAGTAAAAACACTTTTATGAATATGTTAACATGTTTCACTGTAGTTCTTAAATAGGCCTTCTTCCGAAATCGGTGTTTAAATCGAACGAATAATTATTATTTGGTTCAATATCAGCTACTCATGTAAATTTTTGAGTCATCTAAATACAGCAGTCTTACTTGCTTATTTTTAGATTTTACCTCCAAATTAATTTGTTTTCATAATTTTTTGTTAATTGATTATGATTTTTTATGAAATTATGCTTATGTACTAACATCATTGCTCAAGTTTATGATTAAACAATTATTGCGCTATAAATTATAAAACAAATTGCTTAAAGGCACACGCGTAACATTTTAAAAAATTATATATATTTGACAGTTATGAAAATTGAAATGTTAACGTGTTATCTACACGTTAACATATCAATTAAAAATTTTTTCATATGAAAAAAACTTTATATATAGCATTATAATAAGTTCACAATTATATTATTCGAAAATATTTATAAATACGAATACCAAATACTTTCACGAATAAAAGTGAAAAGTCAGTAATATTAAAATCTTCAAATATAAATTGTTAATAAATGCAATTTAAACTTGAATACAACAGTATCTCCTACACATCATAAATTTTAAGTAGATCACATTATATGCCTGGACTTATCATTGATGTTACTTGAAATTTGTAAGATGAAAGTTTGGTATAACCTGAACCGAGATATTTTCATCGAGAATAAGAATTTAGAAAAACGTGAAGTCAAAGATTCCAAGTTTTGGCCCAGCAACCATTTTGCTGACCATGTTTTGGTTATCGCTTTGTTTTTTTTTTGGTCTAAGTTTTGTGCAATTTTATTTATTTGGCGTACTTTGTAAGTTAATAATGTTTAGATTATTTTTATTATTCTATCTATTGTTTTCTTTCATTTTCCGTGCACAGGTTTTCTTGGCACAAGTTTCATAATTTAGTATGTTTTCAAATTCTAATAATAAATTTGATAATCTGCAAACTTATGACTTAGTTTTTTTTTTAGTTGATCAATGATTTTGTTTATTTATTTATGGTATAAAAATCATTCTATATAGGCCATATACATATACTACACAAGCATTGTTCTGAATAACAAAATAATACTTAAAATTTGCTTTCAAAATTATTAAATATATTGAATAATTTATATATTAAATGATAAATTTTTATATAATAAGATTTACATATTTTTTACAAACGGCTCTCCAGCTAAAAAAGATACAATTAAAATGTACTAGAGTAGTAGCAGAAATAATAATTCAAATATATACATAAAATTTTATATTTTATTCAAAAACTTCGTTAAAAATATATAAATCATATAATATGTTTCAATATTAACTTTGGGCATGAAAATAAGCTAAAATTTTCAGGCGAAAAGCATTAGTAAAAAGAGAAAACTATCTTTCTCGTTCAATTGAAATACTAAGTGAGTTTATTATAATTTCTCTCTTTTTTTAAATTTTTATATATTTCTATCTGAAACTGAAACTTTATATTAAATAAAAACGCGGTTTCTTAGTTTTGTTGGTTTTAATTTATTATAAAGGAATAAATTGTTGATGTAAACAATATGCATATTATAAATTTTGAGACAAACTAAAATGTAACTTTCGATCTACATGTTAACATTTTTATGTTTGTGGTGTAAAATTTTATTTAAAATGGAAAATGTTTTTTCGTTATTTATGCCTTTTTCTCTCATGTTCGTACATTTTTGTGTCTGCTAGTAGATCTAGAGAAAATTGTATTTGGCGTCGATACATTTTTCTATCCCTGAATATCTTATTATCTCATCGCATTATAAGCAATACTGATAGAAACAACATTTTGAAGAACGTCTCGTTTCGCTAGTTTCAGAAAAAGTTATTTTAGTGAAGAATAATTACGTTGTTTTGTTTGTAAAACAAAATTAAATGCAAGTACTTCAAATCAAATGTTTATTAGAAAGTAATATATAAGTATAGACATGTGCCGAAAAAAATCTTAAATTTACTTATGAGTTTCGCGGTTTTGTGTTTATCGTCTTAGCATTTATTATTAATTAATTGTTTAGGTTGTTTAAAAAAAATCTTATTATTTGTTAAAAAATTAAATGATAATTATTAATTTTTAAATATTTCTATTGTTATTATAAAATATAATAATATTTTAATTTTCATTGTTGTTTATTTTTATTACAACTCAAATTTGTTGTAAATTAAAATAGTGTCTGTTTTTGTTTTAATACTGAACACAAAATATTGTGTATATCATCTTTTTCTCTCTTGAAGTGCTTACATTAAGAAGATGTGTTTGTGTATGTATGCGTGAGTTAGTTTTGTGAATAATAAGAACTTCTTATTTTTGTAAATAAAAAATCATACAAAAATAAAACATATTAAATAAAAATATGTAAAAATATATAGAAAGTGGCATTTTAAAAAGTAAATTATTAAGTGAAAAAAGATTAAAGACAAATGTAAAATAATTTTTTTAACGTTTTAATTAAATGGTAAAATATTATTTTGTGTGTGTTTAGTATACATGCATGTATATACATATTTACGTATGCATGCATATACGTTCACTCATGTATATACTTGGTGTATTTTTTGTGCAGTAGTCAAATTCATGTGCATGTGTGTTGTAAAGCAAACAGTTTTTCAAGTTAATTAGAGAAAATAAAATATTAAATTTGGTATAAAATGAAGAATATTACTTTCTTTGTGGTTCATAAATAATGAACTAAAGAACATTAATTTAATACTTATTGTGGGTGTCGATTTTGTTATGTATATCATCATATGTAGCCGTTTTCTGAAGTCAACTTTGCAGGGGTGGGCCTCCAATTTCTAATAAAGTTAAATGTTTTAAATAATCTAATTCAAAATGTACTAGGTGAACTCTATTAACTTAATTCAATTTATAATTATCTTAATAGTCAGTTTTTCTATAAAATATTGTTGCACCCCTTAACCGGTTGCTGTAAAAAATTATACTGAAAAATGAATGTATTATTTTCTTCAAATTGTGATATGCTCTTTGTGTCATCAGTGAGATAAATTGGAAGGAATTTTTGAAAAGCAAAGTTAGATAAAAAAAATATTTTTACGCAATAGAATTTATAAATTTTGTCAAAGTTTTAAATTTTTTATTTTCTGTTAATTTTTAAGAAATATTTCACAGGTTTAAAAAATTTTTTTAAAGAAAATAATTTTATAAAACAAACAAACAATTTTAAAATTTTATACAATGATTTTTTACAAGAGATTCAATAAAGCTAATGAATGAAAAATTTTCATTCGTATAGAACACTTAATAGTGTGAAAAGTAAATACGAAATATAGGGTTTTTATCATTTTCTTAACTTTTTACAAAGAAATATCTAAGATAAAAAAGTAATTCAAAATGTCCTCTAGCAGTTTTGAGATATATAGTGACTAGAAATTTCGATATATCTTTTTACCGAGTTAAGGATATTTTTACAACAATGTAAAAACTTAACAAACAATTAACCTATGCAGAGATGAGTATTTTTGTAAATTTTTACTTTGTCTTTTTTAATTAGTTGCTAAAAGATCATATGTAAACTTAAAGACAATACTTTATGGTATCATTTCATATCCAAATATAAGTTAAGGAATAATGTATTAAAAAACTCGACACTTAAAAAAATCCGGGTTTCGAATAAATCGAAAAAACGGTTAACCAGCTTTTAGTTGATTAAAATAAAGTTATAGGAAAAATGATTATTTTTTAAATTAAGAGTTAATTAATAAAAACCTATTCGAAAATAGCCTTTTTATGGAATGTTAGTGAAATAATTCATTGTATAATTCATTCAAAATAACCACTTTTAAAAAATTTCATCAAATTATCTTCAAACTAGGATATTATACTAAAGATATGGGTTGTACACATTTTTAATATTTTGACTATTATTTCTGTCTGCAGATCTTATTTTGGGTGATTTTTGGTATCGTATTGAAAATAATGTGACCATAGTTTTATTCAAATCCATTTTTCATATTTTGACTATTATTTTTATCTGCTGATCTTATTTTGGTGATTTTTGGTATCGTATTGAAAATAATGTGACCATAGTTTTATTCAAATCCATTAATTTTATATAAGAGAGACTTAGCTAAATCTACTCAGCATGGGATGCTAAAAATGTATAGATATATTGAGAAAATAAATTTCTTAAATTCTACACACAGAGAGAAAAATTGTATATGTTCATGACGGAGTTTTTAAAAATTTGAAATGTGATACACATTAAATGACTAACGTACAGTTTTTATATTTAATAAATGGATAACGCTGACATTTTTAGTGATAAGATTAAAAAAACTTCCTTTAAAAACCGTCATAGTATAATTTGAAACTAGAAAATATTCGAAACCGATCGGTTTCCTGAAAGTAAAAAACGGTTTACGGTATTCTTTAAGTTTTGCTACTGTTATTACCAATGGTTGGAAAACTTATATAAAATTTTCAAAAACAATTTCTTCTGAGTAATAATTTAAAATCTACAGAAAACATTTTTTCAAATCCGGCTTTTTAATTATTAGAAAGGAGAAGTTAAAGGCTGGGTACATAGATAAATCAATTTCTACAGAATATAGTTAATTTTGAAATTAAATAATTAATAATTTCAAAATTAATAATTCTCTACTCCTATATATTTTTCATTTTATAAATAAAATGTAAGAAACTAGTAGAATATAGCCCAGAATTTTAAATAATTAATAATTAAACTTTTCTAATTTTGTACTGAGTGCTTAGTACAGCACACTCACTTTGTGAAAACAATGATGGTAAATACATCGTTGTTTGAAACCTAAGCACCTTTAACTCAAATCAATTTCATGAAAATATTATATATAGAAAAAATATATAATGGTACATTTAGTATAAAGAATATAATTTTGGATGATTTTATGCATTTAGTTGTGCCAAGCTGTTTCCTTAACAGCTTTTAAGCTGAAAAATGTTGAATATTTTGACAAGATTTAAATTTGAATAAACTCCGAGCTTTGCCATTTTAAGATGGGAAACAATTGGAAAAAAGGAGCAAATATCGATTTGCGATTTCAATAAACTTTTGAGTGAACAAAGTTCAAAAATCACTTTAATTCATTACAATGTGCTTAAACTAAATATAAGGTCTTCCACAGTATATCGACGCTCATAAGATTCTTGCCATATAAGATATATAATATACCATATTGCCATATCAAATATAAAAAATATATATTTAGTGGTGAACAGCGTTACCGTTAAGATTTTTAAAAAGTCGCTTAAAAAGGGGATTTTGGAAAATAAACTCGCACCTATAAGATGATTTGTGGAACAAAAGACGTAACAAATGTCATTAACCAAAATAACACTTTATAAGGTTTAAATTGTCAATTTTCAATGACTCCAGTTTAATATAGAAAAACCTTGAAAATAAACAAGTAATTAGGTTTTCCTTAAATTTAACACTATTTCGATTTCCATTATGTATTTCGTAGAAGTAGAAGAACTATCTTGAAGTTTAATACCGAAAAGACAAATCTAAAATGAAACCAAAATGGGAAATATTAAATATGCGACTAAAGTCGCACCAGCGGTAATACTGGTATATTTAGGAGAATTAATGTAAAATGTACAAAATTACAAATATTAACATAAAATAATATGCAATAAATATTTTTAAATAAAACATAATAATTTCCTTATTGACATGATTTTTGCCGAAAAATGCTGACATAATATTGCTGTGGTCGTTTTAATAGCTTTCAACAAATTTTTTATTCATATACAAACCCAGGACCAGTAATGTTATCTTTTTTGAAAAACATATTGATCATAAATTCTTAAGTTATATAAATAAGTTGTTAATTTTAGAAATATGTTAACGTTTATTTAAAACTGATTTTCTTTTTTAGGATATGGCTTTTTCTCCCGTGACGTTAATAGAACTAATTGAGCCTACACTTGCAGATAAGTATTAACACAGTAATGTGGCAAGTTAAAAATTTGTGAAACATCCCCTTACTGCCCTCAAAAAAGCAAAAGACTGAACTTGTATTATAAATTCATAAATTCATACAATTTATTACTATCAATTCTTATAAATAACCTGCAAAAAAATGCACCCTCAATTGAATTGAAATTAGAGGTGTTCACGCGAATGGCTTAAAACGCATTTATTTCCTTATGGAAAATCCTAATGAAAACCATATTGTCTCCAAATTACCAGGAGTATAATGAGAGAAATCGAAATAATATTTCAATTTAGAAAGAAAAATTGATTGTATATATGCATTTTTTAATTATTACATCTGTATTATAAGTTAAGAAAAAAGTATATATAAAATTAAGTATATATGTATATAAGAAGTTATATTAAAATATGACGTTAAAAACGAGCTGCTCTAAACAAAAACCGAATCCAGTTTTATTTTTTGATAACATAACTAAATGCAAATCAATAAGAAACTCAGAGTGTAACACTTCAAAAGTTTGCCACAGAAAAAGAAAGCATTTATTTGGACTACCCATACGGTTGTTGTTATGTGGGGCTACTTTTTTAATAATTTTGTCGTCACTTGAGGCAGTTGTAGCAGAGAGCTCCCAGCATCCCATTAACAAAAACGTAAATTCTTCACAAACTCAAGTATTTTCATCTGGTGATATAGTGGCTCAATTTACCTTACCTCAAATTTCAACAGGGCATCCAGGTCAACAAAGTGTTAGTAATGCCGATGGATTACCCGCCACTTCAACTATTTCTTCGAGTATCGGCAATTTTTCCACAACGTCTTCAACAATTGGATCATCGTCTTCTGCTAATGGAAGTTCAAAAAATTATCTGACACACTTAGCGTATGATTACAAAAGGAATGTTTTTTACGCGGGGGCAACAAATAAAATTCTTCAATTAAATGAAAATTTAAGAGTGTTGTCACAAGCATTGACAGGTCCTAAGAACGATTCTCCTCAGTGCCATGCTAGCGGTTGCTCGGATGATGTTGAAACCTCACTCGTAAATAATCACAATAAGATCCTGATTGTTAGTTATGCGCAAGGCGATGGTATATTGATTGCCTGTGGTAGTGTGCGCCAAGGAGCCTGTGATATTTATAATTTAGCTCGATTTCCCAAAAATCCCAGTTTTATTGATATACCCTTAGCAGCAAATGATGAGTTTGCATCAACGTATGCTTTTGTCGGACCAGCAAAATATTCGTGGAAAAAGGAAGATATTTTGTATGTTGGTACAACGTTTACCAACGTGGGAGACTACAGACATGATGTACCAGCAATATCTTCGAGACGTTTAGAAGATCTAAATTATGCTGAATTTGAAATCAAACAGTCCATTATAAACATCGATGTTAAATATAGAGATCATTTTCTTGTCGATTATGTGTATGGATTTAATTCATCAGAGTATGCTTATTTTACTATTGTTCAAAAACGTTCTCACTTAGCTGAAGAAGCTGGATATGTTACACGATTAGCACGTATTTGCATTACAGATTCAAACTATGACAGCTATACGGAAATTACCATACAATGCTTGGCCACACATAATAACGTTGATTATAATATTCTGCGTGATGCAAAAATTACTGAAGCCGGTCAAAAGTTGGCACAACAAATGGGAATTAAAAGGGGTGATCATGTGTTGGTAGCCATATTTTCACCATCCAGAGAGATAACTAATCAACCTGAAGATAAGTCTGCAATGTGCATTTATAGTTTAAAAGAAATAGAAGAAGTCTTTAACGAAAATATACACCTCTGTTTTAATGGTACAATTAAAGACCGTAACTTAGGTTATATATCGGGAACCATAGATGATGGTAGATGTCCTGGGGTAACTATTTATATAAAAAATAATTTTTTTAGTATTAAAAACTCTTCCTTTTTAGACAACTGGAAATGTGTATAGTTTTTGCAATGTTGGCCTTAAAATAAGTGGTGTTTCGCCAATATCATCACATGCGCTGTTTCATTTCGATAATGTTTCAATAACATCGGTTACAGCTACTACAACTGGGCCGCATTCGTTAGCATTTTTAGGAACTGACAAGGGACAAATTAAGAAAGTTTTAATATCAGGCCACCAACCGGGAGAATATGAGGAAATAATGGTAGATCCTGGTAACCAAATTCTACAGGATACAATGATGTCGCCAAAAAAAGATTTTCTATATGTATTATCTAAACAAAGGGTATGTTAATTGTTTCCTCAATAGAAAAATTCGATCATTAAATTTTTGAACTACATTTTGATACAAATTTTCGAAAATATGAATCGCTCGTGATTTGGAATTATTAGGTAAGGTTAGGTTGACAAGATGCCGCGTACAATGAAGTTACTGGGTATGACTCATTTGAATCTTCAAGGTCTCTTTGTATTACCTGAAAAGATATTCAAGTGGACGAGACAAGAACAAGTGTAGGTAAAGAGAAGCATATATGTGTTGAAAAGGTTTAGAGAACGTGGTAACGAAAATTAGTGAATGTTAATGTTCAGGTGTAGGAAAGATATTAAAAAGGTGCTGTATTTATTCAGTAGTCAGTTTAAGTTTTGTGTGAGCCAATTCCGAATAAAACCACGGATGTTCAGGTCGGTGTAGGAAAGATATTAAAAAGGTGCTGTATTTGTTCAGTAGTCAGTTTAAGTTTTGTGTGAGCCAATTCCGAATAAAACCACGGATGACCCATATCAGCATTAGCCAAATCTATCATAAAAAATTATATAAAGTACATCCACTTCCATTCATATTAGATCATATATATGGGAGCTACTGTAGATTAAGTTAAATAAAAATTTCTTTTTATGTTTTTATTTTAGATCACCAAATTGAGAATTGAGCATTGTTCTGTTTACACAAATTGTTCTTCTTGTCTTGAGTCACGAGATCCGTTTTGCGGTTGGTGTTCTTTAGAAAAACGATGTACAGTTCGTTCCACATGTCAAAAGGATACATCTGCTGCTCGTTGGTTGTCATTAGGCAGTGGTCAACAATGTATTGATTTTGAGTCTATATTACCTGACAAAATTCCTATTACAGAAGTTTCAAAAGTTCAACTTATTATTCGGACTCTACCAGAACCTTTTAATGGAAGATATCGTTGTGTTTTCGGTAATTCTACGCCAATAGACGCAGAAGTTCTTGAAAATGGTTTGTCTTGCATGACACCACCTTTAGCCCAACGACCGTTAATAGCACCCAATACCGATCATGTGTTAGTTCCGCTTTCAGTGCGTAGTTCAGAAACTAATAAAGATTTTGTCACACGATCGTTTGCATTTTTTGACTGTTCCCGACACAGTACATGTCAAACTTGCGTTCATAGTTCATGGGATTGCAATTGGTGCATTTATGATAATAAATGCGTGCATAAAATGCAACAGTGTCGAAACTTGGAGAAAGTAATTTCTAAAGATTTCGAATGCCCTCATTTGAAACGTACAAAAGATCCAATATTATTACCTGTACGAGTTCCAAAGGAAATACGTTTCGAAATAGAGAATTTGCCGAAACCAAAGAGTGCACACTCAGGATTTTTATGCACGGTCCAAATAGAAGCAGCACAAATGTTATTACCTGCACGTATTGAAAATAATCGAATTGTAGTATGTGAGAAAACACCATATTTCTATGAAACAAATACATACGAATATCAAGCTAAAGTGGATATTGCATGGAATCGCCAACATTACATAGATACTGCAATTATTACGTTATATAAATGCGATGTATTGGGTTCACATCGTGAACACGCGGATTGTAGTTTGTGTGTTACAAGGGATCCAAAATACCAATGTGCTTGGTGTGCCAACACTTGTGTGTATAATGAAACATGTGCTGCTATAACGTCACTAAATAATGGCTTGGATATGGATGTAACATCATCATCTTCATCAGTAGTTCTTCCTGCTAACCACAATTTTGATTTGTCGAAATTAAACGAATGTCCCAGACCTCGCATAGATATGATTAAACCTCTATTTGGACCTATCGAAGGTGGAACACTGGTTACAATTGAGGGTAGTAATTTGGGTATACGAGAAGAAGATGTGAAAGGTAAAATCTCTATAGGTTCCGTGCCTTGTGAATTGGTCAATTATGAAATATCTGTTAAAATCGAATGTCGTACGGGAGCAGTAGCGCATGAACTATCCGCACCTGTAAAAGTTTTCAATGATGCTGGATTTACAGAATCGAGTGTACAATTTCAATTTAAAGATATACAATTGAATGGTTTAACGCCAACGGTAGGTCCCAAGTCTGGGGGTACAAAAATTACATTAATGGGTAAATATTTGAACATTGGCTCAAATATACGTGCTTTTTTGGATGAATATGAATGTCATATAAACATGATACAAGCGTCATCTTCACGTTTAACCTGCATTACATCGGAGGCTACACAACCAGAACCAATCCGAATGTTAACTCTTATGGTAGATGGAGCAAATAGAACTTACGCCTGTCAAATGCCACAGCTACAACAGAATATGCGTTCACTTTACGATCAACAAATTCTATTTCATAATAATTACCATTACAATTTACCTGCACTACCGATCCCCTGCTCAATATTTAATTATACTCAAGATCCCACAATAATGGAGATTAAACCACTGAGAAGCTTTGCCAGTGGTGGTCGACTTTTGACAGTGCATGGCATGTATTTAGATTCAATACAAAAACCAGAACTGGAAGTATTTTTTGAAAACGAACGACTTAATAAAACAACATGTGTGGTTATTAATTCTAGCCAAATGGAATGTCCATCGCCAGCTGTAACCCGTAAATTTCTTGCTTACAAAGAACAATTGGATCAACATAGGGAGATGGCAGGACACAATCATGCAACTATTTCAACATCTTCAATTAGAAAACGAAATGTACCCTTTAATCAGGACTTATCTTATATTTATAGTACAATTGGTAACCTTAATAATAATAATAATGATGGCTATTATCAAGCTCAAGATGTTGCTGCATTTGTGAAAATTCGGGAAACGCAATTAAATCTACAGTTAGGCTTTATTATGGATAATGTTCAATGGGTGAAGGACTTAAATAAATATTTTCCAAGTTTAAGAAGTACAATTGTGTATGTACAAGATCCTAAGTATCATCCATTTAATGATAATCTGAAGCTTTACAAGGGTGATACTCTTGTAATTGAAGGAGAAATGTTAAATGTGGCAGCTGATGAATCTGATGTTAGAGTTACAATAGGAATGGCACCATGTAATGTTACCAGCCTGACATTAACGCAGCTATTATGTACACCGCCAGAAAAACAACCGGCCCCTACAGATGAAAATGGTGTAGAGCAGATTAATGATTTACCCCTCGTTGTAGTGAATGTTGGTGGTAACCTACGATTTGTCATAGGTCACATCAAATATGATCTACTCAAACCGTACACGTTTTCACACGCTATGTGGGTCATTATATTTACAATTCTAATAGTTGTTGTGCTTCTAATAGTGGTTTTGTTTATATACCGACGCAAGACTACTCAAGCTGAAAGAGAATATAAGCGTATACAAATTCAAATGATAACTTTAGAGAGTAACGTTCGATCGGAATGTAAACAGGCATTCGCAGAGTTGCAAACAGATATGACAGATTTGACTGCCGATTTGGAAACATCGGGCATACCCACATTAGATCATATTAATTACATTATGAAAGTATTTTTCCCAGGTGTTACAGATCATCCGATATTAAATTCCCCAAAAGTAAGTAGTTTCTCTTTAAATTCAAATAACTAAAAAAAATTAATTAATTTAATAATATTAAATTAAATTTTCATTTACACGACTTATACTAAATATCTTATTTTGCAGTTACGAATGAATAGTCCACATACTAACTACGATACAGCGATGTTACAGTTTGAGCAGCTAATAAGTAATAAATATTTTGTTTTAACATTCATTGAAACTCTCGAAGCCCAAAAATCTTTCAATATACGAGATAAGTAAGTAAAATATTATTTATGATTTTATATATGACACGTATTGTACTATAAGAATTATTGTGTAGTTTTTATGTTTGTATTTTTATATATTTGGATGTAAATTAGTGGAGTTTGCTTTTGTGTTGAAGAATCAAAAAAAGTAAATATTTAAAATTTTTTTAGGGTTAATGTTGCCTCTCTTCTTATGATTGTACTGATGAACAAAATGGAATATGCTACTGAAATATTAAAATGTTTGTTATTACGTTTAGTAGACAAATCCGTGTGTAGCAAACATCCACAGTTGATGTTACGGCGTACAGAGAGTGTTGTCGAGAAAATGTTAACTAATTATATGGCTATTTGCATGTATGATTATCTGAAGGAATATGCAGGTTCGAGCTTGTTTTTGTTGTTTAAAGCTATTAAACATCAAATTGAAAAGGGTCTAGTTGACGCCATAACACATGATGCTCGATATTCGCTATCTGAAGAAAGACTTCTCCATGAACAAATACCACATTCAGTAGTTGTACTACAAATTGTACAGGACGATCTGGATGAAAAAGTACAATGTAAAGTTCTAGATTGGGATACAATTTCACAAGTCAAAAGTAAAATTTTGGATGCTCTCTTTAAAAATACACCTTTTTCAATGAGACCATCAGTACATGAAGTCGATCTGGAATGGCGTCATGGTCGAGGTGGTCATTTAATACTTCAAGATGAGGACTTAACAACGAAAACAATTAATTGTTGGAAGCGTTTAAATACATTAGCACATTATGGTGTTAAAGAATCGGCTGTTATGAGTTTAGTTGCCAGACAGAACGACAGTTATAATTTGCCATATACTAAACAACAACCGCACCCATACAACAATTGTAAGTATATTATTTTTGCTAACACAAATACTTCATTGAAACAATTGAAATTTAAAAAAATATATTTAAAAATTTATATCTTTTATTTTAATTAGTTTATTACATCAACAATTCACAATCACATATTATTATGAACAACGACATTGAATCTGGTCTGCAGCAACCTCGGGTTTATCACTTAATAAAACCATTAATGCCTGATCATTACATGAATATGAAAAATACTGCGATATCATCAGTTGGCAACAACACAAATAATTCAGCTTCAGTATGTGCGACAACCGGTGAACGTGCACATAAAACCATACCTGAAGTTTACCTGACACGTTTGTTGGCTGCAAAAGGCACGATACAAAAGTTCGTGGATGACTTTTTTGCTACAATACTAACAGTTAATGAGGAGTTGCCACCAGCGGTAAAATGGTTATTTGATTTACTTGATGAGGCTGCACGAAGATACGATATATACGATACAGACATTGTACATGCGTGGAAGTCGAATAGTTTACCTTTAAGATTTTGGGTTAATTTTATAAAAAATCCGGATTTCATATTTGATGTTAATAAAACAGTTACGGTCGATGCAAGTCTTAGTGGAATTGCCCAAGCGTTTATGGACGCTTGTTCTACCACTGAGCATAGGTTGGGTAAAGATTCACCCTCTAATAAATTGTTATTTGCCAAGGTAAATAAAATAAACTAAAATAATATTCAGAATTTCTTTTCTTTTTTATAACAAATTGTTATTGTTTTATTTTCAACAAAGGATATTCCTCAATATCGCAAAATGGTGAAACAATTTTATCGCGATGTTGCTAGATTGCCACAAATTAGCGATCAAGAAATGAGTACAGCTATGCAGCAATTATCTATTCAACAAAATGATGAATTCGATACTATAGCAGCTCTGAAAGAGCTTTATATATACGTTACCAAATATAACGATCAGGTAATTGGGAACAGTTTCAATAAAAATAAATAGTAGAACTTATTATTTTCTCGTATTGTAGATAATAAATGCCTTAGAAAATGATATCAATTGCAAAAAAATGCATTTGGCCTATAAATTGGAAAATGTGGCATTTACATTAGAAGGTGAAGAAACATCTGCCTGCTGACACTCATTTAAATATCATGGCGTTATAGGTACAGATGAAGTTTTCCAAAAGAATAACAATATTGAATGTTGTGTTTTAAATATGTCATTTTCAATCGCCTTAAAAGATTATTTATTCCAGAGCTCCCTTAAAGGTGGTAAGTATTAATATGAAATAATCATAGAATTATGAAATAATCATAGAATAGTACATTTTTTATACTCATGATTAAACTCACGCAAATATTTACACTTCGCGTGTGGCAGCTATAGAAAATTAAATTATATGTACACATACGTATTTAGTATTATACAGTATTTTTTGCATTTATATGAAAAATTGATCATATGATTTGTTCTAACATGAAATTTACATAAAATAATTTTCTGCTTTTGATTTCGAATAATTATGAATGATTATTTAGTTGATCATAATATATACACACTTTAAAGTGATATTTTAATTATAGTTTCATATTCTTAATATAATTTCAGCTAGCCATCTTTTAACATCTGGGAGTGATTGTAACTTAAAGAAACGGACTTGGCTTGATCGACTTAGAATGTTTTAACTAAATACTCATATATATATACATATATTTTATGAGGTCCCAAATGAATACATTTATTTTTGAATCTTCATTGTGATATATTTTTTTTAATAATTTCTCGAAATTCATAATAATATAAATTAAGAATTTGCTTTGTAAACAACACATTAATTATTATTACCATAAGCATATATAAATAATATGTATTAAATTAAGAAGACATTTAATCGATAATGTGGCGCATAACTTTATAAAGAAGACATATAGAAAAGTATGAAAAATATACTGTCGTCGTTACAGTTTTCATCACATTTAAGACAAATATACCAGTAAGACAAATTTGTATACCGTCATTTTAATTATGGTATGGTAGCACTTACATACGTTATCATTCCCAGAACAACAAACAATTTTATACAAATAAAGAATTATACTTATTTTAATTAAAAACATATTTTTTACTTTATTATTATTATTATCTTTTTAATTCGAATTTTTATAAGGATACATACTTATTTATGTTATACTTCAACCATTTTAATATATGTTTAGACCTTAGATAAAATTTAATATATCGATTCCAGATCATAGAATCACATAATTTCCAATCAGATTGGAATACTTTCAAAACGAAAACTAAGAAAATTTGTCTAATATTGTACTTACTCTCAATAGTATAGTGACGTGAGTAAATAATGTAAATTTGTAGTAGTATATGAAGTCTGTATAATTAAATTTTGAATGAAATTTATTTTTTATAAACAGTATGAATATGATATTAATTTAAATAGATTTTAAGCGAATTATTATGGTCATTTATACATGAGTATTGATTGATTGTTGTAATGTTAAAAAATTAACACAATCAGTTTACAAAAAGAATATAAGTTCATACAATTATTACAGTCCCATTATTTTAATTTATACATATATTAACAAAAACATCTAGAAAATATGAAATAAAATGCTTGGGCCAATATTGCAAAAACAACAACTTTTATGCATTGATGTAGCCAATATAATCTGAAATGAATGCAAAAAATATGTTTTTAAAGATAATGGCGCTTATTAAACTGAGATAAGGTAACACAGGACAAATGTATGTATGTTGAATCATTTGAATCTTAACAAATATTTGTCCAATGCCCCTAGTGTGAATAAATAATAAACATACCTATTCCATCTTACAATTGCTTGGGGTATTGTTTCTAAAGGATCTTGCAATAAATATTGTCTTATACCTCTAAAATATTGTTGCAAAAATAAATCCCAATCTAATTTCTCCATGTTAAAATAGAATAAATCCTTATCTCGCGCTGAAAGCTTTTTCCAAAGCCTACGTACATTATCTGTTTCAAATTCCCATTGGCGCATGGCAAAATATTCTATAACATTCATAAATCTATGTATTTTTTTATATGTGTTTAAAAGCCTTAAAGAAATAAAATATTGGATCAGTTTTTATAAAAGTTAAATAATTTAAAAATTTAATTAATAAAAAATATATATAATAACAAACATCCTACCTGGGTTTTTTACCTAATAACATGCATATGGCATCAAAGATTGTTGCAGGTACGTAGTGTAGTATAAAAATTGAAAACATGTGCATTAATTTGTTGGGTGTATTTGCGTAGCATAAGTACCACATAGCTTTTAATGTGGGATACATAAGTCCATATTTTGTAGTTTTTGTGGTAAAATCTCCCCAAGTTAACTGATTGTTTTTGGAAGTGCAAAAATTATACACTGGCATATCTTTTTCATCGGTTGCTTCTCCTATATTGCTAAAATTTAATATTCAAAAGTGAAAAATACATGAAATGATATCAATGTGAACTTTTTATAGAGTTACTTGTTTTTTTCTGCAATTTCCCATGATGCTGCTATTATGCTATTCACACATAAATCAACTGGTACCATGTTAGCGACAGCACTAGGATCACATCGCAATGTACGGATTACACCAGTACCAGCACCAGCTATTGCTCCTGTAGGTCCATAAAAATTGTCTATCCAACCACATACGGGATCACGATATGTGCTTATTACTTAAAAAAAAATAACATAAAAATGTATATATTATACATATATATACATATACATAAACATATACATATACATATATATTAAACTCAACTAAAAAATACTATATTTATATATTTATTTATTTATACTAGACTACTTGATTTTGTGTTTCTAATTACCAATGCCCGGTCGAAATATGCCAACTGGCAAGTTTGTGCCACATTGTTTAACGACATCCTCTGCTACAGCCTTGGTGAAAGTATAAGTATTGGGATATTTTCCTAGTAGACTGTATATAAATGTAATGATTTTTTTATTTATATTATTTAATATTGTCAATTATGCTTACATAGGTGTCATATTCTCTAATAACTTGTCCGGTGTGCATTCGGTAAGTAGAATTAATTTATTTGAATCGCTTGGTGGGTCGTAAAATTTTTCATCTATACGTCGCAATGGACATTGTGTATATGCTGTTGATACATGCAAAATACTTTTTAAATAACGCATTTCTTTGCAAAGGAGCATTATGTCACGAGCTGCTTTGACATTAATTTGCATTGCTACCTTTAGTTTTTCATCGAAACGTACTGTTGCTGCCATATGGAAGACTATATTAACGTTTTCAATCAAAAGTTGTCGATCCTCGTCGGAAAGTCCCAAACCTGGTAACATACAATCACCAGCAACACTTCTAATATGATGGCGAAATTTGGGATTAACTTTTTTCATAACATTGAATATCTGAAAATATTAAGTTTTATTTATTTGGTATAAATAAAAATCATTCCGTATAGCCGATTTTTTATATACTTACGGGATCTTGAAATATCTCCTCAACTCTTGTATGGACATCTTTATTTTTCTTCTTTCGAACAAGCACATACACTGTTTCAATTCCTGGGCATGACGTAAATAATTTATTAAGGAGAACTATAACAAAATAAATTTAAAATTATCAGTTAAGAAAGCGTATATACATATGTGTTAAAGAAGAGTGTTGCAATTATGAATATCAGATTATCGATAAACGTCCAAATCAATTTTAAAACACACATATTACCATTAGTGTATATGTTAACGATCAACAAAAGAGGGTACTGAAGATCTAAATTGCTTTAAATTTCTAAATACATATAACACGTTTAATCAAGAGATTAATAGGGTTTTTTGTAAAGGGCACGAAATAGTAATATCCATTCCTAAAATGAGATATCAAATGTCACACAGCAATTTCATTTAACTATGACATATATAATATACTTCATTTATGAAATAAATTTATTAATAATGTTGTTACTTTTAACATATAAAACAAAAGTTTATTAATTTCAACGCTGAATTTTTTTATTTTCATTTAATTTAACCATGAATTTTACAGCAGTGTATAGGTAACATCAAAAAATATTCTATTAATAGACTTAAACCAATTAGGGATGAGGTCTTCTATGGGAAAAATAATAATAATTTGGATTGATGTTCGTAAAGTTTACTATTCAAATTTTCGGTAAGAATTTGTCTATATAAAAAACTTATTAAACACAATTTCTATTTCTGGGAGGGTTATTATATTTAATAGTTTCATCAGCATATTCAATTATAAATTTCTACTTAATCATAATACAATTTTAAAAGCAAAAATTTAATAATTAATTTTAAATATAAAAATACTTATTTTAATGAAGGTGATTATGTTAAAGTTATTCTGATCATACAATAAAATTTTAAACATAATTAAATAAAAAATAATACTGAAGAAGATCCAACTAATTTAAGAAAATAGAAAAAAAATAGAAAAAACTTTATAATTTTGAAAAATATCAGAATTAAACCATAATCAAAATGAAACAATTACCATTGATAAGAGAAGTAATTAATTAAGATAATAAAAATAATCAAGCAAACAATAAAGTTAGTGGTTTCATGTCTCAAATTAAAAGAAATATCAAAACACGGATGCGAAACGGATAAAACCATTAAGTGAACTTGTCTTAAGAAATCCAAGAAAAATTGTAACTCACTAAGCAAGAAAAAAACTTTTAATGAAGAACTTTCAAACAAACCTCATAAATCATAAACATTTAACGTTAAGTCCCTGTTATAAACAGGCATTCATAATATCATCACTAGTAGTAGAAGGAGAAAATGGCAGCAATTACTATAGCTTTTATATAAATTTCTTTTTTTATACCGATCCAAAACATATGTACTTTTGGGGGTCTGAGTGGAAAAGTGTTGAAATTACAAACGAAATAACAATATTGATTCTGAAGTTAGTACACACCACAAACATAGCTGGAATCACAGATAATCACAAATCCATAATAATCAAAACCAATAAAACGCCACTAAAATATTACGCCCAATCGGAATCAATTACAAATTTATTTAAAAAATATACTCTCAATAACAATTGAATAACAAATGAAATAGAAAGCAAATTCCTGCCAAAGATGTAGGTAATATCGGTAAAATATGAAAAAGATAAGGTATAGAAAAGTTAAAACATGCAACAAATATCTAAAAAACCACCGCAACGAGATTATTTAAATTTGAACCCAATAATTTTTTCAAGTAACTGTTTTACTGGACAGAATAAAGGCCGGATAGGATCATGAGGAGAAGTTGGGACTGTTAGGAGGTTGGTTCCAAACTAATTTGTGTTTCACTTTATAAGGGCGGCAAAGCGCACCGGGTCCTAGCTAGTCAAATAAAAAAAAAACTTTCCTAATATAGCTTGCAAACAAAATAAAATCACAAGATTAATAAATATAATTAATATACAGTTATGGACATCATGAAATATTTCACAAAACACTGATTCTTTCATCATGAGAAAATCCTAATTAAAATGAAATCATACATCTACCAATAAAATGCACCCAAGAAAATGCTTCATATAATGATTAGTATCTTTAATTGTTATGTTTAATAGTTTTGTAAGCTTAAGCTCTAAATTACTTCTGTACAATATTTTGAAGTTTAATTGTCATTTTCAGATAGAAATCGCTTCTATAAAAATAATAATAATTTTGTTAAAAAAATCGAAATAAGGAGTCGTATGTGGAGTTTAGTAAAATTTGTTGCTCCATTCTTTGTAAATTATTACAAAAAAAATAATATTAAAGAAGTTTAAAAAAACAGAATCGTTAAATTAAAGACTTATAATAATTTTTTTCTAATCTAAATAAAATGGACCCATATGCAAGCAATCGCCGACCACTACCACAAAATATGTAATAATGTAATATGATGCAATGAGTCCAACCAATTGTGTTTTAGGGAGGGAGGGAGTAGGTGCACAAGTGTCCCTATTGTGCATCGCGAAGAGATTGCAAAAGAAATCGTAGATTAACCCCTTCGACATTTATTCTGTACCAGATGCATTTTTTTTCATCTGAACAATGAAAATTTGAGAGTGGATAACACCATGTGGGTATAATAGGTACCCTCTAGCACAAGCCCATGCTAATTTGACTAGCCAGGAGCTTAGTGAAGGTAACACTTTTCATTCAGTAGGATGTCGAATGACCGGAAAATTTTCTGATATATTAACATCAACTTTTTTCCTAATATGTAAATTTATTTTAATAGAATTGCTCCTTGCAGAAGTTTTACCAAAATTTCACTCCAATAACTTCTATTTTGTTCTTTTGTTTTTTTTTTTTTCGTGGGACTGCCACTTATAAATACTCTTTCACCTTTTTTGCAAATACTGTATTTACGCGTCTTAATATATTTTTTATCAATTTATATTTAATTTTTCTGTTCAATATTTTTTTGTTCGTTTTTCACTAAGAAATCGGAAATTATTAGGAGAATTTTTATTTGAAAACATGACTCAAATGGTAAAGACGGGTTATCCGATATTTTGAACCTCCTAGTTCCAATATTGTGAACTTCCTAAGTAGTTATGACTCAATTTTGATCTATAAAAATTCATTTCTATATATATATATATATATATATATATATATATATATATATATATATATATATATATATATATATATATATATATATATATATATATACATTATATACATTACAACAAAAATCACTCAGGTTCATCACTTGACCTTCATAATGCGAAGACTTTAAAAAAAACCCTTTTATTACGAAAACACTTTTATTAATTTTGGCCAGGATTTTAGACATTTTACTGCAATCCGGATTGATTGAGCCGAGAAAATTTTGCCGGGTTGAAATAGGAAACTTCTTAGGACAATAAAAATACTGAAGCTACGAAAGCTAAGAATATATGCTCCAAAAATATTTTTTTAGCTTTTTACAGTTTTTATTTAATTTATTTAAATTTAAACCATGATACTCACTAATTATATTATAGATTTAACTCGTTAAATTGGAGGAGAAAGATTTGACTCGTCAAACCTTAATTATTTAGCACAACTGAAGAAACATTTACCGATAACGACGTTATTATTTTAAATATAGGAAATGAGAAAAACTTATTTAATGGAGAGGGTGATTCTGAAGAAATTGTTGAACACTTCATATGGATATGGAAAGATTCTACGCGGAGTGACTGATCTGTTTTTTAAATATCAATTGTTGTATAAAATGCAAAATCTCATATTTTGATAAGAAACTATTCTATAAGAAAAGAAACAACTAAAACTTCTAAAAATTCTTTGATATCGTCCACTATTCACGAGATAAATTCTACTGATGAAAATGAAATTTTACCATATGATAGCAATGACAGTGGGAATGCCATTATGTTATCTAGTGATGAAAGTAATATTGAAAAATTCCAAAACGATGTAGAAAATTATTCAGATTAGTTATACATATTAAAAAAAAGGTTTCTTAAAAACATTTCAGCTTATTTTTGAATTATTTTCTTTTTCCACTAATCATTATATTTCAGTTTCTTTTATTATTGCTGTTTTCCAGAATTTTGGAAAGAATCATTAGTATTTATATTAAGCTAAAATATCGTTGTATGGGTATTAAATTTTTTTGAAAAGCATTTGTCGTATAAAACGTAATAAACCCAATTTGTAATGTAATTTCACTGACAACAATAGGTTGACAAAGCTTTATGGATGTGTATTATGTATGGTGTGTGGAGATGAACGATACCGTGATTTTTAAATAACGTCGTTACTAGTGAAAGTTATTTAAAAATCACTGTTCTTTAAAACACTGACAAAAATCGCAGTATTTTGAAAAAAAAGATAATGGTGTTCTTTTTTATTTTTATTTCAAAAATACATTAGTTTCATTACAAATGGGAGTTTCTATTGGAGTTCATTCATTTGAGAAGGTAAGAAATCAGAAAGAATGACATTATTAGTAACTATTACTTCATAATTTTAGTCACTGTAGTTATTATTATTTTTTTCTAAATTTTGCAAGGGCTTTAAGCCAAAAAGCTAGAGTATATCACGTTGATTCCGGTTACTCCAGATCACGATCTTTACCTTCGTATAGAAAGGAAGGGTCCTTGGTTAAAATTAAGTTTTTTATTTAAAAAGGAGTGCATGGCGTAAATGCGTGAAACCCCGGACAACGGTAAACGAATACCGCTATGCGACGTTTCAACAATAACAAAGGCGTAAAAGTGAGACGTAAAACTCTCGATGGCAAGCAAACGAAGTACAACCTGACCGCTTTAAAGAGCTAACGACGATGACGCGATAGGTGTTTACTCACCCAGAACTGCTTTACGACTGGTCACTGTAGTTAGCAGTGATCACAATCACATTTATTTAATCAGAGTTGTGAAAATGTCACTCATCTCTAATAGTGTGTATAAGATATTGTGAGTTATTTCGTTTTCTGTACGTGGATAATATGAAATTTACTTACTTTTTCCCAAAAATCCAGTAGCTCCAGTAATAAATATATTTGTTCCATAATAATATTTCTGTATTGTGGTTAATTTGTCATCTATTTCACATTCGTTGAAGTACATCTTGTTTTATATATTTATATAAATATCTAGAAAGAAATAAAATCTATATATATATATATATATATATATATATATATATATATATATATATATATATATATATATATATATATATATATATATATATATATATATATATATATATATATATATATATATATATATATATATATATATATATATATATAATTATTTTATTTTTACAATTAATAACTTCAAAAAATTTCAAATCATTTAAATATTATTTTACTAAAAATTTTCATAAATTCATTCACTGTGAACACTCTTGTAACACTCCTAACTCACTTCAAATAATAAAATATTACTAACTTTATTAATTTATTATAACTAAATTGTTACTGAATATTTTTTGGAAATTTATTTTAAAAATATATAAAATCAAACTTAAGAATTTGTTCAACAATTTTCACTTTAAGTCAATTTATACACATGCACTCATGTCTTATGTTTAATTCTAATTATGGAATATTTTCGGTATATAACTTCAATTTTCAATAAACATTTTGGTCACGAATGGTTCAAGAAGCCAACGCCCGTATTTGTTTAATGTAAGTAACACCTAAAGAAATAGGTGTCCAACTTTCTTTAATTATATAAATATATATGGTGGTCACGTAGTAACGTCAGTAATTTATATCCCTCCTAAATTTATAAGATGATACATATGTACAATAAGGTTATAAAATTTTTACAACTTTTGCAAATATTATTGTTATTGGAATTTTATTAATTAGGTCAATACTTTTTAATCATGTTTTAATATACCATGCTAATGGAATTCATTTTTAATACTTTCGCTATTAGACTTCCTTAGTTTGATGATAACAAATGGAGGGGGTTAATCACCAAAGTAACAATAATAAATATATGGTTCCAGTTAACGATATAATGGATACTAGTATATAGGGGTTTGTGTTCGATTTATTTTTAATTTTGAATTATTCGACTTCCCGTTTTCTTTCTTTCGTTTAACCGGTTTCTTTAAATTCCAGTAGTAAAAAATCGAAAACCGGTTAACCGTTTTTTTTTAATTTCAGAAAAACGACCGGTTCCGAATAATTTCTTTTTACGTAAAAAGATATAGATCTATGATTTTAACATATTCAGAAATTAAAGAAAAAGTTTCTGTAAAGCAAAAATAATGAATTTAAATAAAACTCGACACATTATTTTAAAAACGATACGATACGAAAAACACTAACAAATAACATTTCTATCCCACTAATTTAGGAAATTGTAAGTGTAAGGATTTGATAATTTTGATACGGAATCATTATTTTTATTTCATTTCATATAAAGGTCATTACACGATATATGGTTTTATTGGTTTAACTCTTGATTTCTATTAAATAATAATTTTTTCCATAAATTTATAATAATCAAACAAAAACCTGTTAACTGGTTTTTAATTCGAAAAGTGTTTATTTGACAATTTATGAAACCTCCACTTGTATTGAACGTGTCTGTAAGATGTCTTGCAAAAAGACCGAAATTTGGAAATATTATGTTAAGAAAATAACACAAATAAGTTATAAGTTCAAATATGTGACAAAACTCGAAAAAATCGACCCATGGAAATGAATTATATGGGATTAATTCCAAAACTTTAAAGAACTATTTAATACATTTTAAGTTTTGAGTTTAATTTTGCGTAGAATTTGACATCGTCGATCTTGACAGAAGAAAAACAAAAATAATTGGAAAATCGGTTTCCTGAAAATGTTAGTTTTTTCCTCTCACCTCTCTTCCGCACCCTATACAAAAATATTTTACTATTATTGCTTCATCCATGCACCAAATTTCAAAAAATCCGTTTAACAGCTTTAGAGACATGGAATATTAAAAATATCGATTGTAAAATTGTACATATTGTTGTACAAAAACATATTTTTAGGCCAATTTTCATGCATATGAGCAAAACTGACAGTCGGACATAGCTAAATAGACTAAGATTTTGGTTTGATGCAAAAATATATACTTTTTGGGGTTGGATGATACTTTTTTGAAACGGAGTGACAAAATTTACACCATGCGTTGGTAGGGTATCAAAAATTCATTTGTGAAAAAATAAAAGTTATTTAAAGTGCAAAATCAACCAAACCCATAAATGGCCGAAAAATAAAAATCCATATAATATCCAAAATCCTAATTAGAGAGATTTGTGAGGTTTGGTCTAATTATTCCTTATTGTCCTTACATAACTTAAAAATTTAAGCAGAATGAAATCTATCACCTATGTATGTGGTGGTGAGTATATAAGATTATTATTTGTTTTTGCAATAACTTCAAAAGCCTTATTTTTAATCCAGTCTCTTCCATAGATCTATATAATTTGGGGATATGTTCAGTTTATAATTTTGTATTTTCCTGTTGTTTTGAAACATATCTCAAACTAGTTAAATACTGTTAGATGATTTTTTTAAACACAACTAAAAGTTGTCAATCGGATTTAGATTGCGTATGCCAACCTACTATTGCCCAAGACTCGTATTTTGCAAAATATTTTTATCTTGTTTTCTGATTATTATTGATTTTTAAGATTATTTTGTAATATTTGATTCATAACCAAGATTGAAACCCGTTTTATTTGTGGCTTTATAAGGGTATTATTTAAAGATATATAATGGAATGGAAATGGGGCGATATATTCGAATTTTGGCAGACTTTAAACTCATTAAGGGGAATAATGTATAATAGGCTGAAAATGGATTTAATCTTTTGTACCACTTCCTTTGGGTATAAAGTGTTTAAATGGCGAAGAATTAGATACATTTTGAGTTATAATTTATGAAAACACTTATGTCGAGTTACACGAAATTTAAAATTATTCATAGCGGTTAACTGGTTTCGGATTATGAAATTACTTATGAGAATGACCCTACTAATATTCGGACACATTTTTATTTTTCTAAAAATTTAGCTTTCAAATAAGTTTCGGAAGTGTGATTTGTTAACAAAATTTTTCATATTGAAATTCGTCTAACCCGTAACGAGAAAATGATTTAAAATAAAAGGAAATACAATATATATATTATAAAATATTAATACTTTGAAAAAAGAAAGAAACAAAATGTTTATTGAATAAGTATTATATTTTATCATAAATTAACTCTATACAATATAAGGTACTTATTTGGCACTATGACCTATATAAATATTTCGAATGAATTTTTACTCATAATCGTTTTTTTTTTTCTTTTTAATTTTGAGATTCGAATTATTCGTTCCTACGTTATGATGATCATATTTAAATTTAACACTAGCATAATATATCAGTTGTATTCAGGTTCATAATATACATATACATATATACACGTTAATGTATTTTTGATGGTTAAAAAACAGAAGACTGGTCGGTCAGTCATTGATTTAGTTAAGTTGGTGACTTTGACGGCATTATTTATATATTAACACATTTCATCATAAAATCTAATTTGAAAAATGTACACGTTCAAAAATGTTAGTAAACATTACAAAATAATAAAATAATAATAAAACAATAATAATTTACTAAATAAAAAATAAAAGAAAATAAATAAAAAAAAAACTAAAATATTCGCTAAGTTCATATTTTTTTTATTTGTTTTGGGTGCGTGTTTTTGTTTACATATAGTTATGTACGAAAGTAGTTAGGAGGGCTGTTGGTTTACATATGTTTATACAGTGTTGTTCGAAATCTAATCCAAATTTTTTTTGAAACAGATAAATGAATAATATTTCTTTTCTTTTATATGTTTGTGAATTATAAATAACAACCAAAAATCTATTATACTTCTTTCTTGTAGTTATAATAAAATAACTTTAAATTTAGTCAATTTTTAATATTTCTTATGATATACTTTATTTCATACGACCTCAGTGTGCACTTTTTGGATACAGATTATATAAGATTCGTTTAGCAGTTCATTAAAGTCGCGTTCTAGCACTGTAACTTTTAAAATAACAAAAGTGTTCTCTATGGGATTTAAGTTCGGCGGCTTGAATCCCATTAGCTAATCGTTGACTAATTTTAATTAATGCTTAGTATCTTAGATCTTTTTTTTTAATTGTAGAAAGAGTCCAACTCTAATGGCCGAAAAATATGGTTTCTACACAACCTCGGATATAGCTGCTTTTCTTTTAGAATTTTACATGGCATCTTAATCAAATAATGTTAATTTACATTCATCAAAAAATAAAACGGACCTTCTTTTAGTTATATAACATCTCATGATTAAATAATGCTATTTTTTTAACAATGCGTACAACTTTCAGATCTGCTTGAGGACGGCCACCGATATTGGCTTCTACTGCTTTCCCGATAATTTAATGTTTTTGTTTTTTCAATAATAATTCCAAGGAATCCATTAAAGACAATATATAGGTCTATAATCACTTATTGGGGAAAAGTTTTTTAAGTTTTGAACAATACTGTAGGTCATGTGTGGTTGAAAAAAATTAGTTGATAGTTATGAATTTAATAATCATTGAACGAGTAGTTTATGAGTACATAAGTGAAAGTCTTTTTGTTGTTTTTTTGTAAAGTAAGTAAATTGGATGTCTACGTTATACGTTATTATTTATAACTAGTACTTATAGCGTAATATTTTTAATTTTACCGGGAAATTTGACTGTCAATTGTGAACACTTAATTTTTTTGTCATCCCATAAATAAGTCAATGGTCTAATCTTCACTTGTCTTAATATTGCAAAATAATATGAAAAAAGAAGGACCAACTGTAAAAGTTACCTAAAATAAAGGTAACATTTTTTTGTTGAAAACAATTTTATTTTTTTAATTAAATAACATATATTTTATTTTCTTTTTTATTTTTAAATATTTTTTTTTTTCAACATATTTTGATTTGAAAAATCAATTAATTTAAGTTGAAAATAAAATTAGTTTACAAAAATAAAATACATATTAACAAATCATTAAAAATTATTATAATTATAAAGAACATTACATTAAAGATATATAAAAGATTATAATAAGACAATACTTAAAGGGATTACACCCTACGCTTTTACCTCTCATTCCTCCTGAATTTTAAATAACAGTGGAGTTTTAAATAAATTACAAAAAATAACAAGTGAGGATTTTAGATTCGGCTATGTCGAATCTTCAATACCTTTCACTACAAATGATAATAAATTAATTATGTTTCGTACAGGTACATTATACGCACATACAAACTCACATCTACACTCACAAACACATACAACAAAGAAACCTTATTTGGTCATAAAATTAGTTATATTTTTGGCTTTAATTTTTTTCTATTGAACCGATTTTGGAATAGTACATATTTTTTTAATTTATGATAATTTATTTTAATTAAATTTATTATAATTTGCCGATTTATAATTAATAATTTTACAAGAGTTATTCGCTTTAATTTAGAGATTGTCTCAGATATGAGTCTATATCTCTTAACATACTGAACCGATTTTGCTGGTTTCAAATAGGAAACTTATCAGAACTATATTTAATACTCAGACCAAATTTCATTAAGCTCTGTCAATTATTGCGGATGTGAGTGTGCCAACAACAGACGGACAGATTTAGATGTAATGCAACAACATATATACATTATGGGGTCTTTGATGATCTTTAGGCTTAATTCATTGTACTAAAATCTATTGTATTAAAATATATTGAATTCCTGGATTAGTTTCTTTGGAACTACCCAAATTGGTGCATTATATGGACTTTTTGACTTCGGTTTTATACTTGAATTTAACATTTCCTCAATATATTTTTGTACTTCAAATTACAACTGCGATATAAGAAATATTCTCAAACTACATTTTGATATTATAAGAGGTTTGTGTTTCCAATTTTCAATTTTTGTTTTTAAAGATCTTTCTTGGTTCATTAAAATTTGTTTCAATTATAGTATCCATGTTGTTATTATTAAATTATATTACCATCAAATTCACTAAAATTGTTCGTTTCTAACATTTAAATTTTGGAATTGGAACGATTAAATTCTTTTAAAAGTGAAATTGTAATCTTCGCATCTGCAATTGTGTTTGAAAAAAATTATATTTAAACTTCTATAAGAACTATAAAATAATTCTTTCCAAATCAAAAAAGTTCCAGATACAGTATATATCAATAGTAAAATAGGAATAGTTTCGTTTTTAGCTGATTGTAAAAATAACGAATAAAGTTTTATTTAATTAAGAATTAATTTAATGTTTAATTATTTTAACAATTAAATCACTGTTGATTTCCTGCTTTTAAATTTAATATTATTAATAATTATAACCAAAACCAATAAAAATAATTTATAAATTTCCATATTCTGCTGTTCTATTAAAATAAAACTTAAAATTACTTTACGATTTTATTCCTCACTCTTAAATCAAAAAGTGAAATCATTAATGAAACAACATATTTATGTACTTCATCAACACGGATAACACCTTCCAATAATAGATATGCATTTAAAGCCATTGCTAAATTAGTTGTTTTTCATACTCTCCAACACCACAATTGGTGAAGAGGGTATGTTAACTTTGTCCTTTCGTATGTTATGCTGACTGTCTGCATTACGGCATGCTTACATCAGTAATAATTGACAGAAATATGATTTGAATAAAATTTGGCCTGAGTATTTGAGTAAAATCACTAAAATAAGTTCAGTATGTTAAGAGATATAGACTTATATATGAGACAACCTCTTAATTAAAGAGAAGAACCTTCGTAAAAGTATAAATTATACATAGACAAGTTATAATAAAATTTTTCCGTAATATCAAGAATCCATTTTGATAATTATATAAAAAATTATCAAAATGGATTCAGTAGAAAAAAGTTATGGCCAAGAAAATAATTTATTTTATGATTTATTAGGGTTTCTTTGTTTTGTATAAAAATGCTTTCATATAATGTATGTATGCGTATAATGTACATGTTTGAAACATAATATATTTATTTCATAGGCATTTGTGGTGAGGGTATTGAAAATTCGACATAGCCGAATATATCATTCATTCTTGTTTATATTTGAATTTCTTCAATTTTTGCTGGTCATTTCTGATTTTGATTTTTAAAGTTGGAACTTATTTGATTTTGTCATAACGGAAACATGAAAAATTATGAACTGACCTCGTAGAATTATATACTATTTAACTACTAGTTATATAAACCAGGGATTATAATTATTTTTATCATAAAATTATTATAACATTCATCATAAAAATCAGAAAACAACAATTATTTTATGTTTTTTATTTTTCGAGCAGAAATAACATTTATATTTGATTTTTATTTTATTTAAAATAAAAGCATTGTGTTTTACTACTATAGAGACAATAACGATCAAAATGTTGCACTTCAGTCCATTGTCTGACTGCCATTTTCAACAAAAATGTTTAAATAACAATTATTTTTGGTCCCTGCAATAAACGAATGTTTATTCTTATTGAAGAATTCTCTTTAAGTATATTTAATTTTTAAAATTAGTTGTATTAATATAAATAATGTTAAATATACCAATAATTCCTATGTTTGATGCTACTTTATTGACTATATATTAAATCTTGCGACCTGCATTTGGTTCACAAGGTTTACATGGACTTCGTTAAGTCGACTCAAAGAGTGTTTCTGAGTCAAAAGGTATACCTAAAAGTGATGGTGCATTATTTTTACAAGCTTAAGCACAAACCCATTATAACCCAACCACCTATGGTGGTGTAGGGTATAAAAATGTATAAAATAATAAAAATAGGCTTAAAAAAGTTTGCTTCTGCTTACAGTTTTCCAGCAAGTATGAAAAGGAAAGCAAACAGCAAAGTCAAAGAAACTATATAGCTTTAGGGATACAGTGAAGTAGAAATGAGCGATATTTTCACTACTGTGATTGGTAAATAACTGGTAACTGCAATGACTGAAGTTATTAATAATGTCGCTCTTTCTGATATGTTGCATACTCAAATGTATTTGCTTTATTTCAGAGTCAGCAGAGCATAATTCGCGATTCATCTAAAATGAAAATTATCCGTTTTTTACGGTGTACAATTTGACCTCTATAAGAAATATTCAATTAAATTATTAAACCCTCTTGTTGTCCGTGATTTTTATTTTTTTAATAAAAACATTCTAGTTTTTTTTTGAAATACTGAGAACACTGTCACTGTTTTAAAGAATAGTGATTTGAACATCACTTTCACTGGGAACGACGTTATTCAGAAATCACGGTATCGCTCATTTCTACAGTGAAGAGTTACTTACTTTTGCAGCCACTCACAGCAATTTGAAAGCTGAATATTTGCAATTGTATTTCATGTGCCTAACGATTTTATTTTTCTCTTTTTTGCGGAATTTTTTTATGATAATTTCAATATTCAGTATTAAAGAATTCAATGTTAAACCTGTTAATTCATCAAATTATAGATGGAAAATAAAAGATTAGATTAAAATATTATTTTTAATCGGGGCTTTAATTAAGTTAGTAATAAAGTAACAATCAAATGGAAGGACAACAGAGAAATTTAATTTATACCTGGATGACAGAAACAGCAATTCTGGCGCTAAAAAACGTTACTAAATGAACGGAAATTTCGAAACCTTATTCCTATATTAATAGTATGAATTGTTAAGAATTTATAGTTACTAATTTCTTACAGTTTTGTGCGCTAATGATTTTATGCTTTTGTAAAAGGCTTTCTAGGTTTTCCAGTTTTTTGTTGAAAAAATGAAAAGTTTCTAGTTTTAAATATCACTGTGAATTAGACACTGTATTTATTGCCAACAACTTAAATACATCTTTGTGAGAAACCAGCGAGTAAAACGTTAATGGCGCTTAAATTTTATATGTCACATGGTGGAAAAACTCTCACTCGGAGACAGTAAAAGATCAGCTGATTACTTTGTGCTCTATCTCTTGTTATGATTCTGTCAAAGTTTGTTTACATTTTTATACCCTGTATCACCATTATAAAATTGGTTTCATAAAATGAAAAATGTTCCTCCCGGAATAGGAATTCAAGGTCACAAAAGTCCTAAATAGTTAAATATGAGACAAACTAGTTTTATAATATTCCAAGACGATGTGCCAAATTATCGGTCCATTGTTTCTTATACAATTCCTCTTCAAAATATCATTTTGAAGGATTTAAATCTCATGATACGTTATTATTGCTATACGAATTGGTCAAAGTAAAATAAACATAAGCAAAAATTGATGTGTGAAATTTTACGATTTTCGGTCCATAGTTCTAGCTTCCATATAACGTCAACATAAAGATAGTACCATTATTATAAAAACCATTATACGAGGGTGGTTCATTAACTTTTGGTATCTAACGCTTATAAGCAATAATGTGGTGTAGAGTATTAAATAGTCACGTTTAACCGACTTTACTTGATTTTTATTGATTTTATTTTATTATTTTGTTTCGTAAACACTTTTTGACGTTTAAAACAGAAATCCCAAAAACAAAGTTGCCTGTTGTTTTTGTAATGTTGTATTTGTTGTTGGTCAGCATGAAAGTTTTTCTATTTTGATCTGTCATTTCTAATCCATTTTCGAAACTTGGAAACTGTTTTGTTTTATTTTTCTTTTCCATCGTTCTTCCGTCCCTTTTTTTACTCTTCGTAAAGACTTATTCTATGGTTATGGTTAAATTTGAAAGAAGTCTAATGTCCTGAAAAAGAAAAATTAAGTTAAATTAAATTCCACTTTATATTCCGATTCGCATAGAGTAAATGAAGATGCAAATGACCTGACTGATGTAGGAGAAACAAACATTGAATCATTATATATGTCTTCAGAAATTATCTTTAATATTATAAATATATTGGAGTCTTCAAAGCAAAGAAGAGGCGACCCATTCAAGATTTAATGAAGGCTCATTGTATACCTTATAATAGTTCATATGATTCAAATTGATATTCGATTGTTTCAATAAATTTCAGAAAATGTATTTAATATGTTTCAAACTGAATTTCTGGTAAGAATAATTTTCAATTTATTTCCAACTTTATAAATTTTTGTTTTTAATTTGAGGATTACTGTTACTTAAAACAAGATGGAGAGTATCATCAGGTAAAACTGACAGATCGCAAATATTTCAATATAATTTTTCTACTAAGTAAATTTTAATATTATATAATATTTTAAAGATTTTCGTTTCCGAGGTGGTTGATTTTGTAAGTATAATGAAAAATTGAAGATTGAAACAGCTCAATAATGTCCATGTGAAATTGTATTAAAATTTATTTAATTGTTCCATTATAACAACATTATTTCCAAAAAATAGCGTGTTGGGAACTCTGTGCAATGTGCGGTTAATTTAAAATTTAAAATCTGATTAGTTGAAGTAATGAATAACTGATTAATCAATTATTAAAAAGTATTCCTTAATTAATTAAGTGATTAATATTATTACGTTCTGAAGTTTGAGTAAAAGTAATTGAACAATCAAAATTTAAATAAATGCATCAATTACAATTGAAATTAATTGAATGTTTGCCGGAATGTTTACTCAAACGATTAATCGGATATCCCTAATTCGTTTTAAATTTTTATTCCGTTAATATTTATTACTATTTATAAAATTTGAGGAATTTACGAAAAAAAAAATTAATAAAATTACACCTTTCTTCATTATATTTACTATGTTTTTTGGTTCAGTGTAGTATACGATTAGCTTGAATTATAAAATTCAGATTTAATATAATCAATTAAGATTGATAATGAATATTTATTTTTTTATTTTTGTAAAAGGAGTTGTATGTAAATATTAGTAACCCCATTTGGTTTGAATACTTGTCCAAATAAGTAGGTTAATGGTATAATATATATTAAAATAAGTACATTATTTAAATATGTAATTAAGTAGTATTTCTAAATCAGAAATTATATATCGCTACATTTTTAAGATTTTTTATATGATAATGATTTTATAACAAAACTTTATCAAAATCAAATATGAGTCAAATATTAACTTGCAATCTAATATTATTTCATTTGACTATAATAATGATTCATTAAAATTGACTTATTTTAAAATATATATTTTTTACACTTATCCGATTTTGATGATTAAGAGAATAGTAATGGGATGTATTTACTTATAAATTATAGTTAAATTTTATTATAAATTTATAACTAGTTTTTGTAAAAAATGGTTTAATTCTGAGTTGTCTTAGATATCGGTCTAAAACTTCATTGTTACATGACTTATTTTTCTAGTTTAAAGTAGCAAGTTGTTTTGGTCAATAACAAACAATCTATCAAAATTTCATTGAATTCAGATCATTATTGTTACCGTGAGATACTCAGATTTTGATATAGGGCGTTAGTTGATACCTTCATGACATTGCATACGGAATAAAAATGTTTATATATGGATAAATGAATAACAATCAAATGGATTATATCAAAATCTGTCTAACTCTGTAAAAATATGAATATCGTTAAATTGATTCTGCCACCATAAGTGGTTAGTGGATTGTGCGTTTATGTGGGCTGATGTTTGCAAAATACAGAAAACATAGTGTTTCACCCACATTTAAGCATACCGATGGAATCAGTACTTCTTTAAAGTTGTTTAAACACTTTTAGAGTTTTTATGTGTTATTATTTTTGGCTAAAAACTGATGATCGGTGTAATTTTATATATATAGCTCCCATACCTATATTCCACCAGGTAGAGAGAGCATGTAGCTACCCTAGAGAGCCACTTCCGATAATCACTTTCAAGTGCAATAATTTTAAAAAATGTGTTCTATTGTGATAATATTCTATATATTTCAGATTTATACAACCAGAAAATACTGTAGCAAATTGTACGATAATAGATCAATAATTTCCTATAGGCATCATATAATCCTCATCACCACAAAATTGACTCAAATGGCACAAATGGCACATAAATATTTTAAATTAGTATGTTTTTTTAGAGTCACCAATCGTAAAAATCTACGATGGTCAGCAAGTGATTTTCTTACCTGCGTCATGGTGTAGAGTTTTCTTGTAGTCTGTCTTCTTTTGTGTCGTATTTAACCTCCAATTTTTTTTAAATATATTTCAGAGCAACTTGTAAAATATATTGATTAATTAATACATTCAATTAATTGTCTAAAAATGTATATACATATATAAATATTAACCTAAAATTTGAATAAATATTAACATTTGCTTGACATTATTTCTTTTTTTTGCATATTGGGTTATTATATGCATGCCTCTTGGTAAGATTATACATATAAACATATGTATATATATATATTATATGCAGTTGCATATGTATATGTTTATTTGTAAACAAAAAGCTCTCAGATATGAATTTGTTTGTTGGTGCATTTGTGTGTTTACTGTTAGTATGAATGAATATAAAATATAAAAACAAAGAAAGTGTTAATTCATAAAATAAAAAAGAGTTTAACATTTTTAAGGAAACATTCAACCAGATAATAATGTTACATAACATTATATATATATACAGTTTGGTGCAAAAATGCGGCAATGATTTTATGTTTTTAATAAATGGGTTTTTATTCATAGCAATTTTTGTATAAAACTATAAATGTTTCATTTGACTGAATGTCGCTATGTGTGTTTCTTTAAATAATTAAGAAAAAATGAATGCTAAATTTTGATTAAAAATAATGAAGAAGTTTTCTGTTATTCGGGTTATGGCCTGGATTTTGCTCCAAGGTAATGTATTTCGGTTAATGATAAATTAAACATTTTGTTATTCACATTTGGAAACATAATTTACTTGAATTTTAGTGATAAAAAATGATATAGAAAAAAATTTTTAACTACTTATAAATTTGGCAACGTACAATCCCTTAGAATTAATTAAAATATTGAATTCCTTAACAATGAACAGTAAATTTTAAAAAAATATAGAGCGACAGAAATTCATTAATTAATTAATTTCTTTGAGGGGTTTTCTGAACAGGTCATCAAACAAGTTATACGACTGATGGGTTTGAATCTAATGGACCCATCTAAATTTTCTCATTCTCATTTTCTTGGTTTTATTAATTTTCTTACACACTGTTATTTCATATTAACAGAAAACTGGTTTCACATGCACATACATATTTCTCATAACCTATTACATACAAATTTTTATTTGTACGGATTATAAAGAGTGTTATTATAAAGAGTTACTATATAAGAGACAATTACAACACAAGTGTTAATTTTTTATTGTTAACTATGTTTAAGATAATGTACTAAAAATGACCATTATAAAAGAAGGTCCAAAAAGTTTAAATAAAATTTTAAAAAAGTACAAACACAAACGTACATACATGAGTACTTTACAATATATTTTCAATGTCATAAAATGTAAAAATATTAAAGACATTTTAGCTTTTTTTAAAGTTTACAAAATAAATTATTATTATCGGTCAAGGTCGTACGCAGAATGTCACTCCTACATTTGCGTCATTTGAATATCGTATCAGTTTCATAATTTTTATCGACATCGTAACAAATTTCATTATAACAAAAAGAAAATAATGTTTACAAATTATTAATACGTATTATATCAAAACATTTACTTAAATATTCGTAATATCATGTATTTATGTTAAAACAATATGAGAGTTATTACATAAATAAATAATAAGAAGCGCGAAAGAAACCAATAGTTATTAAAAATGGGTCAGGGTCATATATTCTGTATAACAATAATTAACTAATAAATAACATAACAATACATACATACACATATACATACACACATACATACATACATACATACATACATGCATACATACATACATACATTTATACACACATATATATTTATATACATATGTACATACATACAAATAAGGACAAAACAAAACATTTTCATTTTTAAAAAATGAATCTATCTACACACCCAAAAAAATCACTGGACCGATTATTTTTGAAATGAAGTTCATATAACTAAGTATAAAGGCAAAATTTCATTCTAACTTATCGGTTTATAATTGACAATTTTACAAAAGTTTTTCGCTTGGACTTAGAGATTGCCTCAGGTTTCGGCCTATATCTTTTAATATACTGAACCAATTCTCCTGGTGTTAAATAGAAAACTTTTGAGGACTATAACAAATACTTAGGTCAAATTTTAATTTTTGTGGATGAGAGCTTGCCAAAAACAGACAGACGGACAGACATAGCTAAACCTTCTCAGATTTTGATTTGGTGCAAAAATAAACTATTGAAGATTCTTGCAACAATAATAAGGTATAATAAACTTTGAATTATATGTTATATATTTGAGAAAAGTGTTTTGAAAGAATTTCGAGGTTGTCTCAGAAATCGGTCTATAACTTCTTACGATAATACCAAAAAATCTAGCAAAAGTTTATTAAACTCGGATTGTTATCGTGACTATGAGAATGTTTAAAATAGACAGACAGAGAGACAAACAAGGCTAAATCGATTTAGATTTTGATATGAAATGTATAATTTATGGGGCCTTAAACCATTTGTGGTGGATTTGTGATTCACTTGTGGTTATAAACAATTCAATAATCAATTAGATTGATTTTAAGAATTTGGTCGATATTGTGACCATGAGAATGATTCCAACAGACCCACGAACAAGGCTAAATCGACTCCACTTATGTTGGTGAAGGTTATCAAATTTTTTCATATTACGAATTAAGGTCGATTTATATATCTTTCATATAAAAAAGATTTAAAGAAATATATTCTATACTTCTTTTATGAATATATTAAATATAATGAAATCGAAAAGGTCTTCTGAAGTTAAAGTTTCATTATTCTGCTTATCAACGTGATATGTCTCCGTGTATTTTATGTCTCAAAATATCGCTACGGGAAGTCGATTCATATAATATAAGCTGCATTACAGAGAGTTCTGAAGGCATAATGTAGAGTAATTTGATCACCCTTAAGGGGATGAAATATTATTTTTTAGACAGAAAAAACTCTTATTTAAACTTTATTGGTCAATAATGTTTCATGTCTGTGAAGGGTATTATATATTCGGTATTATTTATTTGTTTTGTACTGTCAACGATATGCAATGTTCTTTATTGTCATTATCGGATATAAAAAGATCATTTTAAAATTGCGCTTTCGCCATTCATATTTCTGTTTTAAGGACTTAACATGTTATTTATAAAAACCTTTTTAAAATTTATGACAGAAATTCGTTTTTATTGACATTTTTAAATAACATTGGTGTCTGTTGGTTTATCACGTCAGTAGCAGATGTTCTCTTTGTACTAAACACTTTTCTTATACCCAGCTTTTACAATATTTATGTAAAAATGTAACTTAAATCTTAAAAGTAAACTTTAAATCTGCATAAAAATAATGTAACCAGATAAAAGTTTAATAAATATCACTCAATTTAGCAAAACACTTTATTGTTTATGAACTACTTAGGTAATTAATTAGTCTTAGATAATTTAGGTTTAAAAAGCCTTTGTTATGAAAAATAAATGTATTAAAGTATAATTCTTTCAATAAGGAAATTTGTGGAATAGGAAATTAATTCCAATTTAGTTTTTTTTTATTTTTTAAAAATATTCGTATTAAATAATGGAAAAATATCAGGTAATTTAAATTTACATATAAAAATATCGATCAACTGTTTAGTACAATTAAGAAAGTGGTCTCACGGCTTATTTAAGTCTTCAGTAACTTGGTGAGTTATTTAATTTTGATTTTGTAATATTGTGCTCATATATTACAAGTTATTTTGGCCAGTTTATTTTGCCAAAAAAAAATTTAAGGCCGACAAATTTGTGTGATTTTTACGTAATTTAAAAGATTGAATTTGAATCATTAATTATTTTGAAAATCGTATTAATTTAGTTTTTAAGTATGAAAAATATATCATAAATTTGTTTACTTCTGGAGTTTTGAAATAAGCATTTGAGAAGTAAAAAATCTTTGTGAAACCGATTGAAAATTGTCTTTTATATATATATATATATATATATATATATATATATATATATATATATATATATATATATATATATATATATATATATATATATATATATATATATATATATATATATATATATATATATATATATATATATATATATATATGTATATATGTATACATACACTCATACATACATACATATTTCTTTCTTCCAGGTGTTACTCATTTCGTACTTATTTGTAATTTTACGATAACTTAAGTTTCATTCAAGAAGAAAGAAATTCATATATATTAAGTTTAAGATAATAAATAATTCATATATGTATAACTTACTAGTATCTGCTTATATGTAGTAACAATATTTATTAAACTATTATGAAATTAAACTTTACACAAAAGTATTGTTTTGTTTTATTGTTTTTTTCTGTTTTTTGTTTTTTTTTTTTATTTATTTTTTTTTTGGTGAGATTGATTAATTCAATAATTTAAATTACTTTTTTATTTCAAATCTCTTATATGTTGTAAATTATATTTCTTTTCAAAAATATAAAAAAAAACAAACAACGACTTTTTATTTTTGGCTAAAGAAAATGTTGCGCGTTTTCTTAACAATGTTAAAATGTTTGTAGCATTTTTAAAATTATTACAACGTTACGCATATGTAACGGTTTAATAGATTCAAATTATCTGCAAACATTTAACATTAAATAGAATATGACCAGATTTATTTGTGAAGAGAACGAAAAGATTGCAACATTTTTTGTTTTGAGATTTAAAAACGAAAGTATTTGAAACTTATTTAATCACAATCTTCAGAAGCATACATACATTTAAGCACGAAATTTTTCGGAATGAATGTAATCGAATTTGCAATAGAAATTAATATTTTCTATATTTTATTTATTATTATTTTTATTATTGCTATTATTTACTTTTTTATATAGTTTTCTTTTTCTTCGCTTTATTTAATATATGTATATTTATTACACTTGTTTATTGTATACACTTCTTTTACAAACACGCGTTTTGAATTTTAAAAACACAGAAAATATAACGGTACACGTTATTTTGGCGGTTACAAAATTCAATTGAAATTACTTAAATATTTATAAGTTTTTTATTTTATTTTTTTTTAATTTTTTATTTTTTATAAATAAATATATATATTTTTTGAAATTCGTGCAGTGTCCGTTAGTTTAATGCGCCCCAATGTACGTACAAATTATGTCTACTATCTTTGATATCGACTAAGTCCCACCGAACTCTAATGATTTAAAAAAAGTAAGCAAGTAAATAGGTAAGAAAGTTTAAAGCGCCGAATACCCATCATCATCATCGACCACATATGTAAGTATATACATACTCATAAATATACCAATATTTATACGTATGTACATAAATAAATGTATATTTATTTACAAACTCTGCAGCTGCAGCTTATATATATGTACATAAGTGTGCTTGTTTATAAGTCTGTATACATATGTATGCGTTAACCCATCAAAGCCGTGTTTAAAGTGTGGCGGTCACTATTTCTGGTAAATGCATGAATTAATTGTCACTTTCCTGTATATGTGTGTTTGTATGAATTTGTGTTTAGTTTTTGTTGTTTATTTATTTATTTATTATTTTTTTTGCACAATTTTTAAAACTAAATGTATACGAAATTCCATTTCGATATTTATTTAATAGAAATTTATTTCAAAATTTAATATTTGTTGTTGTTGTTTTTATTTTTAAATTCTGGCAGAAAGTTGTTCATACCAAAATATTTTAAATAAAAAATATATGTCAATATTAAATTGTCCCTAGACTACTTCCAAACAGTCACCAATACGAAAATATGCGCAACTTATCAACATACACTCAGAGTTAAAAAGTTAAATGCAGGTCACATACGATAATATGAATTTGAGGAAATCGTCGGGTTTTGATTTAATTACACCGTCAATTAAACCTATCAAATTATAATAATTTTAAAACCAGAAAACACCTCTCAAAGATTTTTAAAAATTATTTCTAAAAAAAGTACCAAACTTGAGTGATAGAAATATCATCCCAGATCACCAATTTGGTTTTTATGAAAAGTATTAGATCACTGAACAGATTCATTTTGCAAAAAATGCGGCGACAATTTTACATTTTAAAGAATGTTTTTTTTTAATATTTATACAAAAATGTTTTAATTGTGAATGTAATTATGTATATTCTCATAAGCAGTTAAGAAAAATAATTTTTTTACTTTCGAAATATGAAAAATTTCTAGTAACCCTTTGCATTTTTAGACAGTTCACTTGATTGGGCATAGGCTTATACAATTTAGAGACATATTCAATGTTTTGCCATCAGATTGAAACCTTTTAATTTTTGTTTCATCTGACCGTATAAACTACAAATGAAGCAAAATTGTTTCTATGAAACGAATTTCGAAATTGCAGTCTGTCAATCTATCAATGTTCAAAACTCACATTTTTGGCAAATAATATTTTCTTGTTTCCAGATTTTTTTGTGTACAATTCAGACTTTCTTATTTGATTTATAACCAACATTCATAAGTTTTCTGTCAACGTTTCGTCTATACACTAAAACGACTTCTTTGGAGCTTTTAATTTTACCATTTAAGAAAAACCCTCAAAGAAAAGAAGCAAGTGTAACTGAAATTTTTTAAGTAATTCTTTTGTTTTTAGAAAAATACTGTTATTTATAAGGTTTTCAATACCTCTGTTAGTTCTGGGGATTGAACGTAGTGAAAATTAAAATAAATAACCTCGGAATAAAAGTAAGGTAAAAACCTCAATACGAGGATGTTTAATTATTTCTCAACCATTTACATAAATACACATAGTGATACTTAGGACAATTTTGTTTTTCTGCAAAAATTTGCCATATTTTTGCACCAAACTGTAATTCGAATAACTAAGAGATAAGAACATTTTTTAATTAAAGAAATATGTTTCTGACTCTTTTGGGATTAAATGTTTTTTTTTAAGTTTTGTATTAGGGTTTAATAAAGAAATTCCTATTTTAGTGAACATATATTACGAGTAAAATATTGAGAATACTCGACAATGTACTGGGACTTTTATTATATTTATTTGCACTCGCTGTTGGCACTTTTGCACTACTGTACACGTTTCTTCAAAGACATGAGACATGGTTGAAAGGTTGGAGGATACAAGTAAATGCGAAAGGGAAACTGTCACCTTGGTTTGCTAAGTACGAGAAGTGAGATCCACAAATACCTTTGATAAAACAAAATTTGGAGAAAGTGCGAAAGAACGGAAGGTCTGATCTCTCTCTCTCCCTCTCTCTCTCTCTCTCTCTCTCTCTCTATATATATATATATATATATATATATATATATATATATATATATATATATATATATATATATATATATATATATATATATATATATATATATATATATATATATATATATATATATATATATATATATATATATATATATATATATACATGAACCAGATCGGAGCGCGAATATATATACTCAAGATCTTGGAAAAAATTGAATCTAAAACTATAAAAATTTAAATCCGAAGTACTCTGCTATTACTATGCTAAACTTTATACAAATAAATTGGTTCTGCCCCACTATGCAATAGGGAAAAAGTTTTACTTAGCGGTAAATCTAAATTGATCAAATTCATCGAAGAGCACTGGGTGTTTGCTACTTTCCTAAATAAACAAATTGCAAATAACAAAATATTTGTTTCTTTCTGGCAACAAATTTGTTAATAAGTTATTCCAAAACTACTTTAATTGTTAGTCGATTTTGGGTCAAATACAAGGTATTATTGGCAAATATTTTAATAAACTTTTAATAAATTGTGTTTGTTTTTTTGTTTGTTTTGTTGTTGATTAAATTATATATATAAATATAAATAAAGATATCAATGTCATCGGAAAAACATTAAAAATATACTTTATTGAAGGGACATTTCAACAGAGTTTTTTAAGTAGAATGTTTGTATATATTATTAGGGAGGTACAAAATTAAGAAAATAGTTTATTCTATCTTCTATATAAATATATGTAAAAATGGATCTGTGTTTCTTAGTCTGTTTGTTTGGGACTTATAGATAAACTATTCGACCGATTTTCTGAAATTTTCACAGAATGATCCCCATATACCCGAAAGTAACATAGGCTATAAAAATTTCATAGGACATGGCAAATATTGGTAATCGTAATATCTAAAGAAATATAATAACGAGAATTTTCAAATTTGGTTTCAATCACTTATTCAAGGAACTGTTTTACTTGACAAAATATAGGACGGATAGGATCAGGGGTAGAGGTAACCACCATACAAAACAAATATTGATTATCGAATACCTTAAGATATATAACAGCGAGAATTTTCAAATATGGTTTCAATTTCTTCTTCAAAGAACTTTTTCACTGGACAAAATGTAGGACGGATAAGATCAGGAGGAGTAGTAACTCCCATATCAAGAATATATTGGTCATCGAATATATATAAGGAAATATTTTATTGGGAATTTTCAAATTTGGTTTCATTTTTTTACGAGGCAAAGTGAGAGACGGATAGGATCAGGAAGTTTTAGCCCTCATACAAGGCAAGTATTGATCATCGCATATTTAAAGAACTATAACAAACAAATTTTCGAATTTGGGCAATCCGCAATAGTTCTCAAACCATTCACTTTCTCAAGAATTTATTTTACTGATCAAAATATAGGAGGGGTAGGATTAAGGAGAAGGGTACTCCCATACAAAGTTCCAATTACTTTCCCACGGATCTTTTTTATTGGCCAATATGTGGGACGGATACGATAATGGCGAGGGATACCATCCACCTTATAAAGGTAATTAATAAAAGGAAGCTTTGAGAATGTTCTTGGAGAATAATAAAAGATGTTAATATAAATACAGAATGTTCCGTAAATTCTGACATGTTTTTAAAAATTTTCAAGACCAAAAATAAAACAGTTATCTCTGGTCAAACAAAATAATGTTAAAGTTATTAATTTAGTCATTTTTTATTTTTTTAATTTTAAAGGTATTGTGTTTTATAGACTTTGTATAACATTTATTCATTTACAAACAATTAATCATGGTAACACTGTTTGAATTCCAATCAACATGATTGTAGCAAAAGAAAAATAATATGGCAACTATTTTGGAGACTTTAAACATAACCAATAATAACAACCAAAAATATTTTGTTAAGCTTTAAAAAGCTTTCTATATGTGATTAAGATTAAAAACGTTACGAATAAAGCTTCAAAAATTTGTCTTCATCTTAAAGCTTTTCTTCGATTTGTGTGTTAATTGTTTAAATTTTTATTTAGTTTGAAATGTTTTATTAAATTTTTTTCTTTTTCAAAAGAATTTAAACTTATATTGAAAAAATATAAGTAGAGAATTATTGTTTTCAAAAATTTTAAATTTATTGACATTTTAATTTTAATTCACTTCTCATAATGGAACTTGAAACAAACTAATCGTAACATTGACTTAAATTGTTTCAATTAAATGTATTTAAGTTTGGGGTCAACTAATATTACACATATTAGAGAATCTCTCGTTATTAATTTAAAAAATTATAAAAAATTACAAAAAAACTTCACTCACTATGAAACAATGTTCAATTGACATCTATGAAGCAAAATCATAACTGATAAAAAATGTTAATTCAACATTGTCTCACAATAAATAAACATGTTCTAAGAATTTCCTTGATATTTTGCTACTAAAAATGGATTTTAAAATATACCTTTCTATAATTTTATATATTAATATAGAAAGATTATAATGTGTCTTAAATTATCCTAATTTTTCAATTTAAGTGTTTTTCTGTGTGCAGTATTTATTTCTTTTAACTTACTCGTGGATTTTTAAAAAGATACATAAAATGTATGAAAATAGCAAAATATTGCTGGATAAAGCCTGGTTTAGGTTGGATTAAAGAAAAAGTTAGATTGTTTTTTTTTTTTTTTTGGAAAAATAAAATTAATATTCAAAATTGAATTGATGAATTTTATTACAAATTCCAGTATATTGTCGGTGTACCACCATGTTTAAAATAATTAAAAAATCACACTTATACAAAAAAATCACATATATACAAAAAATAATAATAATAATAATAATAATAATAATAATAATAATAATAATAATAATAATAAGAACAATCCGTATAAAACGCTTTTAAAACTTTGTATGTTTTCATTAAAGTGATCAACCTTTTGTATTAGGTTTGTCAACATAATTATAATTATCCAACTATTAGGATTAAAAAAAAAGTTAGATTGTTTTTTTTTTTTTTTGGAAAATAAAATTAATATTCAAAATTGAATTGATGAATTTTATTACAAATTCCAGTATATTGTCGGTGTACCACCATGTTTAAAATAATTAAAAAATCACACTTATACAAAAAAATCACATATATATATATATATATATATATATATATATATATATATATATATATATATATATATATATATATATATATATATATATATATATATATATATATAAATAATAATAATAATAATAATAATAATAATAATAATAATAACAATCCGTATAAAACGCTTTTAAAACTTTGTATGTTTTCATTAAAGTGATCAACCTTTTGTATTAGGTTTGTCAACATAATTATAATTATCCAAGTATTAGTAGAGCAAATGGAATTGCAACCTAATATTGTCCGAGGAGTGCGGACAAATCTGGAAGGAAACATTTTTGAAATTAAATAGCTAAAATTAAAGCAAAAATTGTCCTTAATAATAGAAACATTCTAACAACTAGTTGAGGTCCATCACAGGAAATCGGTTTGTCAAAATTGGAACAGGCATTCACAAATCTATCAAGTAACATTTTACAGAAAACAAAGAAATTAATCCAAATTGAGGAAAAGAGTCAATTGGAAAAGAAAAAGAAGCAACAGTGACTTTGATTGAAGTTTCCAATAATTAAATAAATAACAGCATCCATTGGAAGCCGCAAATAAGCATTGAAGCTAAAATATTGTTTATTAAATATGATTTTAGACAGGTACACTTACTAGCAGTGCACAGTTCAATTACAAAGGATTAGAGTTGTCTCTTAAGCGTCGCCTGATTAATACCACACTTACAACATTATTTTCACCATAAAAAATAAATAAATAAATAAATAAATAAATAAATAAATAAATAAATAAATAATTTCAAAGACAAGAAAGGATCAAATGATATCAACTTTTACAAGCTCTATTTCAGATATCACTTTGAAGGGCATAAATCTTACAAAATTATACGAGAAATAATAACTCAGTAAAAAAACTAAAAAAATTATACGAGTATCGTTCATTAATTTTTCATAACTGCTATTTATAAGCAACTTTGTAGTAGGGTATTACATAGTCGGGTTTGATCGACTTTAACATTTTTACTTGTTTGTACATAAAATTGTTTGAAAATTTTGTGTTAAAATCAATAATTCCTTAGATTGTTTAAAATATTCCTAATGTGAAGACAAATTCTAAAATTGACTTTTTTGACATTGGTTTTTGTCTGTTTGTTTGTTTTTTGGGACAGCTAAACTACTGGCCGGTTTTGCTGAAATCTTAACAGAATAACAAATCTCGTTACGACCAGGGGAGAGGTATCAAGAAACTGTTTATTTTACAAAATTATTGACGGATAGGATCAGGGGGAGAGGTAACCCCCATTTATAGAAAATACTATTCATCGAATATCTAAAGAACCCCTTCAGGGGAAAAGGTACCCCCTTTCAAGGATAATATTGATCATCGAATATCTAAAGAACTATAACAGCGAGAATTTTCAAATTTGGTCTCAACCACTCTATCAAGGAACTCTTTTACAGACAAAACGAAGGACGGATGGGATCAGTGAGAGAAGAAGCCTCCATGCAAAGGAAATTTTTATAATCAAAAAAAACCACTCACCGAGAGTTTTCAAATATGGTCCCAATAAATTTTTCACGTAACAGTTTTATTGGACAGAATGAAGGGCGGATTGGATCATGGGGAGAGGTGTTCCTCATACAAGAAAATGTTGAATATCGAACATCTTAAGAATTATAACAGCAAAAGCTCTCAAATTATACCCCAAACACTTTCTCAATAATTTGTTTTTCTGATCAAAAGGCGGGTAGGATTAAGGGGAATGGTATTCCCATACAAAGTAAATATGATTAATTGAATATCTAAAGAACTATACAAACAGGAGTATTCAAGTTGTTTCCAATTACTTTCTCAAGGATCTTTTTTACTGGCCAAAATGTAGGACGGATAGAACTAGAATGTGTGACCCCCTATTCAAAGCATATAATAAGGAAAGATATATATATTAAAATTGCATTTAATATATGCAAATATTAAATACAATTTTAAACGGACAGTACCAGGGGCATTTGGCAAACTGTCTATTACATAAATTAATCTTGGACTGAGGATAATGTTTGTGCAGCAAAGCGCAAGTATTATTTATATTTTAAAACTACACTTTGTTTTGAAACTCAAACTTTGAAATTTTTTTACATATAGGATAAAGCCAAACTTGTGTTAAATAGTTGCTCAAACTCGAGGGAGAAGTGGTCTTGTCCCCAAAGAGATTTTAGTTGCAAGATATACATTGTAACATTGGTCAGAATAAATAAATTGCAAGTGCAAGAAAATTGTACAATTTTTAAGTGGATTTTTTTAAAATTTCTAACGGTGTAAAAACATAAAGTCTTATGTATTTTATTAATTATTTGTTTTGCAATTATTACAAATTATAAAAGAAATAAGATCTATATCGACTATTTGAAATCGAAAGTATAGTTTGTCTTTTACGACATTACCTCTTCCATTGATATAGCGAATCTATGTTGAGTACTGGCTAATGTAATCTAATTGTCGCAATTTCTCTGGAGAAGCTTTAACCACTAAGCGAAAATTTGTAGTTTGTGATCATACTGTTCGATCTTCAAATAGTCCAATTTTCCCGATCATACTTACGGCATGTTAGTTGAGTTCTACTGATTTAAGAAAAATTCTTTTACAAATGCTACAAAACACAAAATTTATTGATATGTGATTTATTGAGCCAAATTAATAGAATTTCATGAAGCTTTATGCCATATCTGATGCATTAACACGCAAACAGGTTACGAAATTTTCTTCGGGATATCTTCAGCTATTGGATATTTTGACATCAGGCATTGTAATAACTGTAATAACTGTTCGAAGACAAATCATCAAAATTTTTTTAGTAAAAGTTTGCAGTTCTTATGAAATGAAATGAAAAGGAATAATATTACTTACAAGTGAGTGATAAATAATATTTCCTTACAAGTGAGTGAATCGGATGTTAAGAATTTATTAAAAATGGTCATCGTTAATAACGTCTTTTGAATTTGGTTTTGACTTGGGATCAATTAATCGATTTTTTTACATCAATGAGTAGATCAGATCAGTTACCCAAAAAATCTCAAAAAATAGAGACAATTCTAGCTCCTTTTTAATTACATCTCTCATCTAATATTGGTATACACTTGTTTCTTGTCATCCAAAAGAGCATTGAACTTATGCATCTTGTACTCTCTTCTATCTTCAAAAAAGTTAAAGCGAATAAGTTAATTTATTTAAATGTTTTTAAGAAATCGTTAAAAAATTAAATGTTCATATACAGTGTCGAAGCACAGCAAGGATTTTTGGTTTTATCTTAATTATTTTGCTATTATAACAAAATTTGGTATCGGTTAGCTTATTTACAAAGTAAGGTAATTCCAAGCACTTATTTTATTCGTCTGAGAAGTTTTTAAACGACTAAAAATTAGGAATAAAAAATAATATATTTGTTGTGCCAATTGTTTTGTTCGGGACTGTATTTTTAATGGAAAAATTATATTTTTTACTATTTAAAAATAATATTTAATTAAAGCGATGCTCACGAGGGTGAACAAATACTGGACTGTATCATTTAGTTCTTCTGAGTTGTTGTTGTTAGCTTGGCTTCTTGACAACTTGGAGTTTCTCAAGGATGTTGCTTTCAACTGATATGTAAAATCTTGAAGCCTCTTGAGTAATACCAGTCACTATGTTTTGTGACATTTTTAAACGAAATCAATGGATCTGAACGCCAAAATGGAAGTGCTTTTACTGGGACTCTCGCGATTTTCATTTGTGGTGCCCAGCAGACACCAATGTGATGAAAAATGCAGATATATATAAAATGTCCTGATTTTGAAAAAAAAAAAATATGAAATAAATAACCTTAAAAGCAAGTAAGAATGTTATGTTCGACTGCGCCGAATTTTAAATTAACCTCAAAATATGGGCCGCAATTTTGTGATACAATAATAAATCCAAAGAAGCCATATTTTTCTGGGATCATTAATTGACCCAGCTCCCATATATATAAAACTCTTAAATTTGAACAAATGCTATTGAAATTTGGCACAATTAATTTTTTAACTATTTTAAATACATGTTATAAATTTTATTTACATGGGTCCATATTTTGATATAGCTCCCATATAACGCCCCTTCACGGAAAACGGGTTTGAGCTTATAAAAAACTAAATAAACACTAATTCCATTAAAACTCGATACAATAATTTTTTAAATATTTTTAATATATATTTTTTAATTAGAACAATCTCAGTCTATATTTTGATGTAGCTCCCCTATCAGGCCCCTCAACCAAAACAGTTTTCAGGTTATAAAACTAATGAATAAAAATCAATTCGACGCAATTATTTTGCTTACTGTTCTGAAGATATTATGTTAAAATTAAATTTAAAATTATATAAATCAAAATCTTAGTAGATTTTCTTCTGTCTGTATATCTGCTCACATCCACAAAACTGGGGTTATTTGAAAATTAAAAAAAAAAAAAATAACAATTAGCAAATCAAGAGAGATAAAGGGAGAAATATTATGAATCTGATTTCATTATATTAATTATATTGATCTCCCTTGCGTTTAAGTCTATAACTTTCTTACATCTTTTATTAGTAAGAAAGTAATAACCAAAATTACGGTTTAACTACTACATTGTTGAACAGTTATACAAGCTACATGTCGTAACGAACATTTTTATGTGCTAGTTCGATCAAGGGTACAAGTAGGTACATACGTGTATGAGTCTGGGTGATGGATAAATTAAAATATTGAATAAACAACAAAAGCGACTGAAAACTGTATATGTAAATATGTGTTTTTTATTATTAATCGTTATTTCTTTTTCTACACGGTGTTTATTAGGTTCGAACACTTCATGTTCGTTGTTGTGTTTTGTTCGAAAATTTTTTCTTGGGTTTATGTAGATAAGTGAGCATTTTTTAACTCTCGAGTGGAAGTTAACTTAAAATATGTAAAAAAATATTTGTTTAGAAAAAAATAATTGTTATTAAATACGATCAATTATTTATTAGCAATCAAAAGGCAAACATTGAAATTTTCCAAAATTTACCGTTGTTTATGTGATTTTTTGTTAATTATTTAAATTTATTCGCTTATGTGTATTGTGTGTGTAATGTGAAACGTTAAACGTTTAAATGTGTTTTAGTAGAAATTATAATAATATAAAACATTAAATGCATAAAAAACCAATAAAAATAAATAAATAAATAAATCTTAAAGGTATAATTTTTTAATTATAACGGCTAATAATTTAAAGGATTATGGTATATAAATATTTTATTAAACTGAATAAAAATTTTGCCGCCATATTGTCATATATTCATATATGAATTATCAGTGATATACACCATTATACAACAACACAGAATATATTGTGGTAAATTTTATGCAAAATCTTATATTTATGTTTATATTCAAATCAATAACAAAACTATGACCGTGTAACATCTGATATAAGAATCTCTTAAACGGTGACCATAAGAAATATCTAAAAAAATATATTTCACTGAAGATAACAGTGTTTATTTCTCAAACATTATAATATTGTAATAATTAACAGACAGAGGGAATGGATTAAAAGAAACCTATTTTATGTTGGATATAATGTAAAGTTATAAACTTTTTATTTAAGCATAAAACATTCGAAAATTGACAATTTAGTGAATTTTTGTAGAATAAAAAATTCCAGTTATGTGAATAAACGATATACTCAAAATCGAAGTCCATATACAACAGCCTTTTGATTTAAAAACTTAGAAAGTTTGGATACGTTTTGTGGGTAGGCTTTTGTCGCAAATTCCTACAGATTTCCTTACAAGCATAAATAGTTCTTTAAATTAATTATTTTTTTTATTTTTTTAATTTATTCAAATTATAATAAACATAAAAAGCAATATAATCTATAAAACTTTGATATTAATATTTTTTATATTATTTTTCAACTGACATACATATATAAATCATACTGATTAACAAGTTATCAAAGGAAATATCATCACGCTTTTAAGTAATATTCAATCTGTTATTTAAATTTCGATTTTATTTGTGATATTATACCCATCTTCTAATGTTTGAAGACTGCAGACATACTATATCGATCGACATTAATAACTATTGACTCTATTTAACGATGATCGTCCTTCGATCTGTCCGGCCATGCTGTATATTAACGTTAACGTTGTAAACACTCTTTAGGTCACTATAAGTTAAACTGCTTAAAATTACTACAGCCAGAAAACAATATACGATGATTTGCGATGATCGGTCTATAGTTGCATATAACATAATTCTCTCATATGTACGATAAAGACATAAATCACGCAAATCAATTCCTATAAAAATAAATTCCTATAATGGCGTAGGGTATTATATAATCGGTTTTAATCGACCCATAATTGTTATATTTTTTTTGTCAACATTTCATTTTTTTAATCTTAACGCTTTTGTATATTTTTATTAAATTTTTTCCATTATATTCTGTGACACACAGTAATGAACTATTTTGTTTTTTATTATTAAACGACGTGTTTTGCTGTAGCTTTATTGATTTGAACACCGGAAATAAATACTAATAAGTATGTGTTTCTATATATTTATAAATGTTGGTAAATAAAATTTTTGAAATATTCATTATTAAAAATTGCAAAAGGTAATATTATACATACGTTTTTTAAGTTATTTCCATGAGTAATTTAAACAGTTTTCAGGGCATGTACGTTTAAAGTTATTTTTTAAGAATTTTATATTTTATTATTAATGTATACAATTAATTAAGTTTAATAATTTTTATATGGTTATAATAAATATTTGAAATGTTTTACTACATAGATGGTGTTGTAAATACAACTTTAGTTAAATTGTATAAGGTTATTTATATACAAAAATAAATATGTTGTTGGAATATATACTGCACAGTGGTTCCAAACTGATTTATTTTTTTGTTTAGATATCTTAAGACAATTTTTTTATTATCACAGTTGAGGTGTATTCGAGTTGGAAACTTACCATGGCTAATTTAGTCCTTAAACTTGTTGACTTTCTCCTAAAATTTCAAAGTTAGTCATTTCAACGAAAAACTGACTTGTTCCATACACACTGTAAAACTTCATATTCTAAAGTTAAAATCTATATATTACATAATTTAAAGTATAACAAAAGAAAATTGTTGACTTTGTTATATAACACGACGTGTCACTACAAATGCGCAAATTTTGACATGATCTTATACAAATTTTAATAAAACATATGAAATTAGTCTTTCAGATATCATCAAATATTAACTTATCTTTCTATATGAATGTACTATTAAACTAAATTAGATCTAAATGAAAATTAATGTAAGTGATACACCTCATTTCGATTCATTTAAATCGGCTGATTATAAAAGTTATTGTAACGAATTTTTAATATGCCCATTAATATTTTTTTATAAATAGTGCTCACTTTATTAACAGTTCTGTATATATATGTGTACGTTTTTTTATGTTATATGTATGAGTTACAAACATATTTGGTTCAATTAAATTTTATTTCAAGTACAAATACTTTTAAAAAATTTATAAAAAAATGCGTTGGTTAATCTTTTGAAGAAATTCAAAATTCCAAAAACAATAAAAATAATAATAATTATTTTACCAAAAGTAAAATTTTTATTTATTATTAATATCGAATAAGGGAAAAAAACGTATTATTGAGTTATGTACTTGTTTGGTTATGTATATGAATATTATTTCTTTATTATTTTTGTTAAATTATTTTATATATTACCTTTTTAATTTTTGTTAAACATTATAATAAACAAATGAACCTACAAATCGACCAAAAAGTAAAAAAAAATGAAGGTAATGAATGTTGACTCGTATATACCCTATATCACATAAAATTTCCATTATTCTAGATATTAATTTAGTTCAATAATTGAAATTATTATTGAATAATTGTCATTTATGTAAAAAACTTCATTACTTAAAAATAATCACGTCAGTAGAGTTTTGCTATATATTTCAGTATGGGAATCTCTAAGTTTTAAACACTAAATTTGACAATCTTAAGGTAAACCAAACATTTGTATAAAAATTATAAGATTTAGTTATTATAGCCGACTAAAAATTTGCAATTGATTTGTATATAATTCTGTCTTACAGACCAGTATATTACATATTTATAGACAAATATAAGCATATCATCCAGTCAGAAATTATATGACTGCTTCAATAGTAAAGACTTCCTGAGTACATTTTAATCTCCATTCAATTTTCTTTCACTGGCAGTTCCTTAAAAACGTTTTATCTTATTTTATAAATAGTTTTATAAAAATATTCCCAATCTCAATGCTTTGGATGGCTTATTGGATTTTTATTAAAAAATATTTAGGAACATAAGTATTCAAAATAGAGATGAGAGATATTTTCATTGCTGTGATTAAATCACTGTAATTGGTAAATCACTAGTAACTACTGTGACTAAAAATTATATAATAACAGTTGCTAAAAATGTCGTTCTCTCAAAATAGTTGCATATTCAAATTTATTTGATTTTAATTGGACCAGTTAAATTACTTAAAATTATACTGAGCGAAAATTCTAGACGCTTGTTTAAATTATTTTCCTGCAAAAAAACATCATCGAGTCATCTAGAATGAAAAGAAGCCATTCCTAAAACTACGGTTCACAATATGGAGTTCAGTATATACTCTTTTGTCGTCATCTTTTTTTAGTTTTTATGAACAGTACAATCACCTGAAGGTCTTAAAGAAAGGTTGTTTGTGTAACAGTTTAGCTGTTGTTGGAGATTCAGCAGCTTCTGAGTTGGCAATCTTTTGTCTATTGGTAGTCGGATTGTTTCGAACGGAGATCCAATTGTTGTAGAACCTTGAAGAGAGGTAGTTTTCCGTGGATTTTCATTACGTTATTTCCTTCCCGCTCCCTCCAATGGGCTAAATAAGTTACTGAAAAATATTCATTTATTTTCTTTTGATATACTAAATACAAATGTTTGGCTCTAATGACGACGTGTAAAAATAAAACAAGTTTAATTTGCTTACATACACACATAGATACATACATACATACATACATACATACATACATACATACATACATACATACAGAAAGACATACATACACACATACTTACATACATACATACATACATACATACATACATACATACATACATACATACATACATACATACAAACATACAAACATACATAAAGACATACATACATACATACATACATACATACATACATACATACATACATACATACATACATAAAGACATACATACATATATACATACATACATACATACATACATACATACATACATACATACATACATACATACAGAAAGCATACATACAATACAATACATACATACATACATACAAACATACATAAAGACATACATAAATACATACATACATACATACATACATACATACATACATACATACATACATACACACATAAATAAAAGCAATATTCAGATAATTATAATTTCCATATATTTGGCTATGATTTTTTCTTGCTAAGTTACTATATGCGGTCCTGATCGAAACCAAACAACTCTTCCTTTAATTAGATAAATGGCAAATATTAATTTTATTAACAATTTCATAATAAATCTATAATCAAAAATTAAACAACAATGATTTAATTCTATTTGCATTAATACTGAAATAAAAACCTCAGCAACCATTAATAATTCGTTGACATTCTTTGTTATTTACGACTACAGTGCACTTTTTTATGTAGATTGATTCCTTAGGATGAATTTGTAACCTCTGTGTCTTTGGAACACCTTGTTTGCACCCGCTTGTCCTTTTGTCTTCTTACATGACACTATGGATATGAATCCACCACTAAAGAAAACAGTCCTCCATTTAAGTCCTCCATACATCATTGCTAACGTTATAGTAATTGGAACTAAAAAAAACAAAATGACGTATATAATGGGACACATATGTATTTCTTGTATCCTACAACACCACAAGTGGTGTTGGAATTATGCGTTTGTGCAGATGCTTGTAATGGTGGAAAAAATAGTCCTACCAGCACTTTTAAGTTATCCGTTGGACTCAAAATCACTTTCTGAGTCGATTTAAGCATGTCCGTCCGTCTGGCTGGTTGTCCATATAAAGCTTGTTCGCAAAGTACTGGTCCTAGTTTTGAAGATATTTTGGCTTCAAGTCTATGCCTATTGAAATTGGTTATGATCGGTCCATTATTTCATATAGACCTCATGCAAAAGTCTCCCAGAATGGGAGTTTTAGTATATAAAGTTCCTAAATATAAAACCATTTTAAACTTATTTAGCAAAACAATTTTTTTCTAGAACGATGTGATAAATTATACGAGTATCGGTTATTTCTTATAGGTGCCAAACAACTACTCTTCCAAATATCAATTTCAAACTCATAAATCTCACACATACATCGGTATTGTAAAAACATTTAGTGAAATTAAGATAAATAAAAGCCAAATAGCTGTGTGAAATTAAACGAGGGTCGATTCATAGCTTTTCCTAATTCCCATATAACCATCCAGAAAAAAATCCACTAAATTTCATACATAAGCATCAATAAGGTAAGCATAAGCTCATAAATTTTTCGTTGCAGTCATTTCAACCAACAATGTGATGTAGGGTATTACATTGTCAGGCTTGACCGACTTTAAAATTTTTACTTGCTTTTGTCGTTGTAGTTAAATTTTATTAAGGAAATTATACAATGATAAAGTTGCTTAGGCTTTGAACAAGAATTTTTTGAGTAAATTTTATTTTTGTTGTACAACTACTACAAACGTGATAGCATTTATTTCTCCTTATTATTTTTTAAATTTAGTCTAAGAATATCTATAAATATTAAAAAATAAAGACGTTTTCTAATATAGTTAAGGAAAGAATATAACTACTTAGATTTCCTACACAAATGTGACTTTTTCATTTCATATCAAAGTCCGAATCGATTTAACTATGCCCATGTATAATAAAAATTCATAAAAAATTTTTCAGGTTATTTGTTATTGCCCTGAGCAGTGTAGTAGTAAAGAAATTATAGATTGATAACTGAGACAATACCGAAATTCAGATAAAAAACTTTTGTCAATTTTTCTTAAACTAGCAATCAGAATAAAATATAATTTTACTTTAAATAATAACTAAATACTTCTTAATAAAATCACTAGAAAATTATTTAAAGTTAATTAAGTTATGTAATATTTTGGACTCCCAATATTTATTCATATGAATATACAATTATGGTAAAAAAAGGGTCAAACTTATTTTCTTTAGGTTTCTTTAATTTCTCGGTAAAATTTGGATTAAAAGTAAAAATGTCTGTGTTTTAAGCAACTTTTTCACATAATGTATCGTAATTTTGTTCAGATTAATTTTTTGATAATTTCTTTTTAAAACAGAATATATCCAAATCCAAATTTTACCGAGAAATTAAAGAAAAGGGATAAAAGTAAGTTTTACCCAATTATTTTGGTCATTACTGTATATGTATAGTTTGTTGCTACTAGTGTGAATATTTTCAAAATATTTTGAAATAATATTAATATTGTATTGAAAAATTCGCTAAAAATCTTATTTTTCGGGGTTATCACAGATATCGTCCCATATCTTTTCTCTATTGCTGATTTCAAAAACTATATTAAAAATGACAATAAGATAATTTTGACGAAATTTATTTAATTCGAGTAATAGCGACTGATTCGACTGAATGAGAAAGTCCTCTTACAGCACTTTTGGTGGTGGAGAGCATAAAGAAATATACACGGTTGTATATGACTCAATCAATCAATTTTTTATACTGATCCAAAATATGAATAACTTGGAGCAATTTTTTTGGAACTTAATCTAGTCCGGTTAAACCAATAAAGTGTAAGAAACTTATATGGAATAGATATACGATTTACGACCACAAACAAATGTACACTCTCTTTGGAAAATTATTAACGTAAGAGTTGCAAGATATTTTACCAATTATATATTCACATACAAACATTCAATATAAACTTGTTAAATTTATCTCTGAAACCAATAAGAACATCGAATATGTCGTTTTACTTTTATTCAAATATATTTAGAATAAAATATGTGCTGAGTCAATATTTAATGACTAATTTATATATTTCACTGTTGTTCTTTTGCAAAGCTGGCGTCACGTAAATCAATTGCACTTCATGTTACATCTCCAATTTCGACAAACATTTTTTTCTCTTGCTGTAAATTGTTATAACTCCATTTATACATTATTGTATATTAACAAATCTACACAGACTTTGATTTCAATTTTTTAAAACCGTTCTGAAGTTTGACAATATCGAAGTAGAATTGTGATAATATTTTTGTATTTACATCAAATCATGTTTCTTTTTAATTTGCAGTTTTATTTAATTTTAATATTATGGTGATTTAATTGTATGGTATCATATTATTTGGCTCAAGATACCGGTGAATTATGTTATTTTTTGTTCAAATATAATAAATGATTATAATTATATTGTATTACCATATACCAGAGATGGGAAATCGAAATTATATTATTATGATCGACTTTTCAAATGGTATATCCATTAGCATCATTGTTTTTCAAAATAATATTTTTATTGTATTTGCATCAAACTCGATATAAATAAATGTAAAAAGATAAATTAATCAGTAAGTACAATCTAGATATTAGAATATAATTATTGGTTCCCAACTCTGGCATACAATTTTAACTTATTATTATTATAGTTCAATAACACCATTAAAAAAGATCAAGAATTTGTAATTATTTTAAAAATTTTATATAACTTTTGGATATTTGTTCTAGTTACAAATATCAAAAAAATAATAATAATAATATTAACTAAATTCTGCCAAATACACGGTGCACTTCGGTGTCTCTACTACGAATATAAAAATTAATTCTATCTTACCATATTTTCCAGAAAATAAGCTTCATATAATAAAAAATTGTGTTGCCTCCACCGCAACAACTATTTCAAGATTCCAAGTAATATTCATTTCCACTTCTCTATTATTAGTCCAAGCTCAATGGAATAATTGTTTACCATTCTCAAAACAGATCTTAATTTAAAACCATTAAAATCGCTTTGGTTTGGTAACAGCGTTATGGACCGACATCTGCCACAATATCTATATTCCAACAAAGATCTTTGAATTAATTAATTATTATTTCTTTTAATTGGAAGCAAACAGATTTAAATAAAATTTTGTCATTATATGAAACTGTATATATTTTATGAAAATAAACCAAATCAGATCAGTGGTAAAAATTAAGGCCAAAAAGTATGGCACATTACGTATTTTCAAAATATATTTTTCAGGTTGTGTGTCGATTAACTCATATTCCTTTTACCGGTGGAAAACAATTACTACTGTCACAATAATAACCTTAATTCAATGACTTTTGTAATTTTTTTCGATGACAAGTTATTAGATTTATATAACATTTAACTATAAATTATAGCTAAATGCATCACATCATTATTACCAAGGATCATACAAATCAGATAAGCTGAAAAAAATATGAATGAAAAGGTTAATATAGCATCTATCACCACTTGGGGTGGTGGAGGGTATAAAAACGTATACCAACATTCAGTGAGAAAAATCTCTCTATATTAATTATTGAAATTCTAAGGAACTGATTTGAAGTTTTTTTAAAATTTTCAAACTCGATTCAGTCAACGTATATACGTACATACGAAATTTCGCTTTGTATATAAAATACTTTGTTCTTATTCGTGTGTTAGGGTATAGGTGTGTTAGTGTATCTGTCTTATGGAGGTATTATAGATTCGACAAAGTCAAATATAGCATACTTACTTGTTTATACTTTCAATGTATACTCTCTCAATCCAATAATGAATTAAAATTATTAAACTTTATTTATTACACACACATATGTGTTAATAAAAATTTTAAACCTTTTTCGGAAACCCTTCCATTATCTTTTAATAATGTTTTCAGTTACATTGCTCGAATATATAGTCCAACTCCGTCTACCACACTTTTATAAACGTTCTTTGTGCTTTTGAATTCTTTAATAATCATAGCTCAATATCTCTTCATGGGCCATAGCTCCTGGCAGTTTGGAGGATTAGGCTCTCTTGGTATAAATACCTCATTATTGTTCTTGAACCACTCAAGGTCTTGTTTATCATAGTCAGTCCAAAAATAAGTCTACTCATTATAAAGCCTAATGAATGCATACAACCTCTTTTGTAAACATTCCTTGATGTAGAGTCTGTTATGACAAATAATTGGTTTATTTTGCGCAATGGGACATTTTGACTACTTTTGGGTACTAATTTTTTTTCAACATTCCCTCGAGTATCAACAACATAAAATTTTTGATCAGAAAGTTGCGAAAAATCTGCAAAGAAATACGTTTCGTCATCCATAATGTACAAGAATATTTCTTTAAAAAACTTGTCTTTTTTCCTGATAGGAACGCTTCTAAAAATTTAGAGACCAAAAACTGATGGTCTCTAAATTTTTAAAAGCGTTTTTAAATCTGCGTTAGCTTTAACTTTTCGTATTAGGTAGTCTGAGCAGTGAGCTAAACGGGCTGCTTTTACTGGATATATTGGGAGTTTTTTGAAAACCATTTCTATTTTTCGGTCATCATTTTAATTGGACTATACCATTTACCTGAACTAGGTTTTCTTTTAGGTTAGATTGAAATATATTGAATAGGCTGGATTTTAAGCAACTAAATAAGTACTAAATACTGCCGTGTATAATGCGGGAAATATAGTTTGCAGGAAAAGACCATGGATTAGCAGATGAACCAAATAAAACATCTTTCTTTCGCGATAGAGGACAGCAATAAATGAATAAACTTTTGCGATAAGGTAATGTTCTTTGAAGAAAGCAATTTTTGTATATATAAATCAGATGGATGTATTTTGACTTGGAGTCGGCTATAAACATATTGATGCTGGTGTAATGGTATGAATGTCAATGGCTGGGTATTTATAGATGAAGTTTGCATATACTTTGCATTGAATTCGAAAAATTCTTCCAGCAAGGCAATGATCCTAACCACATGATTATTTATCTTATATAACACACCTCATACTCTTAAAACCCCGCTACAGTTTTATGGGACCACATGGATAGACGGATTAGAGAACATCACATTACATTCAAAAATATGCTTAAATAGAAATTTCGGAAGGAATATGAGAAAATTGAAACTGAAGGTTTTTTTTGAAGAATTTAAAAGAGTTAGAGACTTATTTTTTTTCGCAGATAAATTTGAATAAGTTTAACGGATTTATTCGGACCATTAGATCCTGAATTATAAGCAAAAACACATTTTCCTATATTTTGAACCCCCTATGAGACCGATGGAATTGGTTATGGCACTGATTGATTACAAATTTGTTCCTGAATTTCATTTTTCAAAACCGGTTTATAATCCACCATCTTTAAAAATTTTGTCTTATGCGATTGCTGTTGTTTTTAACTAAAGAAAGCAATAACAACTTTTAAAGTAATGTTTTTGAAAATTTTTGTGGATTTTTCATTTGAAGACATAAACTCGATTGGACCATTGGTTTCCGAGATTTTTAGACGTTCTTGGGGCAGTTGAGGACCTAGTTGTCACACAAGAAAATTACTAATTTTTTCCTCGAATTTTGTTTTATTTTAATTTTTAAATAAGTTCATAAATATTCATTCATAGCCGATATATTAAAGATTCTTTATTTTCCATGTGGTTATTGTTGGATACAGTATTGAAAACAATAACAATGTAATAATATTGACTTTTTGAGCGTTCTATTTTAGTATCAGCAGATCGGAAATAATTAGGAGAATTTTTGAGTTGAAACATCACAGTAATCAGTTCATTAGTATTATATTGAGTGCTCTAGAGAATCTATGTTGAATCATAAAAACGTTATAGTTATTCTTCCACAAGTGATGATATTATGAGAGCCTATATATAACAGGGACTTGACGTTAAATATTAAGTCCGTTACTTAAAAAAACAAAAAATTTCATATAAGCAAAGGCGTAGAAAATTCGGCACGGCCGAATTTAACACTTTAACTTGCTATATATCAATTGTTTTCTGAGTATGGAAAGCCATTAAATTTTGCACATGATAGATTACGGTGACTTTTGTCCATAAGTATGTATATTAAAATTTTAATTATATATTATAAATTAAAATATGTTTTGTTTCGGCACGGAAGTTTATCACATATTATATAACACAATATTAAAAAAATGTTTGATGGCAAGGGCTTTAAGCCAAAGGTTTTGCCAAGGATTCCGGTTACTCCAGAACACGACCTATACCTTCGTATAGGAATCCTCGGTAAAAATTAAGTTTAAGTTTTTTTTGGTGAATCCCCGGACAAAAATAAACGAATACCGCTATGTGACTCTTTAACATTAACCAATGCGTAAAAATGAGACGCAAAACTCCTGAAGGGAAGCAAACACAGTACAGCCTGACCACTTTTAAGAGATAACGTCGATAGAGCGATAGGCGTTTAGTCATCCAGAACTTCTTTAAGACTCACAAAATGTCTTATCTTATTTTTTGCATTCACAAATCTATTCTTCTTCCTACGTTTTCCCGGTAAAAAAGCACATAAACATAAGAATTATGGTATTTTTAGGAAGTCAGAATGTTACGCTTGTAATTTTACAGCGATTGTCTATAGAAATTTTTATTTTAAATAAATATAAAAATGGCTTAAAAATTTATATTTATTTTATTTTACAGTTAAATTTAGTCACTAAATGACTAAATGGGCAACACTGTTCTCAAAGTATGATAGTGTTTCCCATAATCACCACGTATTGAATAAAACACAAATTATAGAATCAAAATTTACCAGGGTTCATTCATAATTTTGTAAACATCAAATTATTGTGGGGTATTATATAGTAGGTCTTGACTATTATGTTAATTTTTAAATTCCATAATTAATATATAATAATCTCTCTCTGATGTATGAACTCTAATTTTTAAATATTTAACATTTGGCAATTGGAGTGAATTCTCGGAGAAGCCTCTTAACATTTTATGCAAATCAAAACAGATTTATTAAAAAACTATTAAACCCGAAATTTCACGCATACAAATATAAAAGAGGTGTGTACGTGTTTTACATTAAAAATTATAAAGAAAGTTGGGGCAGTTCCAAAGGATTCTAGTATTTAAAATGTTATAAAAACTGTTTATTTGAGTTCAACGATGTTTTTTATAGAGTTTAAAAGCAGTATTAATCTTGGTGACAATAGACCGTGAAAAGGGCATAAAATTCCGTAGCATACAGTCAGATAACACAACCAAATGTGATGAACCACTTTATCGTCACAAAGTGTGTTGTATGGAGACGGTAATTGTACATATGTTTCATATTGTGTATAATTAAAGGATACAATAGGTTACGTACTAGGACAAGCCTATGTAGTGTTCCTTATTAGACTGTTAGATAAATAACTTCGTTTCATTTTTATTTTTTAATTACAGATATTTAAAATGAATGTAACTTTAACATCCCAACAAATCAAAAGTGAAAATACTGAAATCAGCTCCGAAAATGAGAAATTGACTGACGATGATGAGGGTGAGAATGATAATAAATCAAATATTGAATTTAATTATAAATATTTGAAAGTTGGAGATGATAATGATGACGACGATGATGATGAAGTTAATAAAGTACAAAATTCAGAAACTACTATGCCACAGGATTTAAGGAAATGTGATAAAATCTCGAAACATAATAAACAATCAGACTTCAATGTTGAAAATTCGAATTTGGAACGTTCCTCAAAATCACCTTGGCAACATTGTGATGGTGGTTATATAGATGAAGACGTATATACAATATCAGCCGCAGGTCAAACGTTGCCGAACTCTTCTTTACAAATAACGTCCATAGATGGATTTTTTAATCGTAAAAGAGGTCGTCCTCCAAAAAATCGTTTTGTTGAAGTTTATAAAAATGTAAGTAAAAATTCATTTTCATTTATTTTGGTCTGAGATTTAGATTAATATAAATTTAAAAAAGTAACTTTATAATTAATGTAATTAATGCAACGTTTTATTAAGTTGATTTCTATATTCTAATAATCTCGATTTTACTTAATGAATACGAAGATCTTTAAATATTCAAGTTATTGAATCACTTTTGAACCATGATATGTTAAATTTTTATTTCTCCATTTGGAACCATATTTAATAAATTTTAGTATTTTGAAACATAATTTAAATTATAAAAAGACATTTGAAATAGGTTATTTCAGTCGTTTCTTATAAGTGTGGACATAGTTAGCCCTGGCGGGTTTTATCAATTGGACAAATAAAAAGCTACAAAGAATCTGATTTTATGGATATAAATAAAATAGTAATATCCAGACGAATATTTTGATTTCAATGAAATTTTACACAGTGAACGCAGAGGTGTATATGAATTAAAGTTTGAACCAAAAGGGTTCCACTCTTTTATCTAACTCTACAGTTTCCAAACATTTTATTTTACTTTTTGAAAAATTTTTGGGAATTATGGGATTAAAAAGATCATCAAATCAGTATTCAAAATTTATGAAATTGTCACTATAAATATTATGTCATTTCGAATATATTTCTAAATACAAAGAGTGTAGAAATAATTACTAAGTTTGGCTCAAAACTATGGGGGGAAAAACAAGCTTTGTCAAATCAAATAAATTGACCTAAAAAAAAGTAGGGATAACAGAACAAAATATTAAATAAAAATATAAAATCATTGCTTTATTTTTGCTTCAATCTGTAAATACTTTTTTTAAAAAGTTCTTGAAATTTATTAGCAAATTACACATATAATCACATACATATACATAAGTTTGTGTGTGCACAAATATAAAATCAATTGTGCCAATGAAAATTTCTGAAAATTATAAAATATTTATGGCATTAAAAACCTTAAACAATATTGAAAACTCAACATTAATATTAAAATGCGACAATTGTTAATAAAAGAATGACATGACACGTCAATGAGACAAATATGAAAATATTTACAATAAATAATACAAAAGTAGCAATAAATGAATGAAATAATTAAAACATTATTTATGACAGAGAAGCGCAATATTACAAACCGCCTGCTTACATTTTCTGTTTTCATATAATTGGATGCGTGCAGTAAATTTTAATCACTTCATTGTCAATAATTATTGCAGTTATAAAAGGTAAAACATATAATGACGAATTTTATATACCCTTTATGGTTATATAGATAATATATATAATTCTGTAATTGGATAAATAAGATACATGTATTTGCATATAAGAACAGAAATAATTAATCTACAAAAATCGAGTAAATTCGATTTATTAAAAAACCTATTGGAGAAAGTTATAATGCGACACTACTGTTACTTCCCAACCAGAAGTAACAGATTTATATAAAAAATCGAGTCTGCCCTAAGAAATTTGTTATATTTTCGAAAGTTCAATGAAAAACGTGTACAGATTTGCAAAAAAAAAATAGAATTAGTTTAGAATTATACTTTTTAAGATATAAAACTTATATGATTTCAGTTTATTTAATATAAATAAAATCAAGAGCAGAAATGATACTTTACTATAAATTATAAAATATAACTTTATTATTTAATTGTTTGTTCATGGTGGGAGTTACGGGGTCTTAAAAAGGAGTTTCTCGGATATTAACATTTTTAACCGCGTGCCTAATGTTATATAATTCAAAAAACTCATGCAAGAATTTGCAAAATTCAGAAGTTAAAAATAAAAAAATAATAATAATAAATAATAAATTGAAGATTAATAGAAAATTGAAAAACTAGAAATTGATTGAGAAACAAAAGTTTGGTACGTGGTTTAAAAAAATTTTAATGTCCACACTTTGCTTATGTATGTATAAAAACTCCCCTGAAAGAGCTCCTTATACAATTATTATGCTACATTCCTCTGCTGTCATTCAGTTCAATTTTATACAAATCCATCCAACTGATCAACACTTACAGATTTTGTTAAGTAAATACCAGACAAGACCTTTATGTTTTTACATGTGTTTCTTATCCCTTAAAGTTTTCGAGTTGTTTGCTTTTAAATTTTAACTTTCGTAACGATCACTTACGTTTAAAATAATTTTATATGTTGTGGTCAAAAACCTAATTCCGTTTGTATCGCAAAGAAGGAATCCTCTTGGACTCGATAATGTGTATATATTCTTGCAACAAATCAAAATCTGAGTCGATTTAGCTATTTCCGTCTCTCTGTCCGTCTGAATGTATTGAAGATTCGGTATAAGAGAATATACATTCTTGATATTTAACTTTATGTTCTAAAATCACAATGCATGAATTTCAAAATATATGTAGTTTTGAAAATCTCATGGGTATTATTAGCGTCTTTTTCAAACCTTCAAATAATGTGGACGCTATAGACAAAAATTCAAAAAAAAAAAATATCATTTTGAGATTTTACTCCATATTTTTTTGGAATTTTATAAAATCTTTTTAATGAATTATTAATTTTAATATGTTATAGCAGGCATGTAACACATGTTCGAGTTAGCGATTTTATGTTATAGTCCATAGACCACCTATGGGTTGCAAATATTAGTTAACATCGCACAAAAATTATTATTAATTTTTTTGGTGTTAAAGATATCTATATAAAACTTTATTATAACCGAGAAGTACTTCAAAATTAAGGCATGATGGAAAATAGGTAGTCTTTGTTTCAGAGATATTGACGTCTAAGGAAATTTGTAATGTAATATATTGATATGTTGGATGCCCTTTATAGTTTCAGAGTTATTGACTTCAAAAGAAATGTATCCTCTAATTTGTTTCAATAATTAATCATATCATTTAAAATTTTTTTGGATAATTTTTTTCCATGATTAATTTTTAAAACTTTATTCCAGTTTGAACAAATTCTAACTTTTCTCGTTATGTACTGAAATTGTGAAATAGGAAAGACTTTAAATAATTTTAATTATGTACAATAATGCATATTCCAATAACGCATATATTTTATTTCTCTTTTTATTTGTTGTATCTTTGTTGATCTCATCCAAAACTAAAGTTAAATATTCTCACTTTTTCATTCCAAAATAACCAAAATTCCAATCCGTGTAAAACTTATATAACAAAGAATTTCTTTCACATTTTTTCCTCCTCAAATAAAATAACGAAATTCCGATAGAGCTTACAGAGAAACTGTTTTTCTTATTATTCTCGTATTGGCTTTATATGATTTATGTAAGAAATTCTTTCAGTATTGAGAAAAAATTTTTGTAGTCCAGAAGGATGTTGTTAATTTTGAAGTAAAAAATCAGAAAAATATATATCTTTTTTTGTATATTTTTCAAAATAAAATTTGTTAAATGTGCATAGATATATGATTTTGCAGCATCCAGACAATGTTTTGAAAAAATTTTGGACCTGAATATAGTCTACCAACTTTGAAAAACTGAAAAACCTGTCCAAAAATGGGTCAAAATTTTACTTTGGTCTAAATATCTCTTAAACTATATTCCACACAAAAATACATGACGTATTTTTTGTAGAAAATCACAATCCACTTCCAACTAGAAACATGACCTTATCCAAATCAATTGGAAAATACCTCAAGAAAGGTCATGTGAAATTTCGTTAAAAATATTTAATATTTCCAATGTTACAGAAATCAATCGAAGTTGTATGTCAAAACGTAATTTCGGTGATGGTAGTGTTATGGTTTGGGCAGCATTTTTTGAAGTTGACAAATCTAAATTCGTTTTGTTCCAACAGAAATTAATGCTTTAATTGATAATAAATGAAGATGTTTTAAATTTCAATAATTACTGAGCATATATTATAAGCCCACTAAATGTTTTCTTCATTATTTTTTTATTATTTAAAAAAAAGTTATGTACGTTAATAGAAAAATGCACCAGTGTAGACACCCAAAAATAATTTCAGAATGACAATTTAAATAAGAAATGCAAAATGTTTAAACACGTTTTATACGAATTATGACTGTGGGTATTTTCTTATGGAAAAATGGAATTTTTTATTTACCTAATCAAGGACCAAACTGTACATATTATTCATTTCATTTTATTAAAAAAATAAGAAATTCTGTCATTAAATAACTTTCTACTCAATTTGTCTTTACAAATTATAAATCTCTAAGTATATTCTAACAAACCTTTAGATCACAGGTTCACATCCATACTACTATACATTCGCCTTTGGTTTAATAAAGCAGCAAAATATTACATTGAATAAATAGTTGCTCTGCTCAAATTGAAGAGAGAACAGAAGTCGTTTATCGTGTAAGTGTGAAGTAAGCAGAAGTCTAATCTCTCGAGTCTGGAGATATGTATTTTTGGGCACCACAGTTTTAGATACTTAATGTTGAGCATTTTTATTTAGTGTGACCATTATTTTATTTAAGGAGATCTTTAAATTCTTAATGTACTTGCGTATATGTTAATAAAAACGAAACCACAAAACTTAAAATTTTAATTTTTTATTTGTTTGAATTTATAATTGCGATTTACAAAAAAAGTATTTTTACAGTTTTAACCATTAGTGATGAAATTTTGAATCTTTTTCGGAAATCCTTCCATTAACATTTGTATAGTGTTTTTTGTCACTTTGCTCGTGTCGTCTACATTATGTAGTCTTATGCTTTTTTTGTAAAAATTCCTCGATATTACTTTCGGTATTTATAGAGACTGTTATAACAAATGATTGACTTCTATTGCCAAAACTACATATTACTTGCCATACCAAGAAATTTTTAAGATTTTGTCAAATTTTTGGGTCCTAAACTATTTTTCAGCATTCTCTCGAGCATCAGCAACACAAAATTTTTGATTAGGAATTTGTGAAAAATTTACCAGATTGTACGTTTCGTCAGGCAGCAAGAACTTGACTTTGATTTCCGTGCTCTGTTTTTTGGCCCCTAAGTTTTTAGCAGCGTTCCTGTCGGGAACTTTTTGAGTATTTACTCTTTTAAAACGTTAGCTTTTTCGTACCATATAATCCGAACACTGAGCTAACCGGGCTGCTTTCCTTACGGATATGTTAGGAGCTCTTAGAAAATGCTTTATATTATATTATTTATATATATATCTTCATAATGCTTGGCCATCTTTTTGCAGGACTATGATATAAATGAACATATTTAATCCGCATTTTTTTCTAGTTTACAGATTTACAAAGGTTAATTAAAAAATTAAAATAATACTTGAATTAAAAGTTTTAATGAGGAACGTGTATTAAGAATTTTTCGATCTCACTTCTTAGTATTATTTTAGATAAATGAATGTATTACTTATAATAAAAATAATTTTATGTTTTTGAATTTTTTAATAGCTCACAAACTGTTTAATAAATACTTGAAATAATGTAAATTAAGAATATTACTTACCGTATTCATAATGCACACTATACATATGCATATATTTATATCTGTTACGTTACAAAACGGTTGCATTAATAAACTTTGTAATATAGAGTATATTTTTGGAAAAATGCTGAAAAACATTTGCTGGTCGGTTTTTTGAGAAAATGTTTTTTTCTTTATTGTATGGATAATAAGATGGAACAAACTAGTGTATTTGTTGTAATGAATTTTTGAAAAAGGGTACCACGGACTTCAACATCTTTTAAACGCGAGCTAAATTTCTTTATTTATCCAATTCCAATTTGTTGCATGTGTGAGTTCTTCGAATTTAAACTGAATTTGCAAGATATTTTTGATGTCAGCAATAGTCCGTTCATACTTCCAAAGACTTTTTTCGGTATTTCGAGTTTCATAATGTATAACCAGACGATCATAATGTACGCATTATGATCGCCAATATTGTGGAATATATATTTGTTTTTTTTTTTAATTCTATATAAAATTTATTTCTATATATTAAACTAAATACAGTTTCCTGTTTCAACTTGCTTTTTAAATTTTTATACTTTTTAAGACTCATCAAAAACCTCAAGCAATATTTACAAGTTTCAAATTGGAAAAACATGAAAAGTCTGATACAGCTACAAACTATGAAAGCTCGCTTAATTATTGTCTGCAAAGCGGTGAGGTAACTGTTACGGGTAGTGACAATGATGAAATACCCATGAAACATCCTAGACATAAACCAAACATTAATTCAACACACCGCAAACGTTTAAATAAGGTGAATTTGAGAAATATGATTTTGTCAACAATTAGTGGACAAAATAATGCGCTCGAAGAAGTCTCTAAAGAGCCTCATTTGAGTCGTGAAGAAAGCAATGATGATAATGATATAAATTATGCTAAAAACTACAATTTGGTAAGTTCTTAAAAGAATTTAAATTAATATAAACATTTACTTATTTACTTACCCGTATTATTGTTATATTCAAAATAATAGAAGAATTTAATGTTAATTTTTTTAATTTGTATATATAACTAATATTGTTATCTTATTATTATACCCTACACTACCATAGGTAAGATAGGTGTGTGCAAATGTTTATTACACACAAATAACTAATTAAAGTACACCGATAGACCCAGAATTAGACTCTATTGTCAGATTGTATTTCCGTCCGGCTGAATGTTAATGTAAATGTCACATGTAGCGTTTTGAAATTGGTGACGATCGGAGGTACATGAAGAGATTTTACTAAAATTTATTAAAAATAAATATTGTATTAGTACAATTACACACCCCAAATTGCAAAAATTTAGCATTACAAATTAGAAACATTTCCCATACAAACTTACGTCCGAAAAAAAATTGTATTGCTATAACATTTCCTATTTCAAATGAGTCCATACAGTCCTTATATAACTCCTTCTTTCAAAAATTCAAAATTAAACTACAAATTTATCTTGTCTTTTCAAGTATGAAATAAGCATTAAAATAGTTTTATATAATTTATATACAAAGCAGAAATTATTAAATTCTACGAGAATCGGTCGATAATTTTTCATACCTCCATCATGGTGTGTGGGTATATTATAGTCGATCTTAATTGTCTATTAAGCTATAACTTGTAATTATTTTATGTTATAAAATAATATAAGAAATCAAAAAATTATTAACATTTTTTTACAGCACAAGGGCCCAAATCTGTTAAATGAACATTTTAAGTCACCTAATTCTTTTGAAAATGGTGATTGTGATGATAATGATAATTCAAAATCGATTAGTTCAGATTTAATGCCAGCAGCGAAAAAAACAAAACTTTGTGGTTCAACTGATCATGTTACAGGTAGAAATCAAAAATATAACATTCGCATTATTTATATTTAATTTTTTTATTTGTATTTATTTTTTTAGTTGTTCGTGCAGCTGGAACATTTTATCCGGAAAACTCGAATGAAGACTGCAAAGTTAACAACAATCACAAAGAAAAAATGTCTGATGATAATAATGGAAGAGAAGGTGATATAGTTTTAGGAAAAGAAGAGCTGAAATCGTCATCTGCATTATATAAAGATAACAATATGGCCCAAAATTTAAGCCTAAAAGATTCAGTACAATTTAATACGGATTCATTAGAAACACCAACGTTACCATTATTGACTGCAAGCCCCTCCGTTTTACCACAAATTTACAGTGTTCTTCAAATGCAACAGCAACTTTTTGCATTTTACCATCAAATGGCTCTAATGACACCGGCTATTTCGCAATTGGATCTGAAATCATTGTTTATTCCCACGTTAACTCAAACAACAGTAACTGCTTTATCGAGTCCTTCATCATCCACATCATCAATGACTCTAGGTGAATCGGATTTACCATTTCATAATAACAAAGACTTAGTAAATATGATTTTAAGTCTTAAAAGGCAACAATTAAACCAAAAAAATGTTAGTGATGATTTGCAAAATGTGACAAGTTCACTAGGTCGTGTTCGTCCCCTACACAAAAGAGCTATGAATTCAACGATAACTTCAGGAACAAGTAGAGGTAATATCATGCATACCCACAATATCACTGAAGAAGCTCAAGATATATCACATACTATAACACCCGCCGAAAAATTACCAGAAGCGCAGTTTTCGCATGCTAAACGAACTCCTTCTGGTTATTTAAGGTTCCGTTTTAACGAAGATTGCGGTTATAATAAGTGTGGTTATCGTCAGCATCAATCTCATTTTCATTGTAATCGTGCCGATTGCCAGTATAGTTTTTGCGATAAAACACGTTTTGTACAACATACAGCAAGACATGAGCGTTTGGACACATTAATGGGCAGTGATTTTCAACAATATCGCGCAACAATGACCTGCAATTATTCCAACTGTCCGTATGCTTTCAATTCAACCACGGAAGACTCAAATGATATATTGAATGGCCGTAAGTCATCACACTTTCATTGTCTTAAATGTCCCTTCGTTTGCGTTGACACCAATAAGGTAGTAGCACATCGCCGTTTGCACAACAAAATGGAATATATTCGTTTAGCAGGATTTCGAAAAGTAGCTAGCAACGAAAATTGTATGTATTCTTGTTCTCCCTCCTCATCAAAAGCATTAGATTCTAATGACAATATTAGTTTGGATATTGAGATATCGGAGTCGGATAAAAATTTAGCAGTACAAAACGATACCGTAATCAATAACCATTTAACAACAGATAATGATCTTCATTGTCCCTATGCAATGCGTCATGCTCATTATCATTGTTTAACTTGTAACTGTAGTGTTCTATCACGTTCACAACTGTTGGCCCATAAACATAGAAACGTCGGAATACTTCATACGCCGCAGCCATCAGAATCAGCCACCTTATTATCCAGTAAGGATAAACATAACTAATACCTATAAAATATTTATATTGACATATATAAATTTGTGTCTCTTTTAAATAAATAATTCCACTCTTCTATTTCATTTATAAAGATTATTAAACAATTGAGTTACCTTATTTTATTAGTTGTGCCTTTAATTTATCATCAGTTTAATTCGTTTTTAACCTGAAAATATATAAAATTTTTATTCAAAATAATTATGTAACTATGGAACTGCACATCATTTAACGAAATTTGACATGGACATTCTTGAGATTTTTCCAATGGATTTAGAGAAGGATATGTTTCCAGGGTCTGGGAAATAGAATCTCTTAAGTTTAAATTAAAATTTTTTTTAGTTTAGTTTTTTGAACTTAGTGAACTCTATTTGTAAATTTCGGGGAAGGGGCCAAGTTTCAGTTAATTTTAATAGGGTAGAGTACAATTTTGATATAAGCATTTAGTATCGTTGAAAGTATAATTACTTTAAGAATAATAATATGTACATAATAAACTACTTCAACTAAATATCCTTGATCAAATTAAAAAAAAACAAAATGTTTTATTTTCGGTGCACTTCTGTAAAAAATTTTAATAATTGACATTAATAAATTCAGTTGTTATTATGACGTTTTACGTTTGATATTAACAAAGTTGTCCTCAATATAAGTCAATTTTCTATTCCAAAATACCTAACTGGAGAAAAATAAAAATAAAAAAAAAACTTTTTCCAGTAATTTGCTCACTCTGCCGTTAAGTGGACCAATTAAAAAATTTACTGAGTGAATAGCTAATATAAGTGGTTATATAATTAAGGAACTTTTTGGGCAAGATGAGCTTTGAAATTTTTTTCTCCTCAGAAAACTAAAGATCGAAATTTCGCTATTTAAAATAAAAGGTAAAAGTGTTTCCTCTTATAAGTTAGATAATTCTTTGTGAAATAGGCTGATCTAAATGCTATCAGGTTGTAGGATTTAATAGTATTTGTTTTTAGAATAAATTACATACATTAACATAAATCTTCGAGGCGTAGCTTTAAAGTGGTGATTATGTGCGAATAAGTACCGTTTTTGTGTATACTGAAAATACTATAAATATATGATACAAAACAGCAAATATATTATCCTTGTAAGACTAGTAAACTTATGAAAGCCAGAAGAAGACCACAAGTTCATGCCATAGCTAATACAAAAAAGCCATCCAAGAGAAATAAACTAATATCAATTGTTGCTGACGATAGGTTACCTAAAAAATGTCTAGTCGATCTCTTAGTTAAGTAAATAGTGATGTCTTTTTAAAACTACAGAATATCTACTACGGAATATTCCAAGTTAACTCTGCTCAAACGGAAGATGCTTAAGATTCCTCATACGTGAAATTGTACCCTAATACTTTTATCCCGTTTAGGTCCTATATTAAAATATATTTTCCACTTAAAAAATTTGCCAGAGGTCTATCTGTATGAACTGTATGTGACATATAACAAATGAAATTAAACATTCTAAGCAAGAATCATTGCAAAACTTCATTATATATAGTAGAAGAGTTGAAATTTAGCTTTTGGAAGTCCATATCGGCAAATGTTAAGGAAGAAGCAGTGCTATTATACAATAACTACTTTTAACAACTTTAATAAATAATTTTAATTAAAGTTGCATATTAGATTTATTAAAGTGATTTTTTTCTAATATTTTGTTTTATAATAATTAGAATTTCATGTATTTGAGGTACTTCTATTATAGATACACATAATTTCTAATACTAAATTACAAAAAAAATTCTATTAAAGATTTTTTTTGTTTTCAAAATGGCGTTAAAAGAATATAAAAAACATGGGGTGGTTAAGTACGCATTTTTAACAAATACATAAAGAAAAAGAAATAAATAAAAAGTTGCGTAATGGACAACCCCTATGTAAAGAAAAAAATAAAGTAAATAAACAATAATGATTTTTTGGAATACTCAATACTTTGTTTGAAACGAACGAGGTGAGCAAGTCTATTTTTAAGCTCTCATGAAGTTGCTTGCCAATTGCTTGGCTTTGAACAGTAACTTATGTCTTTCACTGCTTCTTGTGATAAAGTTTCTATCAATACATTTGCTTAAAATACAGTTATATTCTTATTTGGTACATTCGAGAGTAGACATTTGGTACACTGATATAGGATATCCACACATAGATGCCGACCGAATTTTTTTGCAACCTAAGCTAATTTTATCCACTAGGTAGTTATTATCTTATAGTTTTTATAATTAGATTAATGAAAAACAATTATTTTATTGAAGTTTTTTATAAAAATACTCTGATTTCAAAATGGTAACAAAGGTAAATTTAACTTTCTTGGATATTATAATAAAATGGGCTCAGAGTTTATCCGTACTTAATGGTACTGATGAACTCTAGTTATTACTGGTTTAGTAATTCTTTCCTTAACATATACCCATGTGATACTTTCGCTTCTGTGATTAAATCACTGTGAATGGTAAATCACTGTCAATTCCTGTGACATAAATTATGAAATAATTGTTGTTAATATGTCCTTTTTTTAAATTACTTGATATTCAAAAGCGAAAATTCTAGACGTTTATTTCTATTTTATTTTATTGGTGATACATCTTCGAGTCAACTAGAATGTCCAGTATGAACTCTAATAGATACTATTTTGTCATCTATGGTTAAACAAATTTTAATTATACGTGGAGAGAGGTAATATTCTTTTTTTTCATAACGTTTCCTTGCCACGCTATTACAAAATAAATATTTTGCAACAATGAATTTATTTTAATAATTGTTTTATAGCGTTGCATTTTTCTGCTCGCTAAAAATGTTCCCTTTTTATTTCACTAAGAACGGCGTTTTGTACATAAGATAATTAATTTAACAGTTCTCGACTTCAATTCCATTTATCTGGAATAGATTTTACTTCTTGTGTACTTCTAATCTTCATAATTTGAAAACCCATCTTATAAGGCATATTCCATTCAGATCATTCACTTGATATACTAGACCAACTCCGTATTATAAGAAGTATTTATATATCAGGCATTTAGTATTACGTTGTTAAACTATTAACTATGTTTGAAATTTTCTACTTTCAGTTTTCCTAAAATATTTTCTGGATCAAGATCCAACATCTATCCTCCCATCTGTCTGAAAAATATTTTGACAATTCCTATATATTTCCAATTCCCCTTTCTAGTCGGTCCTATGTCCATGCGTCATGTGGATATTTTAGGTATTGAAACCAATGGCTTTTTTAAGGTATTTAGGTAAATAATTTGTTTTTAATAAACCTTCGCACATGTAATCTGGTAAATCAAAATCCTTTTTTTAATGTTTTTATATCGAACAAGAAGGCAGTGATCCACATCTAACGTTTAACGTTATCTAACGTTTAACGAGTTTTAGTTTTTTCCTAAAAGTTATGGATGATGAGAATAAAACAATATCTCCTAATTTGCCTAATTTAGTTATTTTTCCTTGTTCTATTATAAATAATGAGAATATGTTATAAATAACATTTTTTGCTTAACAAGAAATGTATGACTTCACTTCTATTATTTTGAACGCAGTTGTATGTGAACACATATGAAAATGTATACATGTACATACATTCTCATATTTACAATAGTGTGTGACAATTTTTTTTGTAAAATCCAAGGTCAGGATTTACACCCATACGTATGTACATGTATGTAATACAAATAAACACACACCGAAATACGTTAAGACTTTTTTGTCATATGTGAACATTGATTTACACACTTTTACAATTAAAGCCAACGATGAACATTTTTGCGTAACTTAAATTTTTAAAAATAACCATTACCAACCATATGCCTTCACATGTTCTCATATATGAATTTACATGTATGTATGAAAAGATGGGAGTAAAACATATATAGTATGTTTGTACGTATATTTATGTACGAACTTTCTTTGGTCTAAATTTAGAAGATTGTTTTCGAGTTCAAGGTCATATCAATCAATAATAAGTTATTATTGAAAAGTTCATTATTAAACATTTTATTACAAAAATAGAATCCTAAATTGTTCAGAAATATTGAAACTTTGAATATTAAATTAAAATTTAGATTTTAGACATTTGATAATTTGATTAGATCTATGATCCTATGTTTAGACTATTTTAAGATTTTACATTCTTCTATAGGAGAATATTCAAATATTTATAAATTTTCTATTTCCTTGGAAATTAGTTCTACATAACTTAAGCAGATTTTAGTATTTTGTATGATATTTTTAGTTCCCTACTCAGTGCAATTTTGGGCATAAATTATGTAAGAATTGTTGGAATTGATAGATTATATAGACTTTATCAATTACAGATAATTTCTGAAGCGTCGTATCCAAGCTCTTCCCTTAAATAAGACAAAGAGATTCAAAACCTGGGACTGCGAATTCCATTAGTTGGTAAAAAATCTTTGAATAACTTTGATGAATGCTTCCTGCCATTGCCGTGCTAATACATAAATTGAAGTGATAGTTTTTACTCAACATGGTCTAGGGAATTGGTTCTCAACATCTTCAATGTCCTTGCCAATATTTTGTTATTGTAAGTAAAATATAGCAGAATTTATATATTTTCAAAGATATTGATGTATATCTCAAATATCGCTAGAGACCCCATACAGGAAATATAAGCTTAAAGTTTTTTTAAATAAATTTTCATAAATTTATTCGTCCAGGACGAATCAGTATATATAATTTTGTCATGTTTTAATTTTTCCAACATTTGATAAAGTACATAAAAATAAAAAAATATATATATACTTGTACAATAGTATAAGTAAGTACTCTGTACACATACTATAAGATTTCAGTGATTAAAAAAACGCAACTCATAGTACCTTAATTTGAAGTTGGTAAATCTATATAAGTATTTTATTGATTTTTTGTTAGCAAAAAGAAAGGGTATTTTATTTCTACTCTTTTATTTAATGCTCACCTAAATATTCATTTCTTTTCAACACTAAAGAATATTTTCTTTCCCCTTCGAAAAAATCGTTCAAGTAAATATTCACATTTTTTTTTCAAAGATTTTTTATTTTATACACACTTAAATGTAAAGTAACAGAAAAATAAAAGAAATGTTTCAGAACAGTTACTAATACTACAAACAAAAAAAAAAAAAGAAATAAGTAAAAAGCCAAGAAAAGAGTGAAAAGAAACGCTAAATACCATCATCAAAACGAAAACAACAAAAAACAAATACCCACCCTCAAATTCGAGCGAACATCATCAACAGCATCATCGTCATAAACATAATTATATCGTCCCTTCTCCCACTGACACCAACAAAGAATTTGACCAAAGGAACTACCACCACCACTACAAATACTAATATCAACTAACCAACCCACCTACACATTCACAATAAATTCATTCATTTATTATACACTCACACAAACGTATTTATAGAAATAAATAATAATGAAAAAATGTAAATACAAAACAAAAAACGTGCCATTTTTTGTTATTGAAAATAATTTATTTTAAAATTTTTTTCCCAACAATGGCTTGATATATATATAAATATATATAAGTACGCCATTTTATTTTGTTCAAAATCTCAATTAAAATAAAAGAAAAATAAAATAGTTTATGTTGAAATCTTTGCTGATTTTGAAATCTGTTTAAGAATAAAATTGAACCATATATACAATACAATTAATTGAATCTACTTTTCAGGGACTCAGGGACCCCTTTTTTATAAATTTTTATATCTCTTAAATTTTCATGCAACTTTAGAAATTTCTATCCAATTATTGCTATAATATTTGTTGATATATTATATTATCATTGTATTGGTAACTGTAACCATGGGATTCATTGGAACCGCTTCTTTACAAATCTCCTTGCATTACATCTGATACTTATCGATAATTTTTTTTGTACATTTTTTCAGTTTTATAGTGGAAAAAATGCTTTCCACTATATTATTAAAATAATCGAATAAATATCAAAAAAATAATGTGTTATAGTGCAGAATTTATACTTTTATCAGTATTTTTTTTGCGGTTCTAGACTAGTAAGGCCTACAGCACACGTATCGTATCCCTTCTTGTTAACTTTTCACACTATGCTTTTCAATTTATATACCATTTAAATGAACTGAACTCATAAATTTCCTATTTCCTGATTATGTTCATTTATCGTGACAAAAAATAATTATAAATCTGAAGTATTTAAATAGGATTTTGAAAATTTGCTCTTTTGTCGATATTTCAAATACATGTTTTGAACTTAAAACAAAAATGATCATATATCTTGGATTGATAGATGTCCTGTGATAATCTTTACAACATGACATTGTTAGAACTGTAGTATACTTAACCTTAATGTCACTCATTAAACCGAGTTTAATACTTAATCGAACTTGGCAACTCTTTTTATACTCTAAACCACCATAGCTAGTTTGGTTGATATGTGTTTGTGCTGATGTTCACTTAAAAGTTCGCTCGCCTCAAAATCACTTTCTGAGTCGATATATCGATGTCTGTCCGAATTCTAATGAAATTGTTTATGCCCAATATTTCAGACAGCTCCTATACAAATATACTTCCGGAATGAGATTTTAAGCTCAAAAAATACTCGCAGATATGAATATGTTAATACAAATCCACATGTCAAATTTAGAGAATATCAGTTAACAAATAACAGTTGTTCCCATAAGGGTCCACTTCCAAAAGTCACATACATCTAAAAAAATTTTAAAATTGTGCAAATATTTCTTATGTCTAAGATTTGTACGAAATTTGCAAAGATCGACCGATTAGTTCCTATGACCATATCATAAAAACCCCACATCCGAAATTTGACTTAAATAATGAAATTCTCTCATATAGATACGTGAACATATTTTAAATTTATACTTATTTATTTAAAGCACAAACCAAAATATCAAATCCTTGTATCATAGTGTAGGCAATTTTATAGTCGACACTGTAAATCTATTTTTAAGTTACTTCCTTAAGAAAGGATGTTTGTCCCAAACATCCATTTGATTAATTCATATGACAACACAAGATTTATTTCTGCAAAATTTTCAAAATTTAATATAGAAATTAAATTACTTACTACATAGAATTGAAGAAGATAATATCCTTTTATTATTTACTTTTGTGTGTGTATTCCTTATTTGTGGATAGTATTTTTCAATATTATTGTTTTAATATTATTACAACTTATTCGTATTCGTACATTTTTCTATAATTTTAAAATATTTTGTAAAAAAAATTCTATTAATAATTATGCACTATTTCAAAATATTTGTTTATATTTATTTAAACATTTTTTTAATAATATTATTTCACTTGTCTTGGACCGTTGACCCAAAGAGAACAAAATTTAAACTAAACGTTTGTTAAAACAGAATCACATATTGAAGCGACTTTAACATGTCGCTAACATATGAAACGAATACAAATTGTCTTATGTCTCGTACATGCTCACATGTGTACACGTATGAATGCATGGGTATACACATGTGTATGTAAATTTGTATATTCGATCAGGATCCTGTATAAAACATGCGTCGTAAGCATGTGTGATGTTTTTAGGTTGTTGTTTGTTTATTATCACAAATTTATTTTTTTTATCACTTTCAATTACATACATGTATAAGAACACACAAACACAAATACATTGTCCACTGCATTTGTATAAAAATAAATGAAAGGATATACTATATGTGGCATATTTTAATACAAAAGATACAAAAAAGGGGTTAAATAATCTGTGCAACTTACAATATCTGTGTATAGTGATAACCCTTTTTTGTTTACTTCTTATGCGATTTGGATGGGTAATGAGCAGAAGGTAAGTGCACAACTGTCCTGCAAACTGGATAATAAACTGACCTAACCGGTTTGACCAGTTGACGGGATGTTTTTATAATTTTAACAATACATTCTGGTCTATTACGCACACACATACATACGTACTGTTTATACGTAATATAACAGAAACAGTTGTATGCTTTACAAATTTTCCTTTTTTAAAAAATTATATTTTTTTGGGATGATCATATATGTCCAACCCCATTTTGACTGTTTTTTGTTTGATCCTTAATTGCAAATCGTAAATATGGTCATTTGATCAGATTCTACATATAATATTACAAATGTCCATTGCAAGGATGTTTTCTTATAAAATAATATAGAATACGACCGTTATACAATTAAAAATATTTATACTTTTGAAAACATTTTCCCACCGCAATATATTTTTAATGAATAAAAAGCCATTGGACGTTCACACATTAATGTGTGTATGCGGTAAATTCTGAAGATAAACATTTGGTCATACTGATTTCTCTGTAATATAAAACTAAAAGAAGTTCTTTTGTAGTGTTTCGATAGATACGTTTTCTTAAAATTTCTTTCATAAATTATGCTAATTTGTTGAGAAGCACCCTTCTAAAGTTCGTTCGTATCATGATCAACGATCCAACGTACAATTCATCTTTCAATTCTAGAAAATATTAAGAAGGGATGATTTCACAAGGTTTTTCTTTTCGTTTGCTTAATCACGTACTCAGTTCATCTGGTTAATATATATGAAAGTTTACAGTAGCCTGCAGGCCAGCAAATATTAACGTTAAACAAAAGCTACATATGTATATGAGGATGGTTATTTCATCAACGGTCATCATTAACATCCATGGGCTTGGCATTAAACATATGCTAGAAATATGCAAATAGAGATAGAAACAAGCAAACACAAACATAAAAAAGGATCGTCAAGAAATTCAAAACTCTATGGCATAAGAAAATAAAGGGTTAGTTAGTATTAGATACTTTGATTTGGCATAGTGAACTAAAAACTGGTTTTCCCATGCGTCCCCTTTCGCATTTACATTATAATCATTAATAGAATTTATGAAAAACAAGTTTTGTCACTTTTCATTAAACAAATATACACATATACAATCACATTTATGTTGGGAAGGACATCGTAATAATATTAACAACGGCCAGTCCATTTAAATAACTTTTGCTTTTGTTCAACACATGTACACATGCACAGATATATGTATATGTTTATACCTATAAAAATACACGCAAAACAAGTTTCCGCTTTTTCTATTCAGGAGATACATGACGACACAATCCTTTGAAATCATAGCAATAACAACATGTATGTATATGTGTATGCATTTGTTTTTCATGATGATAAGTTGTGAAGTTTGTCCAACGTATTTTGTAACACTATCAAACTTATACAGCATTGGATCAATAACCTTAGATTTAATATATAAATAACCTCAAACTATTATTTTTAACTGTTTCTCGAGTCGATCGATGGAACTACAACTTTATGATTGCTTGTTTTGGGTATATCTAAGTATGTGATAAAGTGCGATTATTTAATATCTTAATTTCCGATAAGTATTTGCATAAGTCTTTTAATACCCTACACTATTTTAGGTGGTTGCTATTTTATGCATTTTAACCATTTTCTAAGCCAATTTAAAGATGTCCGTCAGTGTGTAGGCTGTTCTTGTAAATATATGAACAAAATTCAGGATGTTCTTCATATTTTTTAAAATTAAAACTAAATTTAAAAAATTAAAACATTTTAAACAACCAACGGTTGATAGAATCGATTTTTTTGGAAATAAACCTGTAACGTTTGATCGGTTTAATGGATTTACATGAAATTTAAACTTTTGTTTCTCATACAATTTTAAAAAAACATGCTTACAGATATTTATCTCCTATAGTTCTTGAATTAGTTTTAGTCTTTTTCAATTTTTTTACTTATTATTTATCAGCCAAAAAAGATTGAGGTAAATATCTTCACCCAGTTCAAAATTATTCAATTTTTGATTTGAAAATTCCAAAGTAACGCATTTTTGTGTTTTTTTCATCTAAAATAAAATTGTTCTTCATTATTAAGGTACCATAAAACTTCAATCCATTTCCATCAATATACATTTATTAACTCATTTTATGTCAAAATCAGAAAATATAACACACACTAAAGAGAAAATATTCAAATTTCAACTTAAAATTTTGAAAATTTTCTATAAAATATAGAATAATGTTTACTATCGATCTGCTTACTTATTTTTTTCAAATATCTCGAGTTGATGAATCTAAAAGAAAACAACTAAGAATGTTATATTCGGCTATGCCCAACCATCAATCTGTATGGCTCCACCACAAATGCGTGTTTAATAAACACGTTTTGTATCGTACATACTAACTCACGCATAATAGTTATATTTTTGGCTATAACTTTTTTAGTGAACTGATTTTGATAATTTTTGCGTTAATAAAGAAGTATATATAACTTAATATTATAGCAAAAATTTGTTTTTTGTCGATTTCGCTTGAACTTAAAGATTGCCCCAGATATCGGTCTATATCTTTTGATATACTAATTCGATTTGCTGAATTTTAATAGAAAAAATTTCAGGAGTATTTCTTATAGTCCTATGTCATTTATTGTGGACGTGAGCTAAATCGACTCGGGTCTTAAATGTTGCGTTCTTAGCGTACTTCACCACTTGTGCCGGTGGAGGACATAGTTAAAGAATATTTTTAAAGGAAGTTTTCTACAATGTACGTTTCATTGGGTTTTAAGATTTTCCGGGAAACGGGAATAAAACATTTCATTTCCCTAAAAACTTAAATTTTTCATTCTATTTGAACTAGCATCTTTCGAAAAGTTAAGAATTCATCATTTTGAATTAGACGTTTATAAATTTGCTCTAGACAGTTTCCTAATTGCACCAAACTGCCAATTCATTGTTCATTTGTTTTGCTTTTTATTTTAGAAACAATTTTTCGAAAGTATAGAAACAAGTAAGTTTTCAAATACGTTTTTTTTTTGAAAGCCTAAAGAATTGTTTACTGACTATTCTAATTACTAATCTGTAGGCAGTAGAATGGTGAAAAACTAGTCCATAAACTTATTTACGGATGGATTCAAAAATTAATAGTTCCACAAAAAACTATTAATACGTTATGTGAAATTTATGTGATTTAAACATATTTTTTGGGGGATAGAAAGAAAAAATTATGGACCGAACCTGGTAAAGTTTTGAACGATTATGCTTTTCTGTTAATTAAACAACATTTATAACAATACCAAATTATATGTGAGACTTAAGGTCCTTATGGTTTATCGGAATGGTTCTATGGCACCAATGAGATAAATTTCGAACATATACACCACCTATGGTTATGTAGGGAATACAAAGTATTGAAATCAAACTTAGATCTCTATTCTCAAAATAATTTTATGAAAGTGTTTTATTAGTTTTAGTGTAAGAGGTATTTAGGTTGAAATTTATTATCGATTACTTGAAATTTGGTATCGATTTTCAGATTTATATAAAATTAATGTGAGTTTTATAGGCTTTAGTTTTTTTTATAAGGCGAATCTATAGACAATTATGAACCGACTCTCGAACGTCAATATCATAACATAACATAACATAACATAACATAACATAACATAACCAAATACAAAATGGTTCCTGTAAAGGAACTTTAAGAAATTATTGTCCTGTAGTTTTAGAGTGATACAAAACTTATCTGCGCCAAATAAATTTAATATCTCCATTCCGGACCATTTTGTATAGGAGCTAATCGCTAGTTTCAACAGGCATTTTCGATAAGTTCTTAGTTACATTCAATAATTTGCAGAATCTGCTAAAAATCCTTTTCTACGTTTGATCTATTTTTATAATTAGGTACTGATGCATCAAATTTTTAAACTTTTTAAAAAGAGTTAAAATTAAGTTTAAAGTATTAGAATTCGGTTTAAAATTTTAATCAAATCGCGGTTCAGATTACTGTTCGCTGAGGAATAAATTAACTCAAAAATATTGTGCTAAATTTATTTATTGTTTGCAATTTGATAGAAAAAGCCAGGGTATATGACCATGATTCCGGTTACTTCAGATCACGACCTATACCTTCGTAATTGAGAGAATCCTTGGCTAAAATTAAGTTCTTTATGGTCTTCATCAGTAGTATTCCAGTTAAAAACAATTGCATGTGGTAAATGCGTGAAACCGCGGACAATGGTAATCGAATACCGCTATGTGACGCTTCAACATTAAGCAGTGAGTAAAAAACGAGACGCAAAGCTCTCAAAGACAAGCAAATGAAGTACAGCCTGACCGCCTTTAATGAAACAGTTATTTTAATTAGTAAAAAAATATACATAAATTTTAAAATATGTAGAAAATTTCCTATATACTTTGGCAAGTGAAATATATGAAATTTTAATCAATCACTTAAATAAACCAATATTTTAAACACATGTCCAACTTGTATTTAAAGGCCTTTTAAATTTTTTGTATAACAGAAAATATCTCACAATAAAAAATATTGTTTTTTTCTTCGGCTTTTTGAAAACGCCATATTCTTAATTATACTTAACTGAAATGACTGTACAAAATTAAATTTTATGTATATTTTTTTTTCTTTTTGCAATCATCAATTGCTTTAAAAGAAAATGGTGGGAGATTCCAAAAAAAGTTAAATATTAAAAAATAGCAGAAAATGGGTTGAAGTGGAGGTGTTTTTTTTTATTTTGTATTTATTGTACAAGGGTTCTTTTGCTATAAGATTTTAATATTTTATGTATAAGAGGAACATTTCAGAAAAATAAAAAGACACCACTAGTAAACTTGGGCAAAAAAAAAATTCAAAAACAACAATAAAATGTACCAACCATTGAACAGTCATCATTACTGCTGTCGCTGATTCTTTTTTCATACGACCTCCACCACCACCACCAACACCACTACCATTGCGAAAAGGAAAATTATAAGAAAAAATTTTTAACAAAAACTAAATATTTGCTAGATGTTTTTTAATGCCTCATCACCATTCTCGCTGCCATCAAAACGGCCGATCACTACCACCAACGCAAAACATGGAAATAAAAACATAAATATGTACATATAATATATATTTATATATATTTCTTCAGGCCTGTATTAATCAAAGATAATACTCTATGATATGCCCAGCAGTTTTTGTTCACTGTATTGAACTAGTCATATGACACTACAAAAAGGGACACCGTTATTCATTTCATTAAGATCCCGAATAATTTTTTTAGCACTGACTGGTTAGAAAGATTAAATTATTGATTTTTTTATAGTCTTCTCACTTTACATAATAGAGACTATTGTGCTCAAGCAATAGAATGAATTATAAGTCCTTATACAATGGGGATTTGGATGTCTTTTCAGGGTTACTTTCTCCAAAAAAGCTATTAGTATATTCAAGAATGTGTTTGGATGAGATGATGTATGTGTATCCAAAGATACACTTTTTTGCCACCAAGTTTATCGAAGGGAGACGACTACAAAATAAGTAGCAAAGCATTTAACAGATCTAAAAAAGCTATATAGTATGGACAGAGTAAATGCCCATATGTGTCGCTGTGTATCATGAGTATGGAAACCTCGTACTGAAAATTCTGGGATTTTTCGGAATTAGCAAAACTTGGACTTAAAAAGAATGAATTCCGATTTTTTGGGAATCATTATTACTAAATTTTCCGGAAATTCCGAAAAATATAAACATTCAAAATTTATTTTATTGTCATTAATATACAAAACATGACATAACAAAATTATTAACAGAGTGTGGATATTTGTTAATTCATTTCGTTCCGATGTTCGATTTTCTAACATCAAAAATTAATTTTTCAAAATAACACAAAATTTCAGTAAAATGTTGATATAAATCTGAAGTCTTATATCTTACTAACTAAAAAAATATAGTTTAAAATTAAATTTACTGTGTTTAATTATGGAAAAAACGAAAAATTCCGTTATCTCGAAAAATACCGGAATTTAATAAATCAAAATCCTGGTGCTTGAAAAGCCTGTCCCTAATCATGAGAAACTATAAAAGAAAATAAGTATCTCCAGGGAGAAGCGCATGTTACAATGACTAAAGTTAAAATGAATAGTAGTATCCATTTTAGACTGTCGGATTACTAGTTAGGAACAGCCACCAAAAACTACAGGGAATAAATAAAAAATACATACAAACGTATAATATAAATTTACTCATTTCAACATAAAGGTGTATGTTTGTGTGTGTTTGTATTAAAATGGAAATTAAATGGTGTTGTTGTATTTGTTATATTCGTTTATGTATACTTTTTTCGTCAAAAAACAATTTCCTCATCGAGTGAATGGACAATTATGATCCATCAAAGAAACAATTTCTTCTTACCGAAAGAATTATTACTGTAGTAATTGTATACCCATTAGAGTTGTTACTTTTAATCGATTATTCGATATATTTTAACATATATAACATATATCCAAATACCACATGATTTATTTAATAAATTATGTAAAAATTAATAAGATTATAAAATCTTGCAATTAATTTGTAATAATTTATATACATAAATATATTTCAAAATGTACAAATATATTCAGTATATCTTGACTTAGAAAACTTTTTTACGAATACGAATAATTTATTTCTATCACTGTTCATTCAGTAAGCAACAGCTTTAAGAGTCAAAGAAAGCTTTATTTAAAGAAAAAATGTGCTTGTTAAAGTTGATAAACGCGTTTATGGCGTGTTGTGCAATTAAATTTACAGTGTTTTCAACGCACACAAATTTTCTCAAATGAAAATTATTTTATTGTTTTTAGAAAAAATATTTTTCCTGGAGGTAATATTTATATTTGTTTTAAATCTATTATATATTCGGTATATATCATCATGAGAGTAATAAACTTTGGCTTTATTTGGGTTATAACTATAATGAGAAAGTACATGCAGTTTTATTAAAAATAAGCAAAATAACTTTTTCGGCATGCTGACAAAGAAGTCGATGTATAAATCAACTAAACGGAAAAAGGAAATTTTATTATTAACTACACTTTTAAGTATTGTAATCAATTTATGCGATTGCTGAGCAGATGATTCGTCTTCTATGGCTGGATCTAGGAAGATTTAGTTGTCAGAGTTGTTGCCTGTCATCCTTGTTTGTAGTGTAGTGGTGGTAAACTTGCTAATGGTTGACAGTCCTACCTTTTGCCAAGCATACTTGGGGCTTCACTACGATTAGTTATTTACTAATGGGATTCAAGTCTTGGATTTTCCCCGGGTTTGAATATCATAAAGAACACCTTTAGCGTATAAAAAGGAATGGACTTAAATACGATGCTTCAGAAATAATCGGAAGTTATTCCTTAAAAAGAGTAGGTAGCGATCCATACATCTATCTAACAAATTTATGAATAAAAAGTGCACTGAGTTCACAATGTAAAAAGTTACTTAATTTTCGAACAACGTATTTTATTGTTTTTGTAAAAAAATGAATATATTGCCAATAATTAAAGAAATATTTCTTTTAAATCGAATTAGAGAGCACATGTACCTCCTTAGGTGTTTGAAGTCTTTATATGAAAGTCTGTCGGAAAGACAAAGGGAGTGGAATTGAAAAATATATAAAATATTAATTATAGGATGTCACTTGATTTATTTTGTATTGGGCCTATCATCATCCGCGTAGACACAAACAAACATGCCAAAGCAATATATTTAAATTATATCGTACAAAAGTCTATTGAAATCACTGTATCACCCACGCACTATCTCTGAAATAAAATTTGGCAGCAACCCCACAATTTAGCTTTATTTTTTGTGTGTTGAAAAAAAATTCAATTTTTTATTATTTTTTGTTAAAGTTTTTTTCTTTCATTCATTCTTTCTTTTTATTTCTTTTTTATTTTTCATGAAGAATAATATAACTTCATCAATGTTGCTGCTGAAAACCTTATAAATGTACAAAAATACAAAGCTCTGTACATACATACGTATGGACGTGGGTATCTATGTATTTGTGTTTAATTACACTCTACTTTAGATAGAGGTTGAATTGTCGACAAATATGTAATATGTATTACAGTTAACATTTGAACATCGAAAATAAAAATATTTACAAAATATTAGTTCTTATTTTAAATAAAATAATTAACAATTTCAATATAAAAAATAAAACTATTGTGAAAGGAATTTTTTATTTTTATAGGGTACATTTCATTCATTTAGACAGTATTATAATTATTTTTGCTTCTTATTATTTTTTATCTTCTTATCACTTAAAGGACTCAACAATGAATATAAGCAGGGATGGAAACTTTATTAATAAATGTATATAAAAGAGTAACATTACTGACTGACTGATCTACTGAGACGGGATTTTCATAAATTCCGGGGGTAAGGAGGTAAAATCGGTAATAGGAGGTAAATAGAAATAGGTGTTATTGAATACTAACATGGTACTTTTTAAAAAATATATATTTTCAAAAATTGGTAACTTTTCATAGAAAATATATTGAAAAAAAATGAAGAAAATTTTATTTTTTTGGATCATATCGCAACATGGACATATATATGCTGAACATTTCAGGAATTGGTATTTTGGTTCTTTCTGAATTCTTTGCTATATAAATAAGTAATATTATAAATAAATATGGATAAAAATCCATTTGGTAACTTTCAAATCTTTTATATGGAATCATTAACTTTTTGTATGCATTTTTTTGGAACTAATGAAATTTTTTCAATTAGAACCAAAGTCATTTCATTAAAATTTAATTTAAACCATTATGAAAATAATTTGAGGATAATATCCATTATATTATTTTTGATCTTCTGAATGTACTGTTTGGTACATTTAGAAGATCCTTGTAATAAATATACATTGTTCGATGAAGGTTAAAATTAACAAATGGAGATTTTATGGTACTATATTAGTAAATATTACGATAAATTTTACCTTTTATCGATTATCTCACTCATATAATTTATTTATTGCAAGAAAAACAACATAATTCAACGTTAATTTAAATTGACTTTAACATCTTTATTAAATAACTTTAAATTTTGGAATCATATCTTGATCACATATTTTGATAATATTTTCACAACTATGCATCCCTGCTTTAATATAAGAATCATAATACCAACATACCATACATACATACATTTAAGAAAATATAAGAAATCTTTGGCAGCTAAATTATAGATATTGGATTGGTTAGTGTGTTTGTGTTTTTTCTTTTCATATTAATATTTTCACAAAAGTAATAAAGAGTAAACGCTTTTGATTTGAGGCCTTTAAACATTTTCAATTTGTTCCTTTAACCTTTAATTAGAATCAGAAAATTTCATAATAATTTAGAGTGACCATTTTATATTTTACATTTTACAAGGGTAACGTTACACATAGCTGAAGCTCTCCTTAAATGTATCCAATAAGACATGATTTTTGGAAATTCGTATTTTAAGGTGGTAAAATCGGTAACATTATATTTTCTAAACTTAAGGAAAATAAAATTATAAAAGTCTTATTTTTATAAAATATAAAACGGTTATTTGGTATTTTTTAGAAGTTCGTTCTTAAAACGATAATCTGGTACTTTTTTGGACATACCTGTATACATAGATAAAAAATTCTTATTAAGTTCGAAACTTTATAAAAAAAATTATAAATACAGATTCGGTACTCTTTATATGTTCGAACATTTAGGGTGCAAAAACTTGCTTATATTTGTTCAATTGATTCAGAAAATTTATTGTAAACATACAAGGGACAAAATTCGGGAAATTAATGATATTTGGAAGACTTATGCCAAAATATATAGTACTAAATTCGAGTTTTTTCGAAATGAAATTATATCGTAAAATTATAAGCAGATTTGAGTTGTTTAGATCATATCTGTTATTTGTACATTTCAAACATACTGCGCACTTTAAAAATTCACACAAAAGAATGTTTATCTAGACCAGGGTTCTCACAAAGATTTGTTTTACGGACCCATTGTGCGATTGTTGTGGGACCGAGGACCACATTTCAAAAATAAACAAAATTCATTCATATATGAAAATGTTTATTTTATTTACATATTTATTATTAAGTATAAACATAAATTCTGGATCATGCATGATCGATATTTTGTTTTAATAGATAAAACTGGTTTCACAAAGCCATGTTTTAGTAAAAACTTGACTAAAGGATTTATCACTTCAACTCAGCATATTTAATGCATCAAAAAAATCTGAACGAAAAATTATGGTTGTTCTATTCGTAAAATTTCCAGCAATTTCTTACACACTAAATATTGTTATTTTAGAGAAATTCGGAAAGAGTATTTAAAAAATCTGTTGCTTTTGTAGTAAACGAAAGCGATCTCATAAATAGAAAACTTCAGTCTCATACTATTTAAAGAAGATGCTTTTGATTGGAAAAATTCCTTACTTTTATCTTACTGCTGGAGTGGTTTGTTGCAAGTTCCTTTCCATTTCGGTATTCTATGTGGACCACAAATGTGCGTGATGTACATGCACACTCACAAAAGTATACAATTTATAAAAGTTTTACTTCAGCCGTAAAGCAGATCTGATTTTTAAATACGTATCGCGTCTTCGTCATTATCTCTTAAAGGTGGCCGGCAGTACTTCGTTTGCTTGTCTTCTAGAGTTTTACCTCTTACTCTCACGCATTGGTTAATTTTGATGCGTCTCACACAGGTATTCGTTTACCGTTGTCCAGGGTTGTATGCATTTAGCACATGCAATCGATTTTAATTGGAATGGTGAATGGTGAAGACCATAAAATATTAACTCAGTTCTAGTTCTATGGTACTTTAGGTTATAAACAATAAGGCCATTTAAAAGGCCCAATAATATGATTATTTATTTATTTATTTATTTTAGCCGTTTGGTTTGTATACATTTATATGTAAATCATTTTGTATATAAATTATTACAAATGTACAATTTGAAAGTACTGTCTGTAAAGACAGAAACGTTAAGATGGACAAACTAAGATGGTGGGTTGTGGGTTGTTGTACATAAAAAATGGAAAGAAATACAAATAATAAAATATAAAAACAAAATGAAAATAAAAGGAAAACGAACTGCCGACTACAATGTTGACGGAATAAGTCGAATATTCTCTAAGTTACTAAATATTTCTTGGTCAAAAATAATTTCCATGATTTTTATAAAAAATCCTGGAAGTTTTTCCGATATAAATATTTTATATTTTTCATTTAGAGCATTCACATATTTTATAAATTACAAACGATTTGAGAATATTATAAGCCCATTGTATATTTGGTGAAGTGTAAGCAATAAAACAATTAACCCATGCAAAAATTACGTAGTACTTATATGGAACGATGATTGATACTTTCTTTGATAAATCTAGAAAAGTATATAAATTTTTTATAAAAACTTTTTAAAATTACGTTCCATAAAATATAGTTCTTCTTCATTGCACATAAAGTAGTTTTAGTAAGAAACTTTTGGAAACCAACAATTACACCTGTTTCTTTTTTGTAACATTAACATTAAATTACAAAACTCAGTTTTTCTGATTGCTCAGTTTATATAGGAGTACTACTATTCACTTTTTTATCTCCCGATTAGTCTTTATACACTACACCAACGAAGGTGGTTGGATTATTATGCTTTTGTGCTGGTGTTTGTAACACGCAGAAGAAATTGTATTACACCCACCTTTAAGTATTCGACTTAGAATCACTATCTTAGTCGATTTAACGGTGTTTGGCAGTCCTTTTGTCTGTCCGGCTGGCTGTCGATGTAAACGTTGTTAACAGCCTAAAGATCATAATTTTTGAAATATCTCGAAAAAATTTGGTATATATTATTTTTTCGACCTAAGAACAAAACCTATCGAAATTGGTCATATTCGGTCCAATATTTCAGGTACCTCTCATACAAATGTTCTTCCCGGAATTGGGTTTTAAGTTCATAAAAGTCTTTAATACAAAGCGATTTAAATTTGACACAAGAAAGTCTTATAATATTTTAAAAACGATGTGCTAAAATATTCGAGCGTCGGTCCATTATTTCTCAAATGGCCCATACAAACTCCCTTCCAAATATCACTTTTAAGGGAAAAAATCTCACATATAAGTTGGTATTGTAATAATAATTTGTGAAATTAAGATTGATGTTCAAAATTATACCAGGGTCGGTTCATAATTTCATGTAACCCCCATATAAGCCGCCCCAGAAAAAATTATTTTAAAACGCATAAATTTAACATAAATCTTAGTGTAACAATTATGTACTACACACTTAAGAATAAACAACGTGGAAATATCGCTTTCACTGCCTTCTTACGATAAATTTGGTGGCGATAAAATGTACAGCGGTACACAAAAAACTTTTTTAATATTTCCCTACGATACAGCTGATGGTGATGTGATGGTAATGAAGTTAAACGCATTTATCAGGAACTTATAGCTTTGCTTAAAAATATATAAAAATCTAAATCTTCCTCAGATAGCGATAAATTAACTTTTGTTATTGGACATTTATATGTATATTTATGTAAGTATTGGTTTTAAATAGCAAATTTCTTACGGCCAGATTTCAAAGAGTTCGAAAAATAAGTTTGTCCATGAGAGTATTTCTAAACGACAGTTATAAAAATTCTCCTTAAGCTTTTACACTAGAACATTTTTTCCAATTGCATATAGGATTTTTTCATGTTTCCAATCAGAATAGTTTCGGCTAACGAACATTATATACGGAAAGTATTGTTCTTCTTTTGGTATTATATGATTTATATCACACAATGTGTCCAAATCGATTTGCTTTAATTATTATTCTATAACTTTTGAATAGTTAAAAAGATCTAAATGAGTATCACCTAATTAGAACTGAGATGTTTTCAAGTTGATTTGGAAGAATACAGCCTTCTAATCATAGAAATTTCAATATGATACTGTTTAATGAGGAAATTGTCAAAAATCTTAATCCATATAAACATGTTTGACAATTTTACTTTTTTACTGAAATGATCACCATTATAAAGCTGGTCGTCACTTTCGACTGCATATTTTTAACATGTAGTTTTATATTAACCATAATGATTCCTGCTTTGCAATCTGGGAACTTATTAAACAAAAGTTCAAACTTTTTTCAATTGACCAACTTTTGATAGTGTTTACTTGTTTATTCCTTAAGATTTTTTATTAGAACAGTGAATTTAAAAAAAAAATCGATTTTTTTCAAAATTCCAATTTCAGATCAATAAAACATTTTAATGGTTTCCCATATCTATTGTATCAGTATTTATAAGTTTAAGCCTTCTAACTTAATGAAAAGTTTAAAAATTGGTTAAAAATTTAAAAATTTCCAAACAACAGGTTTGGACATACTATGTATCACTCATAACGGGTTAATTTTAATTTGACATGGTGCCATTGGCTCATACTGGGTTCTTAGAGCTCTCTTCCCATTTATTCATCTTTTTTTTAATTTTCTTATTATTTTATAAAAAATATTCTAGGATGGACTTTTTTCGTTTATTTATAAGGGTTGATAAGTATTTCAAAAAAATTTACATTAAACACTATTTATTTAGTTTATACATATATACATTTTTTTTATTTCTTTGTAGCCGTTGGTGTTAGCGACGAGCACAATGGCTAAAATTTAAATTGGAGCTTAATAAATTTCATAAACATTAAATTGAAAACACTTTATGTTAATATAGTCAACTTAAATTGTCTTTGTAGAAACTAAAAGCATGTCCTTGTGCCATGGGGTTTTATTATAGCAATGTATCCTAATTATTACTTTGATATATGTTTTTAATTTTTTGGGGAAACTGGATCAGACAGTTTTGCTTTAATTAAAAAAGAAATCAAGTTGTTTTGGAAAATTTACTCCAACTTGATCAATTATAGTCCTATGTAGGAGGTAAAATAGCATCTATAATTTTCCATATCGGAACAGATTTTACTTTTAAATTAATCGCCTGAATTATACTGGAAATTATCATAAAAATATAGTATAATATGTGTATGATTTTTTTATGAAACTTCCGAAATAAAGGTATGAATAGTGTTATTATGACAGGTGGTGTTCGATATTAATTTATATAATAATTAAAATTTATTCATATTTCTGAGCTTTAAACTTCATTCTGGGAAGTAATTTACATGGGGGCTATCTGAAGTATTAACCGGTAATCACGAATTTCAATTCTTCATACTCAAAAAGGTGTATATTAGTCATACTTTCGTTCCGAAAACCAGCCAAATCAACACTTACGGAAACAATGTGAAAAACTATGTTAAGAATATGGTCAAAATCTAAGATTAGTAAAAATAGTAGTTAATTGAGGACAATATACGTTAATATAATTGTATCAATTTATATTAAAAATGTCTTTTTCGTCAAAATAATCTACTTTATTAACTTATTCACTTATTTTCAAATTTTGCCCATGAGTTTTATGATGAAAATATGTTACCTTTATGAAATCATGTTCAGAATATCCAATTCGGTTAAGGAGTTTTAGTAATTTTAAATTATAATTTCAATGTTTAAGGATATTTAGAATTTCAATTTTTTTGGTTTTCGCCAAAAATAAGTTAATGGTTGTGATAACAGGCACTTTATCAATTTTGCAATGATACGTTCCATTTTGTACATAACTTTAAAAACTTGTCAAAAACAATATATTGACAGAATTAAGTGTGGTACTAATTGCAGTGTTTTTGGTACTTTATTAAGTTCGTCAATACCATCACATTAAACTTATAGCTTGTTTCGTTTCTCTAACGTAAGCCAGTTACATGAATTCGAATAATATTGGATTTCTCTATCTAAGAAGCATTCTTATTTACGGTATTTATTACGTATTCAAAAATTTTTAGTAATAAAAAATTTAAAACTTTTTGTGAAGTACTAATTTATTTGAACATAAAAACAACATTAAAAAAATGATAATAAACCGAAATTTAATTTAAAAATTAATTAATATAATTTAGTAATTTAGAATAGCATTAAAGAGTTTTGTATACAAAAATTCAGTAACACGAATGTTCGAGATACAGGAATCCAACTTTGTAATTGGAAATGACAAATAGATGGCATTTTGGAAAACCCAAATCAGGTTTCTTTTGCATAAGAGTAGTACGGTGTAGATATTTCAAATATGAAGTATGCAACTGGACAGGACACAATATTTGGCTTTATGAAGTAAATTTTTAAGATCTTAGATTGAAATTGAACACGATTTCATTAATATTTGTAAATTTCATATTTTATGCAAAAACAAAAAAAAATTATAAACGATTTTAACTAAAGTTAATCCTAAAAACAATTTCCGACTTGAAAAGTTTAAACATTTAATGTAGGTGAGATAAACTTTAAGTATTATTTTCGATTTTTTCGGACTAGATTTCAAGACTTCTGAAAGTTACCTAATTGAATTTTTATTTTCTACATTTCTATTGTTCCTTGATGTTTGGACCATCATTCTCTTTCATTACGAATTAACATAAATATTAAAAAATTTTAATAACCGATTGAATTAACACTCGAAATGTTATATTGCCGGAATAAAAATAAAAATAGTTTTAATGTTAAAAATATGTTTTGGATACGAATTCATTAAAAATCTACTTTGTCATTAAAGTCCTTAATAACTATTATGTTCTTCAAATAGTAAAATTTTTTTGCACACACCCATTAATCACTAGAGATTTAATATTGAAACCTTTTCGGAAACCCTTCCACTAACGTTTTATAGTGATTTCTGTTAATTTGATTAAACCATCTTTGTTTATAAACTACCACACTTTTGGACAACTTTTTTGTGCTCTTCAATTGACTTCTAACAAAAGTCTAATATCTCTCCACCGGGCATTTTGGAGAACTTGCCTCTAACTCAAGGACTTGTTTACCATAGTAACAGGATGCCAAATCAAGCCAAAAAATAAGTGGACACATTATGAAGTGTTATGAATGGAAGCAGCACTTATAGTTCCCGTTGTTATAAATAATTGGCTTCGTTTGCCTCAATGGCGCATTGCCTGCCACAACAAGAACTGTTCTGGGAAAAATCTACTAGAACATACGTTTCGTTCCATTCTATTATGCAGCAATAATTTTTTTTAGAAAATTTGATTTCCTTGCTCCGTTTTTGGCCTCTAAATTTAGGCTGCTTCAGGAACTTTTTGGGCATTACGTGCACTGTCTGAGCACTGAGCTTATCGGACTGCATTCCTACCAGATGTGTTGGAGCTTTTTTACATTGGAAACAGTTTGATGGAAGACTTTTGAATGTTTGGCTAACTTTTTGTGGGATCAATTTGGGTTCCCTTGTAAATATTTAAAAATTTTAGTTCACAGATTTTTTCTCATTTTTAACTGATTAACTATATATTTATTCACATAATAACTGACATGTTTTAAGATAAAAAAAATCAAATAATACTTGGGTTAAAGTTGTAATGAAGAACATGTGATAAGTATGATTTTTTTTGGTCAGTGACGAAACCTATTAAAATTAATGAGGTTGCTCCGGAGTGGATATGAAAATATTTTAATAAAATTTGGCACAAATACGTTTTAGGACAAATTCACAGAAGATCTAGAAATGACAGTATTCCCTCTACAGAACTACTTTAAAAAATCACTTGAAAGCAGAGGTGTCCACCCATGCTACTATACATTTGCCTGCTTTAAAGTCAGTATTAACCAGTTATTATGCTTTAACTTGTTTGACTAGGGTAAAGGAAGCAGGTCCTTAGAAAGGATATAATAATAGTAAAAGGGCTATGAATCAACATAGAAGAAGTATACCAATATGATTTCTTTAATATGCTCATTACTAAAAATTATGATTCATAAACAAATCAATCATATTCCGACTGATTAGGGTTTAGTATAAAAACGAGCGAATTGGAATTTATAATAAATTATTTTAATCACTTGCTAAATGAAGTATATCTGTTTGTCTGTTTGTCAGTATATTATTACTTTTAGGTTTTATATTTCTTTAAAATACTTAATACTTTTTGTATCAGCAAAAAATAATAATAATTTATCAAACGTAAAAATAATAAAATTCTTATCTAAATACTTGTTAAGCGTTCTTATTAAATTTCATAGTACAACGACTTTATTCTAATTTTAATTAGGACACATATTTTTCAATTTCATACAGTATTTATAAAAATCTATAAAAAATCGAATATAGTATTTCAATTAAATTCAAATCTGCACACAGAAAATAATAATGTAAAATTTGACTTCGAAAAATTATTATTTTCATGATGTTGATTGTGCGATATTATACTGAGTTCATAATTTGTTCCCATTTATTTATATATATATATATTTGTTTAATAAAAATAAAAATTTGAATATAATTGGACAATTTTGTATTAACGCTTTATAAAGTTAAATTTAATAAATAATGTTCTAAACTTAAAAATAAAAAATTGGCATCTGTAAACCCCAGACGCCTATTTGATCCATTTGAATTTTATTTTGATATGTAAAACCACATGCGCTGGATTAAAACAAAAACTAAAGAACTTAGAAAGGGTATTATGACATAAAAAGTAACTTTATATTTGATGATGTCGACTATAACTACGTTATCATAAAGCCGCTAGCTAATACATTTCAAGAATTTGTGCCAATTTATTTTAATTTTTTTAAATCAAAATCAAAATAAAACATAGTGTTCCATATTTAGTACTAATTGATATTTCAGGGAACTGTTTTACTGGAAAAAATGTAGGACGAATAGGTATGGTAATGGAATTAGTATCATTTTTCATAAAAATAAATTTAACGAATATTACTACCATTTTGAATAATAACAGATCTTTTATTTTTCTTAGGGAACTCATGGAATATTATGGACCGTTCACAATATAATATGGTAAAATCATTCAGATTAAGTATATAACACATTTATGTCGAATTTCATAATGGAATAAATTTGTAAGGCAGTTGAGAACTTTCAACTGATTTTATTAAGGGATATTTTATGGGACCTATGCGAAATTATGATTAAGATTGTTAGCGAAAATATGGACCGATTACAACAAGCATCAGTCGGATTCGTCCTTCGGCCCTATGATAACTGTGTTAAAGAATATATCCCAACTGTTTTGTTATGGAGCTTGTTCCAGTAATTTGGCCAGTTTTTCACACTATCTGTCTATTCAAAAATAGAATAATAGGATTCCGAAAAATTTACTTAAACTATATTTTATTAATAATATGTATTAATGTAAACTCTAAATAAAAAAGACCTCAGTTAAAAAACCCAGATTATAAATTTTCAGAAGATTTTTATAAATTTCTTAATTTTTCATAAGACTATGAAATGAATAAAATTAATGAAAAAATAAACAATAATAAAATATTTATATGTACGTTATATACATATCTTATTTATTATATCTGTACATAGAGTGAAGTAATATTTCAAATATAACGTTTGTATTTGAATTGTTTCAGAAACAAATAAATAATGTTAAAAAATAGACAACTTTTTTCTCTTTTAAGAATAATTTTATCCAAAACAATATTGACCTAAAAACTCTTAATTTAAAAAAAAGTTAAAAAGAAAAAAATACTCAAATTTTTATTCTCATTGTAGATAAAAAACCCTCTCCATGTTATAATCTTGTATAAGAGAATTGAGAATGTTATTTCCCCTGCTTAATTAAACATTCTACAGAAACTAAAAACCATTTCCCCTGACATAACAAACACAAAGCTGATTCACAACTCCACCCTTCCAAAAAAATGTTTTAGGGGTGAACAACTGATTCGTAGCCTCTTAAAAATATTGTAAGAGATTTTACAGCTCTCATGCGTCCTTATGTTTATCACAAATAATTTAAAAATGTGTTTTACAGGCGACATCTAACGTCCAGTAGTTTTTATAAAATAAAAATAATCGATTTAGCTAATTTTTCATCGTACATTTTAAGTGTAACCTAATTTTATCCTGGACTACAATTATGTGAGTTTAGTTAAAAACTTCAATAATTCCAATAAACTCATTTTTATAGCATAATATTTTGAGGTAATTTAAAAAGAAATAGTAAATATTCGAACCCTCCATTAGATTGGTTTCAGCCAACAGACTTTTGTAAAACAAAACAATGAAACAATTTTGAGCCAAATTAAATTTTCATAATATTTTAACAATTTTGTTATTTATTAAAAAATCATTCAAATGTTTATAAAATTGATTGAGTCCATGATGATCAATGTTCTTTTCTTTTATTTTAGCTACGATATTTTTCACTTGATAAAATTCAAGAATTTTTTTTTTTTAATTAAAGTATTTCCTCTTATTCTTTAGAAATTGTTTTTGCGTAAAAAAATTTCAGAATTATCGATAAAGTATAATCCGGAAGAAACTAAATAAAAAAGCAAGAAGAATTCACCATCTATTTGGAAAAAATCGGTTAAATCAAATGTTTAAATATAAACAATAACATTCTAACATTTACAAGATACAAAAAATATGTTTTAAACCACAAACTTTAAAACGGTTTAACGGTTTTATAAACTATAGAAAGTTTGTAAAATACTAAAATACATCTTATTATGCATTAAAGCTTATTTTTTAAGGGCCAACCCGTTTTGCGTGATGTACCGTGAGCCAATATATCTAACAATGCATTTGTGTCATGTTTCTAACAACAGTTTCGAACTAACTACGTCTTCCGACCGACTTGCTGTTCATTTCAACGTTGAAAACATTCTACAGGTCATCATTTCAAAAGTATTTTGATAAAAAATTGTCACATATTATTTTGAACCAGGGATGAAGTTTATTGAAATTGCTCACAATTGTATAGTTTACATAGTATGGAACTCTCTCTTTTGATACGTTACTCAGTACCTCACTCTTAGAATGTAAAGTATATTTGTATGAAATAGTTTTGGTGAAGAAATGTATCTCATCATATAATTTATTTAATTATTTGTAGGTAAGAGTAGTACCAAAAAATAAAAATATTCTAAATTAGTTTGTTAAATGTGTTAATGGGAGGCACTAATGGAGTTAATTGGCCAATTAAAATTCTAGATAACTCACGAAGAATTTGTCATCAATATAATCAATAAAAATCAGCGTCTAGAATTTACAAGACGTTATAAATATGGTCTCGTAAATTGTGAGCTAAAGTATTATAGGGCGACAAAAGTAAATTCAATTTCTCAAGCTTCGATGAAATAAATATTGTTCCCAAATCATCTTGGCGAAAATGATTACCCATATATCAATAACAACAATACAAACTTAAAAATTGCTTAAGTTGCGAACAGGTCATTTATAAGTTCGTTTTGTGTATATGTGTTAGCCGACTTTTTTTAATAATAGGGACATAATCATTAGTTCATTTCAAGAGAATATATATGACAATGAACAATTACTGGGGAAATTTTGCTTAGGTTTTGAACAATACTCAATATGCAGTAGCGTTTCAACGGCAACTTATTTCCTTCGTTTTCTTTCTGCTATTTACTCCTTCATCGATAAGTTCGAAAATAATCCGCACTTTCTTCCAAAATCTTTTACAAAAGGTTAAATAGATGTAAATTAATGGAAAAAATTGGGTCGGTAAAAAGTCAAAAATGGGGATAAAAATGGAGGAATTAGCCAATATTCAATAATTATTATTTGGCACATAAGTCATATAAAATAATTTAATAGATCTTTTTTAAGAAGTTAATTTTCAAATCGTTAATAACACCAAATAAGAATAATAACATCGTACTTTTTATAGGTGGTTGGGGTTTATGTATTTGTGAAGATGTTTGTAACGGGCAGAAAAAATAGTGCTACCACCTAAGTCTATCGTTTGACTTAGAATTACTTTCTGAGTTTATTTAACCACGTTTGTCCGTTCGGCTTATTCGCAAAGTACAGATCGCACTTTCAAAGGTATCTCAATGAAATTTGGGACGTAGGATTATTTTGGAAAAAGAACGATAACAAATGAATTGGTAATGATTGGTCTATTTTCTCATGTAGGTTTCATAGGTCTTTGGCCCATAAAATTTTAAATATTGCCAAAATAAATATTATGATATCTTAAAACGATGTGCTAAATTATACGTGGATTTGTTCATTATTTCTCATAAGTCCCACACAACCCCTTCCAAATATCACTTTGAAACGCATATATATCACATATACGTATGTATTGTAATAATATTTGCTCAAATTAAAATAACCATTAGCGAAAATTGGTGTGCGGATCTTTATGAAGGTCCAACCATCCAAAAGAACATCCTTTTAAGACACATAAGTTTCACATAAATGTTAGTATCACAATAATATATTGCACACATAAGCATAAATTACAAAACCAAATTATACGAGGGCCGTTCATATAATACCTAACAATGTGGTGTAGAGTATAACATTTTTCAATTTTTTTTAAATTTTCAATTTTATTATTTCATAATTATAACTAACAAACAAAAATATTTAACTACATTTTCCCGCTAAGCCTTTGGCTTGTCAGCAGGTTATTAAAATTTAATTAATATATTTTTTTAAAACATTGCGAACTCATGAAAAAAAATTTTATAAGCTTTTTTCTGTTATATAGATTTTTCGTATTGATTATGCTTATGGGTAACTTATTTAATATTTTCGGTACTATGACAGTTAATTTGTTTTTCCCGTATTCATTGTTGAAACGGTCAATTTTGTATCTTCGTTGCACTCTACGTCTGGTGTTGTAATTGTGATCTATTTCCTCCAGAAAGTTAGTATTGTTGAAAAAGTCATTTGATATTGTTGTGAAGAATATACTGTTAATATTTAATATTTGCAACTCTTTTGCTATTTCTTCCGATCGGATGTTGTTGCGAATATGTTTCCTAAAATTGCTTGTGTTTGCTGGTGCAGTATTTATTGATGTTGTAGGAATGTTGTAGTTATGCGTGCTCGTTTCTCGATTATCGATCATAGAGATATTTGTTGGGTTAGATGTAGTATTGCTTTGCATTGGCGTATTTGGGTTGTAAATTGCGTTTGTGTTTGAAATGTTGGTGTAATTATGGGAATTGGTAGAGATGTTTGAGGAGATAATTGTGTTTGCTGAGTTATAGATATCTCTGGATCTAAAGATTAGGTAGTTTTTCCAAAGTATTTTTAATATTTGGTTTTGAGATTTCTGAAGAGATTTGCAATATGAAGCATTCCCCCATGCCGTAATTCCATGTCTTATATACGCTTCTGTTAGTGAAAATTATGCTTGTCTGAGGACGCTATATGTTGAGCAATTACTTAGGTGATATAGCATGTACGCAGATTGTCGCAATTTTTTTCTTACACTTTCCACGTGCGTCTTCCACTTAAAGTTGTTGTCGACATGAACGCCTAAGTATTTATAAGACTGTACGAGTTCTATATTCGTTGTGCATCTTTCGATGTGGTGTTGTTGATGGACTTGATGATGCAGGCATGCAGAGCTATGAAATTTAATTTGTATATGATAATCAGCTAGATGTCTTGGCTTAATGTGCATAATTTTGGTTTTTGTTGAGTTTATTATTAACCCATTATCGTGGCACCACTTCGCTGCAATGTCTAACTGTTTTTGCATAATTTGTGTTGCAATTTGAACATTTTATTGGCAACAATAATTGCGGTGTCATCTGCATAGGCAAATGTTTCACTTTCCTTTAAGCATCTTATCAGATCATTTGCATAGATAATATATAGAATTGGTCCTAACTTTGATCCTTGAGGTACTCCATAATATCCTATTATTATCACTGATAACATTATCAACGTTAACCCTGTATGATCTTAATTCCAGGTAGCTTTGGATCCAATTTAGGGTATTTTCTCTAATTCCAATAGTGTATAGAGTTTGTATCAGCTTTGTATGTGATAAAGTATCAAACGCTTTGCTGAAGTCAATATATGTTACTAAACAATGTTGATTGGTGCTTAGGCAAGAATTGATATGGTGTGAAAAATGTCCCAGTAATTTGTTTATACTCTTGCCTTTTTGGAAACCAAACTGGTTTTTGTTGATAATTTTGTATTTTTCTAGGTAAGCTGTTAATCTTCTAACTACAATTTCTTCTAAAATTTTCTCTATTACGGGAAGTATGGCTATGGGTCTATAATTATTATAATCTATATAGTTTCCACTTTTGTGTATAGGTCTTATGATGGAGGTTTTTAATAGATCTGGAACGAGAGATGTCTCTATGCTACGGTTAATTAATTTAGTCAACAGCGGCGTGAATATATTGGCATTATTTTTTAAATCTTTTGGCCTAATATTGTTTATTCCTGGACCTTTTCTTATGTTCAATGTTTTCAGGATATTAGATATTTCACGTTCATTTGTTGGTAGTATATATATTGAATTTTGTTGTGTAGGTACTCGTATTGGCAATGTTGTAATATTACATTTATGAATTATTTTATTGACGTTGTCATTAAAATTCTGAGCAAAGTTGTTTACGATGTTGTATCTAGATTCATTTTTATAATTTTTCATTATAATATTATCAATATTATTAGATTTTTTTCCTATTATTTCGTTTATCGTTTACCAGGTTGCTCGCATATCACTTCTATATTCAATAAATTTTTGCCGATAATAGTTATTTTTTGCAAATATTATTTTTTTGTTTAATTGGTTTCTAAAATTTTTATAGTTTAATTCATAATTTTTATTATTTTTATTGTTTAGCCACATTTTAAAAAGTTTATCTCGCATATCACAAAATTTAATTAATTCTTCACTGATCCATGGATGCGTAGAACGTTTTTTTATAAGATTTTGTTGTTTTATATGATTTATTATAAATTTCATTAAATTTTTCAACTATTTGGTTAAACATATTATTTACACTTTGATTTGATTCTGTTATCGCACTCCAATTTTCTTCTTGTATTTCTTTATTTATTAAAAAGTTATTTAGTCCCGGGAAATTTATTCTTGTAAATCCCAAGATATTTTAATCAGGAATTTTAGGGAAGTAATTTAATTAAAAAGGTATATTGAATGAATATTTTCTAAGTATGTTTCTCAAAAATAATTATCTAACGATTTAAAGAAATTTGATCAAATTGTTTGTTATTTTTCTAAGCAGTTTTCTGCTAAAGCGCTCCAATAGAAAAATAGTTATAAACTGATATCTGAGACTGAATTCAAACGTACTTTTTCATCATACAAAATTCATTTAAATCGGATTAAGAGAATATCAGTGTGTAATAAAGATCGCAATTAAAAAAAGATTTTCTTTCTCACATATATTTATTTTAGTGAGAGAATATAACCTGAAAAATTTTTGGTTTGGTATATTTCTAATACAAGGACCATTCAGAAGTTTTGTTTAAATATAGTTAAATTATTTTTGTCATTGTCTTTAATATATGTTATTAGGCCCCCATCCCGAAAAGGCGGGTTAATCTTTAAAAAAACTCTTTAGCGTAGAATTTCCATCCAAAAAATCAGCAATTGTCGTTGTCTTAGAAATAATTTCTTGAATATAAAAAATTAATAATTCTGTAACTTTTAAACTATTAAAAATTTCACATTTAATTTCTTGAGGAGTTTTCAAAGTGGCTTGGATAAGAAAATGTTCCTAGTGGTTTCTGGGGTCGGTAAGTGAACCGTATATGAAAAAAGTCGAAAAAAAATATTAAATGTTTTGAATCGGAAAAAATTTATAGCCCCTATAATTCTTTACAAAAAAAAAAACATGTGCGGCATATATCTTATAATTAAAGAAATATTGAGACCACAGTAAAATTTTTACATATATTTGGACATTGTTTTTTTTTGGCACATCAATTAAAAAAAAAATATAAAATATTGTCTGAGTTCTGTACAAAATTCTAAATAAAAATTTATAAAATGTAAATGCTAAAATTGCGAAAAGTACTTGATTATAATATAAATGTTAATCTGTAAACTATTTAAATAAAAAGTCTAAAATGAGATTACAATGGGATTAAACTCTGCGGACTGGGTTGGTAAACCCGAGATTTGGCTTAAAACTTATCTTAGACCAATTTTGATTAATGCTTTTAACTTGATATACTCTATGAGAATTAAAATGAATAAAAAAAGACTTCTCCACTTGTATTTTACTAAAGCACATATGGTTTGGTCTGTACCAATATGACAGATCTCATTCTTTCATTTTATTTTCAGGGTCATTTTGGACCCCAATATGTTACCCTATGTTGCGTGAGAAATACCAATTCAAAGAATTTTTCAGCATGACAATAGTCTGAAGCAACTTTAAAGTTGGTCAAAGATTATTTAACGTTTACTTGGGTTTGCACCGCAGTCTCCGGATTTGAATCCCATTTGAAATGGAAAGATTAAATACGTCATTTTGGACCCCAATATGTTACCCTATGTTGCGTGAGAAATACCAATTCAAAGAATTTTTCAGCATGACAATGGTCTGAAGCAACTTTAAAGTTGGTCAAAGATTATTTAACGTTTACTTGGGTTTGAACCGCAGTCTCCGGATTTGAATCCCATTTGAAACGGAGAGATTAAATACGACGCTTCGAAGTAATCAAAAGTTAATAAACTGCCAAAAATCAGATACAAAAGCGACACCTACCTCTATTGTTATGAATCTTATACAATTAATGCCCAAAAAAGTGCGCTGAGTTCAAAAGAAACGGAGGATTTTATACGAAATGTTAATTTTTTATTGTAATATAATTTCCAAGGAAATAGAAATTATTTTACTTGTCATTTCGGGGAAATATGCATATTTAGGGACAGGAATATTCCCCTTACAAAGCAAATGTTGATTATTGAATGACTAAAGTATTACAACAAAAAGTTCCCAAATTTTGTACGAACAACTTCCTCAAGAAACTGTTTTACTGGGAAAAAGCGAAGTACGGATAGGTTCAGGGAGAGGAGTAACCTCCTTCTACCTAAAACGCAAATATTAATTATTGAATATCAAAAGACGTTTATCTGTGAGAATTTTTATATTGGCCCTAATCACATTCTCTAGCATCTGTTTTACCACGCAAAGGGTAGGACAGATATGACTGGGGGGAGGGATACTCAGAGAATTTTCAAATGTTCATCCCAATTACTTTCTCAAGAACTGTTTTACTGGAGAAAAATGTAGGATGGATAGGATCAGAGAAAGGGGTCACATGCAATGCGATTATTTACTGTCTATTATCGTAGAATTATTGTTGCTAGAATTAAACAGTTCCAATCGCTTTCTTAAAGAATTTCTGTAGTGAAAAAGGACAGTTATTACCACGGTACCATTCATACAACTTTTGTAGTAAGCATACAAAAATTGACCAAAAATTGTGATGCAAAACAGAATGGTAGATATGGTCACACAATGAACAAATTAGAGCCTGGCCTATATATTCCAATTATTAATTATCGAATTATAAATTATCGAATTATATAATTATTATAATTTTTTTAGAATTTTCAAATTTAAAAATTGATTATTTTTGAACATTTTGGAAATTATTCTTTCCAGATTTGACGATTTATTATCATAACTTTATGAGTCCAAAATATTGCGTAGAATTTTTCAAATAATATTAAACACAACTTTGTCAAATGTATTGGTGGTAAATTTTTTGAAATTGAATAAGAAATTTGGTACGCGTTTAATACCAATGGGGTCTAAATTGGGGACTCTTCAGCTATTATTATGCACACTTAGTCGATTATTTAAAGATTTATTAAAAAAATGATTCTACTCTTTTTTTTCAAAACAAGAAAACTGTGAAAAGTATAGAAAAATAAGTTGATTTTCATATTGAAATAAAGACGGATCTAAAATATAGAAAGCCGAAAATACTCTGGCAGGATAAAATATAAAAAAGTGAATAAAAGAGCCCTTACTTTTAAGATGCTTATGTAGTAAATATAGTTAAAGGCCTCTTCATTTCTTCAAGGGACAGAACTCCTTGTATCTTAACGTGAATATACAGCAAGAAAAAACTTGTTAAAATTCTGATTTCCAGTTCTTTACTTATGACATCTGGTTTATTTCATGACTCCATAATGGGAAACGGATATCTTTCTATTTATGGTTTCTTAAAACATGAACTTGTAGATTTTTCTAATAAAGATGCTGTAGATTTTTATTATATATATTTATAAGTGTAAGTTATTACACAATATAAAGTTAATAAAGTAAAGCATTTCTACTTTTTATTAAATTAAAGTTGTTAACATTTTTAATAGAGAGAAAATTCACCAACCAATGTTTAGAGTTGAATTGGAACCGCTAAGTAACAATGAGACACATCCTAGTTATTCTCTCTTTCCCAAGGGTTCATTACATAAGGAATTATTCTAATTTAAGAACTGTATGAATTGCATTCGGAGATCTTCGCCCTTCATTAGAATGTTAAGCCCAGAAACAGATGATCCAAGCTCTTTTGACAAAGAAGAAGTATGCTTCTGAAAAGTTAACGGTTATTTCGGAAAGTCATCTTACTAAGAGATATAATTTTTATATTTTTATATATACTTTTGAGGCCTGCAATATTAAATAGAAACGGATAACACATTATGTGCTTGACAAATTTCCTTGCAAGCGACATCAATTTTATTGCAAGGTTTCCTAGGCAATATTGCCATAACGATATCAGAGAAAAACGTTGAAGAATTCTTCAGTACTCTGGGTTTTTGGTTTCTTTGCATGTGGCGACCATAACGTCAAATATACGTTTTGGAACTGAAGATTGATAAACCCTAGATGACGACAGCTCTGATCCAGCTGATCCCAGCAAATTTCCTGATTTTATAAATTTTGCAATGTCTAGATTCTGTTACCATGAATTTAATCTATCTTCCGATCAGTCTCCTGAAATAAAGACATATTATGGAAGAATTAAATTACCAAAAAATCCTATTTATAGGACTAATTGGTTAAAATATAGAAAATATTCTGACATAAATATCCAGTCTGAGAAAGATTTGAACAAATGCAAAGAAGAATTTGCGTCTTTAATTACTCAAATATAGACAAAGTGTCCACTTCGAATACAGAGATTGAAGAGCTCCCTTAGGAAAATGAAAATTAACAAGAGAATGGCAAGCTAAGACTTTGTACAGCAAGTAGAAAAGTGAAACACTGTCTTCAAGCAGAACGTCCGTCTGACGGTTCTTGGGCTGCAAAGCAAAGGAAAAGGCTGATACTTTTATTTTTAGACTACTTTTTCAACCTAATACCTCAACATATGATAATTTTGTTTTGGATATTTAAGCTGACTACAAACGACAAAAAATTGTCGTTAAACAACGAAAATTCGTAGGTTAACAAATGTTATCGTTAACTGTTATTCTGAGTAAAATATTTCCTATTTTTGTTGGTAATGGTATCGCAAATTAACAATAATTATTCAGCTATTATTTGTTCATTTCAGAATGTTTATAACATTGTTATAATCAAATAATGACGCTAAATTTGGCGTCAAGAATAAAAAGTCTTTGCCAAGTGAAAGATTGATTCCTCTTTAGTGGCAATGAATTTCAAAGAAATTATCATCATAATAAATATGAAAATAATGTTGGTAATTAGTTAGTAAGTTCAAAAGTTAATAAGAAATTGGTGAATATGTCTGCATAAGATTCCATCTGGACTTCCATGTTTTTTTTTCAAAGGAAAGTAGAATTCCATTTAGATTCTGATAGCACACCCTAATTCTTATGGTGCGCAAGCAATGGTTCTTCACGACCTTAAAATAGGTTTCAAAACACACTTATTTAAAAAAAATACTCAAAATTTAAAGTAAAAACTAAAGTCATTCATTTAAAATATATATTTTTTAAAAAGCGATTTTTAACTGAATTACTTAAACAAAAAGTATTATTTTTTCATAAATTATAAATTCATATATAACAATAAAATAGCTACGAAATATTTAATGGCAAAATCAATTTTCGTTGGCTAAACGAGAGAGCTAAATTGGCAACACTGTATTAAATGCATAGAAATGTCCCTATTGAAGAGATTATAGAACCGATAATATATAGGTTACCTCTTAGAACAAACTAAAATTAAAATGACTAATCAGGAGCTTAGTAAATGAATAACAATCACCAAAAAGTGCTAATAATGTGGAAAATATGTTGTGGTAATCACATGAAAAAGCCAATTTGAACATGCTTCCACAAATAAGCAGTTTTACAACTAGAAACATTATTGGACTGCATCAATCATAAAAAACAGTTATACATGTTCTGTATTTAACAGAATCGCACTCTTCTCTATTGCTTTAATCGCATAAGTCCGACGAAATCACCATCGTATAGTTAGTAGCATTTCTAGTAGCATTTCTAGTATATAATACATTCGTATTTTATTTGAAATATTGACGTTTTCATTTTTCCATCCAAATTCATCGTTTATTTTCATAACGAAAAATTTTTGTTAATTTGTATTAAAGAATAATAAAATCGTTAAAACCATATATCGGTAGCTAACCCAAAAAGTTGCTGTACAGGTAAGGATCTGACTTAACTGACACCATACAGACCAATATGTCTACTTTCCTGCCTTTCAAAGATCATTGAGAAATGTTTCCAAATGATAATTGTACAAATCTTGAATTACAGTAATATCATCCCTGTTCACCAATTTGGATTTCGTGAAAGATATGGAACCATTAAACAAGTTAATCGTCTAACTGTAGAGATACGAAAACCTTTTGAATTAAAACCATATGTTTTGCAGTCTTTTAAGATGTTGCACACGCTTTTGAAAAAGTTTGTCATAAGGGTTTAATATAAAAAATAATTTACCCACTTGACTACTTGAATGCTTTTTAAATGAGCGTTCTTTTAAAATAAATTATAAAGAACACAACAAAGAGGAAATTGTGATAAAAGCTGGTGTCCCTCAAGGAAATGTGCTGGAACCTTTATTATATTTTATTTATACTTCTTAATTGCCATTGAATTGAATGTATGTTACAACTTGATTATCTTCAAATTTATCATTGACGCAGCAATCTTAATCTCTAATGAGAGTTCATATATTGCTTCAGCACAACTGAACACGTATCTTCGAAGTCTAGAGACGCGGTAAAATTATTGGCGTATACGAGTAATTGAACTGATGAGTAAGTAAATAACTTTCAGTCTTAAAAGGGGAAATTGTCAACCGATCACTCTTAACAAATATTATACCTCACTTAGACCGTGCAACGTACTTTGGAATTCATTTGTACAGTCATCTTACTTGCCTATATTGAATCCAAGAGACTTTAGAAGCATCTAGTCTTCACTGGTTGAAAAATCATAGATCAAAACTTAAACTTGACAAAAGTCAGTGTGGGTTTATGGCATACAACTATGGATTATATATAGAGATTTGCAAATACTAAGGATAAAACTGGAATTTGAGAAAGTGCGTCAGACGTACTTGTGAAAAATTTTCGACTGTCCAAAACCTCTCGCAAGACATTTTGGCGAAGTGCAAAGTAACTCTAGGCTTCAAACTTTTCACCACGATTCTAAAGGATAAAAACGAAAATGATATCTATTTTTTTGAGAAATTAGTTATTAGTTTAAAGATCTAAGCGACATATTGTGAGGCCTAAGATAGCAGATTCAATATTAAATAGAAAACGTATAAAAAATTTCTTTTAAGTGTAATTTCATGTATATTTTACTCATTTTGGTCATCTTAAAAATTACTACCATTGAATTTAACATGAAATGGTTACGTATTTAAAGTCTATAACATATGTTCGTTCTGTTAATAAAATTTTATGTTTATAGAATACAAATATTAATGAATACAACAGAACGAACGTTTGAGTAACAGAATAGTCTTATTCTAGACTTTTAAGAAAAAAAATATATTAAGAAAACAAAAAAATATTTTCATTAGTAGCGGAAAAATTGTTAAAAAAAAATTTTCTAGTCCTGTAAAGAGCAAATGTATAAACATCTATGTCATAGCACTTAGAACAATTAGGTACAAAATAATATTTGTAGTATCAAGAGATAAAAAATTGAAAATTTTTTAGAAGCAAGCGCAAATATTTAGATGACTGGATCTAGAAGTAAAGTATTCATAATTTTGTGCTTGTGTATGTGAAAAATGTTCACAAATTTTTTATTAAAGTACACTGAAAAAATGTTAGGCACAAAATTGTTTTTACTTAAGATATAAAGCAATAAAATAGAATAAATAGAATTAAATAGACTTATTTAATTAAATAATTTTGTGAATTTAAGAATAACAATTATCTTAGCTTGAAATAATTTTAAATTTAATTTTGCAAAATCATATATTTATTCTTTCTAAAAGCGTATTATTAAAATTATACGACTACGTCACCGCTTTCAATGACGGCTAAAGCCATGCTGAGTAAATTTTCAAAAATTTAAACATGATGTAACATATTTTAAAATTCAATCAGTCTTGTGTAAGCTTTCTATCAGTGAAGTGTTTTTGTCGGAATATTTCTTAAAAACACTGAAAGAAAAGTTTAGCAAGAAATGAATGTACGATTTTCTTAATATTAGCTTTATTTTAAGCGAGGATATATGCTGTTTTAGAAACATGAATTAATTTTTTAATATAACCATCTCTTTCTTGCTTTTAACCGTGAATAAAACAAATTTTGTATCCAAATTTATTAACATATTTCCTGTGTACGTTAAGAGAAGATAAAGGAAAATTCTCCCTTACACAAGCACAAAATGATAACTTCTGCCGATCAATATTATAAACTCACATGTGCGCCTGCTAGTGGAAAAAATTAAACGTGGACTTAAATGCAATGTTTACCGCTTTAATGGAGAAATTTGAAATTAATTTTTAGGAAGTTGAAGAATCTTTCAAGTAAATTCTTGCTGAGATTAAAGCAGAAGTTCTAAATATTCCAGAGCAAATAATAAGAAACTTCTTGCCAATAACGAAATACTTCTTGTTGAGGTTAAAGCTGAAATTCAAAGGACTTCTTCTTAATTATAAGCTGAAATAGGAATTGATTTTATGAATCTTCGAGAGTCACACACGAAAAAATCAAGGCTGTTAATCTCGAAGTAGATGGTACTGACAAAAGCTTGATGACTTAGAAACAAAGGTGAATAATCTTCAGTGTCCAGAAGGAGCATTACGAGTTATTCCCGAAGCATCTAGCAGAATAAATATTATTGTTTTTAAGTTCCAGTTTGATACAGTTGCAACTAGAATTAATTTTGTCCCTGAAAGGAAATGCTGCGGTGTCAGCGGTTCATGAATATATAACAGTAAACAGCAGAAATATTTATGATGCCATAATGACTACATTACAACGTGAGTATGGTGGCGACCATAAGAAATCTACCGAATGATATTATGGTATGTTAACGGTATTCGTGATCCTGAAATAAAACATGCGGTTTGTGTCATGCTAAAACGACATTATTGTAGCAGTTGTAAAAACAAGTTACTTAATTATTATGATTCAGTTTCCGGTTACTACAAAATTGTTACTCAAAAAATTGTTTATAGGATGAGTCCATAGAAATTAATACTATAACTTAAAACCGTAGGATTTGTAGCGTTTTTGTAAATGTCGTTCAAAGCTGCTACATATGAATCTTGATCAAAGGTATCATGCACATAACTATATATGTTCTGTTCACATATTCAGAAATCTTTTCTAACATGTCTCAGGGGTAACTCCAATTGTTTAATATTGAAATAAGGATGATGCTGCCGAAGACATCCAAGAAGGAACTGTTTACGGAGCATTTCATTATGTTCCTTAACAGGTAATATCTTCGTCTTCTCATATGAATGTTGTATTGAGGACATTTATAAACAGCCCCTTACGATGCTTAAGGCAGCAATTTTGCAAGTTTGAACAACTCTACATTGCATATCAAGTGCCACAACTTCGGCAACTTCATGTGGTGTGTCCGAGAATGGAAGATTGTGAAATTTGCGAACAACACTTCGTTTAGCCTTATCTCTTTCAGGATGCTCAATAAATTTCCGGCAAAATTATCGTGAGCAATTGTGGTATTTGCAAATTTAATCGCAATCAGCCCAGCATTTCTTGGGTCTCTGGGGTCCGTATTTCAGACTTCATAACGCTCGTCTGGGAGTCTCGCCGTTTCGACAGTAAATGCAGTCAAATTACGAATATCCTCCCAGCAGGCAAGAAGCGAGCGACTGCTGCATTAATGGTTTCCCAGAATTTCCTCTCGACGAAGTGTACAATAAGGGAATAGGTAGATTATCAAAACGGTGGTTGGTAAACTCTCTGATGCCGCGCCATACTTTAGTTCATATATATATGTGGCATTCAGAGACGATAAAATCGGAATGAAATTACTGGTGTCAGCTACGACCTGTGTAGTGGCTGCTGAAGGTGTTGTTGTTGTGATTGCTGAGAGGAAAGATGTAGTGTTGCGTAGATGATGAAGATGTTAATGACGACGATGTATTATATTGCTGAAATGGCGGCTTTTGGCGGATGAATTTCGGGACATTCCGGTGCGAAGAACAGGCCCTCGTGAGAATGGCTGCGGGTGTCACTGAAGGTGAGAATGATTTAGTCTAAAAAAATTATGGAAGCTATTGTTGAAGCATTAAACGGAAACCAAGGCAAGGCAAAATTAAAGAGTTTCAACTGCAGTAAACCCGATCATATTCAGCGAAACTCCAAAGAACATATAAAAAGAACCAAATCTGTTTCACAGCCAAGAAATAAACAACAAGCTTGCTTGCAACAATGGACGTGTTTACAGTAGACACAAGAGCTTCCCAGTATATAATAATAAGAGATAATATTGGCTAAGGAAAATGGTAGAAAGCTAATTCGGAATGAATATGGGATAGCCTATAGTAGATGAATGGTTGCTTATTCTGAATATGAGAGAGTGTCGAAGGTAAAGTATTGTCATATCTAATTGTAGTACCAGCCTCGAAAATCGTCAAAGTAATGTAGAGTACCAGTGGTAGTGTGGCGTAAACCCTGCAAAAATAAAACGGCGGTTTTATTGCGTTGATTTCCAATAAATTGGATATTAAATTGTTGTATAGCAGCTAAACTCCCAGTAAAGAGAAGTCGTGGATAACGACAACAATTCCCGAAAATGAGACACCTAAACGAACTTTATAAATTTGCGCGAAGTCGAATTAAATTCAAAAGTAATAAAGTAAAGGCCAGATATTATATAGTGATTTTGAAGGCTTCCATGAAAGTCAGCAGTTACTGCTGCATAACTCACAACGTAAGAAAGAAATAAAATAGCCCAACTCCAAAATGAAGGTAGTGCGTGATTAGCTGCCTATGAAACAAATGAATTTATGCATTTTCGGGACGAACAGGTATAAGCGGACAGTGTTACGAAAAATAACTAGAATTTGACGGTGATTTAAACATTCTAGCAGAATGATAAGATAACATAAGTTTTAAAAGCATCATGTGATAATGCAGAATGTGTCTGAAATATCATTGATGCTCTTAGAATCTTCTAGATTGGCAGTTGGGTGAATATCATCTAATTAAGTCTATTGTAGACAGTGATATAGTGAAGATAAACTTAACTGAACTGTGCTATCCGAGTAATATTAGTTAACAGTGTTGTAATAAGAAAGTTGTTTAAATAAAGAGTTGTTATAATTTGGAAACAACTTGAGCTTTTAATTTCAATAAAAAGAATCAGGTTTATTTAAAGGGAGAAAAACTAACGTTTTTAAAGGTACATTATGTTTTACAATATATAAACATTTTATTTCATTTCGATAAAAAATCCCATTCCTGGAATACATAGTTAAATATATTAAATAAATATTTTTTCATAAAATAAAAAAAATAAAAAGAAATGCACAAGATTATTTTTTCTTTACAGAAACTCATTCTTATATCTCCGAATATGTTTAAATTATAGGTTTATACCTCTTTACCTAAAAATAAATTTTGCTGAATAATGGATAAAAAATATTGCAGAATCTGGTGGTGAGCGTATATAAAGTTTGTCATTCCGTTTGTAACACCAAGAAGGAATCATCTTTTATTGCATCAAATCAAAAACTAAGTCGATTTAGCTATGTCCGTTTGTCTGTTGGAAACATTCTCACGCCTAGATTAAATGTACGAATTCAATAGAATTTGGCCACATCGTTTGTTATTGCCCTAAGCAGTTTGGTATTTAAAACCAGCTATATCGGTTCATAAGTAAGGAAGATATATACCGATATTTGAAACAAATTCCGAAAAATAACTCTATAGGGATCATAAATTGACCTCTCATATAAGGCCCCTTCCCGGTATATTATTTATATAACTATTCTAAATAAATGTTATAAATAAATAAATAAATGTTATATTTTGGTATAGCTCCCATATAAGGCCACTTCCCGGAAAACGAGTTTGAGCTTATTAAACAAATAAATAAACCAATTCCATTGGAACTCAGTACAGTGAATTTTTTAACTATTGTAGCTCCCATATCAGACACAAATATTTTCGTCGATCTGCCTGTCTGTTCACATCCACGAAAATTGAACAAGCTCTATGAGATTTGGCCTAGTAGAAAAAAAGCCAGTCCAGTAGGAAAAAAGTAATAACCAAAATTATAAATAATTTTATGACTCGATAAGTGTTTCTGTGTTATATACTATATAGATTTGTGAGTGTATGTGTGTATATGTATATCTACGGAACCTAACGTATTAACTTCACACGAATAAGTGGTATTGAAGATTCAGCATATCCGAATGCAGCATTCTTAATTGTTTTTAATAACACTATTATGACGGGCATAAAAAAATATTATCTATATTAATATTCTAGATCGATATGAAAAAACGAAAGTAATTGTACCATGTCCGTCCTGGTGTCGGTTTAAATTAAGTTTATAGTAGCGATATACTGCTGACATACATGATGAGTATATTAGACGAGAAGTCAAAAATATTGCATTAGAATTAGAATTGACAGCTTTCTCATTTGTTTGAAAACTTACATATTTTAGAATATTTTGAAACTCCATGACTTGATAATTACAAATCCTTTAAAACCTTTAAAAGATTACGAAAAGTTATAAAAAATTCTTTAAAAAATAACTTCATGTGTTTCTTGGTTTTTACTAATGAAGAAAATAGCAACAATCAAAATAATATTTTTATATAAAACTTTGTTAAAGATATAATTTTTTGATTATAAAGTCAAAGTTTTTAGATAAGACTACATTTAATCGATTGAACTATATTATAACTTATATAGTGTAGAACCACTGTTGCCAGATTTGAATTTGAGGCGTCCCTGTGAATGTCGTTCAAAGTTGTCAGACACGAATTCTGATCCAAAGGATCTTGTACTTATCTATGTATGCTATTTTCGTATACAACAATATCCTTTCTTACATGCCTCAACGGTAACTCCAATTGTGTAATATTGAGGGAAGGAAGTGCCTACTTAGTATTTCATATTTCTTTATAGGAAGGATCTTTGTTTCCTCATGTAGATGGTGAATTGAGGACATCTGTATACAGACCGTTATAATTCTTAAGGATGCATCTTTGGATATTTTTCCAGTGCGTATCACTTTGCGATGGTGTCCACACTGGAGCAGCATTATTCGCCACTGGCCGGCAAACCGTTTTATATGTAACCAATTAGGTTTCTTTATCCATACCCCAAGTACTGCCGGCTAATGCCTTGAAGAACTTATTTCTCCTTCGTGACCGTGATGCCTAAATCCGTATTCACCTCTTTTGTTCAGGTGGTAAAGAGTGTTGCAGTTGAAAGTTTCAAGTTTTGTGCATAAAGAAGTTGAGGATTTTGCTAAGATAACCATTCCCACGAATGACCCGAAATTCTTTGGCCAAGGGCTGTCACCCCAGCAACGGAAGAAAAAATTACTACGGTGTTAAATCCATAAAGCGTATTAAAACTATTGCATGTGTCAGAATATGTAAAAATATAAGTAATGCTAAAATATGCATCTGAAAAAAATGCCACTGGTTTGAGCTATGCAAAAGATAACGTCCCGAAACATACCAGCAAGATACCTAAAAAGTGGTTTCAGAATAATGGAGTTACTTTAATGAAGTAGCCTCCCCAATCTCCCGATGTAAATCCAATCCAATAATTTTTCCTACATACGTATAAAAGAAAGGAGCGGTAAGTAAACCGTAATAATAAAGTAATAAAAGCGATCTTTGGATCAGTATAGTGCAGACATGGAACTCAGTTATCCTGGAAAGGTGCCAGAATGTAATAAATTCAATGGGAAGGCGATATCAATATAAGATGTAAACACAATTCGATAAAGTATCACTAAAAAATTAAACAACAATTATTTATTTTTGGCTTTTTGTTATAGTTGAAACCGAGGGTGCTATTATTTTGACGCCAGGTTTTATCAATTCTTCTGGAAAAATTAATTTCAAGAAAGATAATAAATAATAACATTTTTGTATTTTTTAACATATTTTTGGTTTTAAATTGCTTATTTTTGGTATTATTTTTCATGTGAATATTATCACTCACATTCATTACTTCTAGCAGTTTTTGCTGATTGTAATCCGACAGCTACCGATTATTCATTTTAATTTCAGTTTGTCCTAATAAGCAATATATTTATTATCTGTTCTGTAGTCTTTTCAATACAGTATTTTTAATGCACTTAAAGTCTTCCACGATATAACCTGTGATAATCGAGTCATTGAACTTATTAATTAAACTATTTTAAACAAGTAAGAATGCTATATTCGGCTATGCCGAATCTTAAATACCCTCCACCACAAATTCGTGTAAAGTTAATACGTTAGGTTCCATAGACACACATATACTCACAAATGTATATAACACAGAAATACTTAATTAGTCATAAAATTAGTTACAATTTAAGCTATAAAATTTTTCTACTAACTGCCTTTTTTCTACCAATTTTCATTGAGCTCTGTTAATATTTGCGGATGTGAGCAGACAAAGAGATTGACGAAAATCGACTGAGATTTTGACTTGATGCAAGAATATATACATTATGGGGTCTGAAATAATTCATTCTTAGCGTTACACACAGAATGACAAAGTTAATATTCTCTCTCTACCACTTGTACTGTGGAGCGTATAAAAACAAAAAATATACTTGATATAAGCTCAAAACTATTTTCAGGGAAGGGGTCTTATATGGAAGCTACAGCAAAATTTGGAACAAGATTGTTCATATTTATAATATACTTTTATTATAGTTAGAAAAATCATTGTGCTAAAATTTAATGGAATTGATCTTTATTTAAATGTTTTATAAACTCTAATCCGTTTTCCGGAAAATCCCGTTATAAGGGAGCTATAGGAAAATTTGGACCGATATAGGGCAAATTAATATAATATCTTCAGAACAGTTAGCAAAATAATTGTGTCGACTTTCAATAGAATTGGTCTTTATTTACTCGGGAAGGGGCGTTATAATGGAGATATATCAAAATATGGACTCATGTTAACAAAATTTATAACACATATTTATATGTTAATAAAATTTATAACATATATTTAAAATAGCTAGAAAATTAACTGTGTCAAATTTTAATAGAATTGGTTCAAATCTAAAAGTGTTATAAGCTGTAAATCATATTCCGGGAAGGGGCCTTATATGGGAGCTATATCAAAATATGGATCCATGTAATTAAATTCATAATATATATTTAAAATAGTTGAAACAATAATTGTGCCAAATTTCAAAAGAATTAGTTCAAATTTAAAAGTTTTATAAGCTATAAATCATATTCCGGGAAAGTGCGTTATATGGGAGCTATATCAAAATATGGACCAATGTTAATAAAATTTATAACATATATTAAGAATGGTTTAAAAATTAGTTGTGACAAATTTTAGTAAATTATCTTAAAAATTGCGGTCCATATGACACAAAGAGTTTGGGGTGTATCAAAATTTTGCATATTATAGCCTATAACTTTTTTCCGGTTAATCAGATTTTGATAATTTTTGGCACGATGATGAAGCACGTGTAATTGTATGCTAAAATTAATTTTTTGTTTAAGTCCAATTACATTTTTAGAAGAAATTATAAGAGTTCATTTTTGAAATTTTGAGGTTGTTTCAGATATCGGTCTATAACTTCCTTGCTTATAAACCGATATAGCTGGTTTTAAATAGCAAACTGCCTAGGATAATAACAAACAATGTGGCCAAGTTTTATTGAATTCGGTCAATTATTCTAGGCGTGAGAATGTTTCCAACAGACAGACAGACAGACAGACGGACATAGCTAAATCGACTCAGATTTTGATTTGATGCAATAATATATATACATTGTTGGGTCTGAGATGATTCCTTCTTGGCGTTACATACAGAATAACAAACTTAATATACCCTCACCACTTGTGGTGGTGGAGGGTATAAAAATAGTGCTATTATTTTTTTCATAAATAATAAATTGGTATTTTTAAACAAGTAAGAATGATATATTTTTCTATTCAGAATATTAAAAAAACTTATACGAGATACATATAACCAAAGCTTACGACAAAATTTCATTCCAATTTCTCAATTTATAATTGAAAATTCTACGGATTATCTTCTATTTATATTATTATCTTTTATATTATATAAGTCTCATATATATCTCTATATCATATAATATACTAAACCAATGAAAAACAAATAAATATTTTCAGGACAATAACAATACGCACACCAAATTTTATTGAACCCTGTCAATTATTATGCATGAGGGAGTGCCAAAAACAGACTAAAAAATGGCTAAAAAGTGGCTAAAATGTATTTAATGGCAAATTTCGGTGTCTAAATGAGATTGAAAATGGCTAAATTTAGCCAATAAATAGCTAAATTGGCAATACTGGTCTTGGCCGACAATTGCTTGAGCACTTGATGTCATCACTGACTTCTTACGTTACATCTAGTGGCATTAAAATTGTTTAATGTATTAGGGTGTGTTATGTTAATGTTTATAAAGAGAATTTCATTGTCCACTGTAAACAGCATGAAAAATCACATGGAATATTATGCAAACATATTCGCAAATTTCTTATTAAATTGTGAACTAAAAATTTGTTACTTTCGGTTTAGATTTAGTTTAACGACGAATTTCTTACAAATTCATTGACACTAAAAATGATCAATCTTCTTTCGATAGTATTGCCTCAAGTTAATTTGGATTTTTTTGGTTAAATTTTACTTTTGTGCTGTTTTTTACTTTTTGGTTGAAATGGAATCTTATAATCTTAAACTTTCCAGAAAAAATATACGAAATTCTGTTAAAATTATGAAAAATCACTTCTCATTACGAGAAATGGTAATATAAGGGTTCATATTCTTAAATTTTTTTAATGATTTATCAAACAATTAAAATAGAAAAACGTCCCTTTAGATCAAAGAAATTAACAAAAAACGCCAACTGATATTTGAAAATCAATGTCAAATAAATGCCCATCCACCTGAAGAAAATAAAATTAATGAGAAATTTATGTCCTTTTTATTCATCTATAAGATTCGAATTTTATAGATTCGAACATCTATAGATTCTGCCTTACGAATCGATTTCATTGGTCTAATGCCACTTTCTCACAAATTTGTTTATTAAATAAATCATTATGGATAAAATTTTGAGCAAATGTGTATATAACAAAAGTTAATTCTGCTAACACTGTCCCAATCCGGTAATTTTTTTAGAAAAGCAGTTAAATAGGCATTTGATTGGTAGTAAACTTTGGCCGTAATTGTTCTTTAAAAAATTTTTCGTCGCTTTGGATGCTATTCGAGTAGCTTTTCTGTTTTTTAGCACTCATCTTTGTCAGATTTAATGGAGTCAATAATATTTAATATAATAATAAAAGTGAAAAACGCAGAAAAGTAATGGACCGAACCTTGTAGAATATGATTTAAAAAAGGAATGACAAAAAAATGATTTATTTAAAATTTTTTCATGATAAACACATTTAAAAGTGGGGGTTATATGAGGACTTTAAGAAATTTCGGACCAAACCCCGCAAATTTCGGTAGAGTAGTTTCTAGTTGTATAATTCTCAAATATACAAAATAGTAATACAATACTTACTTTTCTACATTTATACTTGTAGAAATGTAGAAAGTAACAAGGATTGATACCTAATTTGTGCCAAATTTAATTAAAATATGTTCATAACTTTGAGTTGTATGAGATCTATATATATTCAAATTCCATATGTACCAAATTTCATCAAATTTTTTTACATTGTGATCTGTAGAGTGTTTAAAACGTTTATATGGAAAACTTGGTTAGATAGATAAGTAAACATATTGGTGATCAATATTCTCTGATAAACAACATCAATAACAAGGGAAGAAATGCAATTTTACCAACGAGTTATAATTTTTGAAAGTGAGAAATATTAGTATATTAATTAATATATATATCTACGTTTTCTATAATTTCTTCTAAGACCATTATAAAATCGTATAAATACCAATTTCACCAAAGAGACCGACATGACAACATTACAAGTTTAATCAGTTTTCCGGCTGATGGAGAGTTTTTTACAGAAATGAACGATATTTTCACGACTGTGATTTAATCACTGTAATTGGTAAATCACTGGTAACTGCAGTGACTAAAGTTTGGAAATAACAGTTTAATCCTTTTATTTTCAAATGTATTTGTTTTTATTTCGAACTAGCAAAATTACTTAAAGTTGGTGCTGGGCATAAATACGCGATTCATATAAAATGAAAATTATCCGTTTACTACGGTGCACAGTGTGAACTCTAATAGAGACTCCCATATTTAAAGAAAACAATATCCTCTGTCGTTTTTTTTCCTTTTTAATAATGATAAAAAAAAGCATTTTTGTTTTCTTCTGAAATACTGCGATCGCTGTCACATTTTTGAAGCACAGAGATATAAATGATGGAAACGACGTTATTCAAAAATCATGGTATCGTTTATCTCTAATAGATACTATGTTGAGTAAAAAATGTTTCACCGATGGGTGCTTCAGTTCGACAAATTGGCCGAATCAATAACGTAAGTGAGTTTAAGACTTCAAAGTATTGGATTTATGTTATAGATTGGCTACCGCAATTTCTGGACTTCAATCCCAGATATCATTTTGAAACAAAAACAATCAAAGTGATAAACTACGTCAACATCAATTGTAACAATTTTTATAGAATCCTTGTCCAAGTGGTGCTCTGAGGTCGAAATTTAAAAAGTTTCTTATCTTTTGAACAGTAGTTTTTTAAGTTTAAATTTTGTGAATAAAATAGATATTTCCAAAAAAGCGAGTTTCGAACAATACTTTGTATGTGTATGTATATATTTTTGTATGTATAAGGTAACGTAAAAACTAACCCCTAATATAGGCATTGTTTATAAAATGAAGCATGTTATGATGTACAACGAATATTATTTACCCACCACTATTTTATATGGTATACAATATATTTATATATAATTGTTATATACTTCATATACATTATATATTTATTCATTAAATGTGTTAATATTTTAAATGATTTAAATAAAGATAATGTTCAAAAACTAGTACGTAACGTCAAAAAAGGCTGAATTTTGAACATATCTATATAACCCAAAATCAGTCAAAACAAATATATAGCAATATCCTAAAAATGCTTTACAGTTATATAACCAAATATTTTTTATGAATTTAGAATTTTAAATATATAAAATTTGATTTTTTTAATATAACGAATACTTCTGATAAAAACTTAAAAACAAGAAAAAGGAAATTATTTGACAAGAAGTGACGATATGTACAGATGTCGTATATACCTGTATGTAATTTAGACATATAATTTAAAACAAACATATTTTATTTAGTTTCATATACCAGTATACTAGTTTGATAATATTTTTTAGTAATATATTGTTAGAAATTCAAAAATTGGTATGAATAGTACTTTACATTATGTAAAATATGTAATCATAACATATCTATAATCCAAAAAATTAATTCAATTTCCTTGGAAGTTATAATAAATAAAATTGAAATAAATTTCGCTGTTTATATCAAAGCAACTTTTTGGATTTAGATGGTTAATAATATCCAATTTATTTTTGAAGGATCGTGTTTAAACTATCTTTTTTAAAAGAAGTTCTCTATGGGAATAACAGCGCACAACATAGTGAATTACCTGAAAATCTGGCCAATAGGTCAAAAATAAATTAAAAAATATTTGAAAAACTAAGTATTCAGTTCGATGTATTATATAGTTTTATAATTTATGTTTAGATATGCCGCCAAAGTGAAAAAGTAAAGAAAGTTCAACGTAATTTAAATGAATAAACCACTTTTTTTTGATTAAACCATTAAAGGTTTTGTATTGATTTTTTCATTTCGAAGACAAGATCAATAGTCTTTTTCAGTACTTAATGTATAAAATTCTTGTATATTTAGGTTGGAATCATTCGTTAAAAAATTGAAAACAATACTAATTTAACTCTTTAGAAAATAAAAGAAAGAAGAAGAATGCTATATTCTGTGCTGAATATGAAATACCTTTCACTTACATTCACATTATGCAAACATTCGCATGAGTTGAAGATATTACATCAGAAAACTATGATTCTATGATTCGTTTTGGAAAAATATCTAATAATAAAAGTAAATTAACTTTTAAAGAGTTTCATAAGCTCAAATCAACTTGTCAGCTAGGTTTTTGTGTTTATTATTACATAAAAATTAATATATGGCAAAGGAAATTATCTTAAAAATTTCAACATTTATGACAAATTAATTTTGGGTGAATCAAAATTTTGTATATTTTAGTCTATAATTTTTTTGAACAAATTTGACGAATAACTAAATGTCATCGTTAAATGCTGTTTTTGTTCAAAAATAAGAAAATTTTTTTTAATTTTGAGATTGTTGCAGTTATTGGTTTATAACTCATTAACTAAATCATATTTGATTTTAAATAGCAAACTTATAAGGACAACAACATGTGGCCAAGTTTCTTGTATTCCTACAATTATTCTACAAAGAGACAGACGAACGGACGGACAGGCTGATCGCTTTAGATTAAATGTAAGAATATATACTTTATGTTCTAGTTAATCTATTAAAATTTTACTAACAATATACTATAATAAGCAAGTAATATTAAACATGTTATTATATAAAATAATCTTTAAATGTACTAGTTTTCCAAAATATCTGAATTTAGTTGATTTCAATTTTACAGTTAAATATGAATATTTTGCGCTACTTAGAAATATTTTGTTAAAAAAGTAAAATATTTTTAATATTTTTTAAATATTTGAACAATATATAGAGGTTCAAAAACTCGTTTTTTTAATAATTCGGTAACTTTGAAAATTATGAATATTTTTTAAAAATGTCACATTCTTGAGGTGTTTTCCAATTGATTTGGAGAAGGATATGTTTCAAGTGGGTCTTTGGATCGGGAAGTTGATCACCAAAGTTGGTCACCACGCCAAAATTTTATTTATGATTTAATTGAAAAAATATGTGCATACATATAGACCTCTTATAGTTTTAGAGATATTTAGACTTAAGTAAAACTGTGAAAAAAATTTTAACGTATATTTTTGCTGGTCTAAAAATTTTCTAAAATTCTAAAAGAGCATAAATTTCTACCTCCTCTCAGGGCCGTAGAGCACTTTCTCCGAGACTTCGGTCATAACCATCAGATTCGAACAATTTCGCCCGTACTCCATCGTTCTTAGAGGAGGTAGAAACCAAATCACTCCATTCTTAGAAATATCTGTGTAAAATTTCAATAAAAATGGTTCAACGGTTATTCAGTTTTAGAACATTATTTAAAGACATTTTGAAATTGTTATTCATTTATAACATACAATAATGCAGCAAATTTTAACATGGGAAATGTAAATTTTTTTAGTATACTTTTGAAGGGTGGAGTATATTTTTTAATTAGTGTTTATTATCATTGGAAAAATAATATAATAAAAAATAATATGTACATAATACTCTATTTAAACTAAATTTCTTCAATATTTTTTTAATATGTAATACTTGCCAAAAAAAAAATTTCATACAAATTCAAGAAATCTAAATATAAAAAGACAAAGTTGCCAAAAAATATTCTCACTTTTTCATTCGTAAATACCCAAAATTCAAATCCGGGGTAAAGTGATTTAAAAAAATTATCTTTTTACATTAAATTACTCACCTTGCCGCTAGAAGAGGTTTGATCTATTATTTTTCTTGAGTGGGTAGCTTGGCTTTCACATTTTTTTGTGTTGGGGAAATTCTGACTCTAATATCCTTAGATTTCCTTTAAGGAAACTTTGGCTAAATTACTATTTCAAAATAATATATTTTTTAATTGAAACCACATAGAGATATGGTTCTTGCACAAAAATTATTTCGAATTTTGTAGAGAATTCAAACAAAATTTTAGATTTTTTTTTGGACCAGAATAGTACAAAAGCTAAAAAATCTGTTAAAAAATAGGTTAAAATTTTGCTTTAAATATCTTTTAAGCTAAAAGATATATTTTTTCATCAAATCATAAATAAAATTTTGACGATTTTAAAAATATCGTCCAGTGGTGACCAATTTTGTAGATCCACTTACTAACCCCAAGAACCACTAGAAACATGAATTTCGTTAAAAAATATTCAATAGCTCCAAAGTTGCAGAAAAATTAACGATTTTGGACAACTGTGCAATAATGTGTAAAGTTTTATAATTTTAAATATTAATTTTAACATAATTCAAAGTCCAACTGCATAGTGTTACATGTTTAGTAAAATTTTCTCTTAATAAAGTTTTCTTAATATATTAATGTTAAATTATTTGAAAACTTAATTTATTTTAATGCCATTAATCCGGCACTTTGTTCTCCAACCCATAAAAAATTATAAAAATGTTAATAAAATTCATATCTAAAATTCTTCTCTAGATTTAGAACTGATATTTTATGGATTTATTAGCGACATATTTACACAAGATATTAAGATTTTAAGATATTAAGGTTTTATTTAAATTTTCCACGTTTTCGAGAAATTTGTGAAATTCTTAATTAATATTTTTTCGTGTATATGTGCAGTATTTTCCACCCTGATCCTACCGGTTTCATATATAAAAAAGGCATATTTTCCTTATTTTATTATTATTTTTGGAATATTTCCATTAGTTACAAACGTTATATAGCAAAAAGATAGAAAACTTAATTTTTTCGATAAATGTGTTTACATATACATGCATGTTTATATAAGTACAACGATATGTGAGTGTGTTGGGTTAAATACATAGGTGATTTGTTATTTAACCCAATATACAAAAATATAAGTGATGAAAGCAATACTATGTGCTCAAATAAAATGAAATATGAAATTATTTTTATGTAATTTATATCAATAATATAGAAAATTCTCTTCTCTCTTTACATAAAATAAATCGGTTTTCTTGAAAGTGTTTTGAATTTCACTTTCACTGTCTTTACTGATATCGTATTTTTATATCCTTCACTATCTTAGTTGTTTGGAGCATAATGCGTTTGTGCAGAATTTGGTAACGCACAGAAAAAATACGTCAAAGCTAGAAGGCGGAGACTTTTGAAATTGGTGATGATTGACCCAATATAACAAATCCCTCCCGGAATAAGGTTTAGGCTTTAAAAACACAAAAATATGAAGATTTTTAATAAAACTTTGTAATAATTTTTGATAAGTCCAAAACAAAATGAAAATTTTTAAGAGGTTCACAAATGATCACAACTGCCTTACCTACTTCACTTTACGGAGATATCTTCCTGAAAATTTCGAAATTATTAGTACAGAATTTTATTAAAACATTGCGTTTTCTTAATACCCTTTTTTATTTTTTTTTAAATATGAAGATTTTTAATAAAACTTTGTAATAATTTTGGATAAGTCCAAAACAAAATGAAAATTTTTAAGAGGTTCACAAATGATCACAACTGCCTTACCTACTTCACTTTACGGAGATATCTTCCTGAAAATTTCGAAATTATTAGTACAGAATTTTATTAAAACATTGCGTTTTCTTAATACCCTTTTTTATTTTTTTTTTAAATGAACACAAAAACACATATTTTTTTAACAACTTCTAATATAACCGCTAGAAATTCGAATAGACTTACGGATATCCGAACTCTAGGTAATGGGATTAATAATTATATCACCAAAATATAATACGAATTTTAAATGAACAATTCCATGGTATCAAAACATCGTGTCTGATGTTGATGTCAATTGTGATATGCTGATATCAGATCGTGACTCCTGGTCGAAGGCAAATCAGATAAACCTGCGATATAAGGATTTGAATATCTTCATCGATAACCGACTGGCAATCAAGACCATATCATCTAAGGACTCTAGGTCCTTAGATGACATGGTCTTAGAACTATCCTAAATGTAAAGCTGTTTTCAACGAATACTCCAAAGATAGAAGAGCATACATAATCAGATTACGGAAAATAATACATAATCAGTATTTCGGAATTGAATAAAACTGAGCAGGATACTCCTCATTCGATGATAGTGAGGAAGACATTAAAATGATAATGGCGTGTGCGGACAGAGATCGCACACGCCGAAATTGCGGCTTAGGTTAATGCCAATGCGCATGAGACTTCCTTAGAGGATATTCAACTTTATCTAACCTAAACAAGCATTTTACCTTTAAATTAAGAATTCAGGCAAATTCTCTTGATTTTGGAATAAAATTTTTATATAAAATTCCTTGATTTTGGAATAAAATTTTGATAAAATTTTAGAACTCACTATGACAATTAAATTAGTTTAAGTTAAGAATTTTATGCATAACTAAATGTTAAAATTTCAAAATTATAGTTTTTTAATAAGTTGTTTAAAAATATTTTTAATATAATTTATCTTCACATTTCAATATGAGGAAAATGTGTCTTGGGTGGCAGTGAAAGTTTTACGTAAAAATGTGAGTATGTATACATGTTCAAATAAATGTATGTATATGTTTATCTTCGTTAAAAATTTTTCTTTGCTTTTGTTCTTTTTTTAAAGGAAAAATCTTAAAGAAATACATAAGAAACGAAAAATTATAAAAAAGAAAGAAAATAAGTAAGCAACCAACGTCTTCGCGCGCTAGAAATTATCAACAAAATATTACAAACACACATGCCTTGCAAAGAAAAATTTATATATCAAAAACTTGGCGAACCAATAGGCAAACGGCTGCGTAAGCCCTACAAACTCCCCATTGGATGCGTTAGTTTTTCCTCATATTTTTTCTAACAAATTCAACCTTTTTTTGATTTGACTGCGAAAATACCGTCGTTGTATGTTGTTTTATGGTTGGCTTCTTACATTTTTCTTTTTTTGCTTTTAGTATTTTTTAACTAACTTTATATTTATATGTATATATGTATATATTCGAATACATATATGCATATTCTTATATATATTTAGATGTATTTCTGCTGGGGATTAAATATGTTTAGACTATAAAAAGAAAGTTATTTATCAAAAGAAGCGAATAACTCCCAATTTTTCCTTTTTAAGGTTTTTTCTTCTATTTATGGCAACCAACCAACGAATCCATGTAACCCTTTGGAATATTTATATTTTCAAAACATAAAAACTAAAAATGTAAAAGAAATCCTTTAGAAACATGGGGTATGGGGATTTGGTTTAAGTTAATAATGGTAATTTTATAAATGTAACTTTGGTAATTACACGGCATTTTTTAAGATGGCATTTTCTTATGAATAAGGGAAAATATTAATTAAAAGTTTATAAATTCTTCCTTCTGTCAGAACCAAACAAAAACAAAAAGAAAAACAATAATGAATAACTTTCCGCCAAAGTATTATGCTTCATCCATAAATTAAAATTTCTTTATTACTTTTAAAGGTTAAATTTATCAAAAACGTAAATGAATTTTCAGAGATTTTAAATGAAATTACAGCACTTTATCTTGTTATTATTTTTTAATAGATTGGAAGGGGAACTATATATAATTATGGATCAATTTAATATAATTTTGTTTTCGCATAAATTTTCATAAAAATATTTTTATGAATCTAATGCTTATTTGAGATTCTTTTTTTATTAAACAAAGAACCAAACTGATTTAACAGAAACATTTTTCTTAAAGAAAAAAAGACCAAAAAAGGCCGCAATATTAGAATGCAAGTATAGGTCCAACATTTTTGTAAAACATAATCTTTGTAAAGGAGAATAGATATAAAACAACAAGTCACAGCCTATTAGATCAATCTCTGAATTATTTCTTATTCATACAAATTATATACCAACTTTTAATAATTAAAAAGACATTCGCCATAAAGGCATCACGTAAGACCCAACTAAGTATGTATATTCTTGTATATTTTTTCAGAATTTTTTGAACAACGATTTTGACTAAACGTCTTATAAAATATTTATGCACTCTGATATTTCCTTTACTGCAAAACATTATACATTATCTCTGAAAACGTTATGCTAATTTTATAAAATTTAAAACCTAGATAAATCCTAGATAAATATAGATTGTTTGATTTTAGGATACACATTAGGAACACTCATAAGCGCTTACTCTATCTCACTACACACCTTATGGCGATAATTTGTATCTTATCACTTTACTTCATATTGACTATTCCGAATTAGTCACCCGACAGTCTAAAAACGGACTTTACTGTTACTTAGCACACCTTCTGGGTGATTAAATAATTCTAAATTTTCATTTTACTACATATTTTGTGATCGAGGGCAACGGTGGAATGTGCATATAATGTGTGTTCTTCATTGTTGTCTCACATTGCAGTTTAAACATTGAATTTTTTAAACCGATTTTACTGTTTTTATATAGCTTTTGTATACTGAATTTTCCAAATTTCAGAAGAAAGCATTGTTAAAAATGTTTATACTACGTCAATTTTCTGGTACTATTCCTACAAACGCACATAACTTCCTTAAAGATTTAGAAAAAAATAAATTTAAAATATTGTTAACTAAAAACTATATTTGTATTTCATTTTATTATACCCTTTACCTGACTAGGTCATTCCGTGTGTAATATCCATAATTTTCGATTGGTATGAAAAAAGAAATTATGTGTTGACATAAATGATATGTATCGGACCATTAGCGTCGGAGTTATAGGTGACTTTTCCGAATATCATAATTCTATGTCTTCTTTAACAAATTAAACACCATTCTTTCGGAACGTTTAATTTTACGATCAATCTTTCAATTGGAATATTCTTAGTTATGAAACAATTTAATTTGGATCTTTTCTTGATCGGACAGAAAAATTCCCTTTATACGTTATGAAATTTTTGCAATAAAATTGAAATATTCTTTATATTTTTGGTAATTTTTTGTAAACCAATTTTCATTTGTGCATTTGTTTACATGAATAGACTCTTGTTTACATTAAAAAAGTACCGTTAAGTTGTCTCTCATTAAAAACTTTAACTTTACATTTGGATGAGAACTGTAAAGCTAAAACAAAAATAGATTAAAAATTAAATGCGTTTATAGGAATATGAAACAGTGCACATATACGGATATGCACTAACACACCTATACACTAACATTTTATTAACTGAACCGATTTATTGATTTAAAATAGGAAAGTTCTCAGGGCTATTAATCTGATAAAAAAGTAAGTCGGTACAGAAAGCAAAACAAAGTTTTATATTTGTGAAGTGTAGTATCTCATTGACTTGCTAATTGATAGCTTGAAGATATATTCGCGAAAAGAATATGTTCTAAAGATAAAATATTATTTGATATTATTTGATATTTTACTAACTGCCAAACTCAGATTTTCTAGAATTTCAAACTTGTATAAAGCTCTTTAATTCCAAAACCGCTATATCACATAGGTTTTAGGTTGATAATGACAAGTAATTCAAAAGTGAATTTTAAAAGGAACAAATTTTTAATAATATTTTCTTAAATAATTTAATGCATTTAAAGTAATTATTACAAACAATTCAAAACGTACCCTCAGAATGACCAAAAATAACCATGAAAGCTTTTTTAGTTAATTCTAGCCCTTGACTTTTTATTGTCACGTTAACTATTGTATGAAGTATCATAATATAGTAACATTTTAAGATTTAATTAGAATCTAATAACCGGATATGGCCCGATATATGTCAAATCAGATACACATATTAAAGACGGTTTAAAACAATTGTAAAAAAAATGTTCAAATTTTTAACAAAACTGGTTTAAAATAAAGATTCTTAAAAGCTTTATAAGGTTCCTAAATAGGAGCTTAAGCAAAAATATACACCGATATTCAATTAATAAGTAATAATTGTGCCGAATGTAGGATTTATATAATATATTTAAGATTTTCGTCAAATTAGTAACATATATTCGACAAATACAACATTTTTTTGTATTAATTCGACTTTGATGATATTTTGTAGGATAAAAAAGTGCATATGATTTTATGTTGTATATAAATTCAGTTTCTTTTTGTTTAAGAAAGCAGAAGTGTTCCTTTTCGGAATATCTTAGGGTAACAACTAAGATTATTTTTATTATTATTGGAGTGAAAGTGTTTCTAAAAATACACGGAAGGACAAAGAGGCTCATGTGAATACACATGACACATTTTACGATTAATAGTTCATTTTTGGTACATTTTTTGTAATATATAAGATAATACAGATTTAATTGGAAATTTATAAATATAAAAACAAAACAAAAAAAAATATTTATTAAATGTGAACACCACTGAAATATTCTGGACAAATAAAATCTTGACTTCGTTCCATAGGTTCTTTATCGGATATAAGACAGACTCTGTTAGAATCTCAAATGTTAATTTTCTTTTCACTGCTTGTGATCATTTTAGTGCAAAAATACGAAAATGAAATGTGAGCAGTTTATTCTAGCCAAGAAAGTGCACGGCAAAACCATAATGCTGCCACCACCATGTGATACTTTCTTTTGGACAAATCGAAGATAAAATTCTTGGGCTTTGTGATGATGAATAAAAATTTTACCATTTGGCCCTTTATTCTTTTCAAGTAGTGTTTTGTTCGATGTGTGTCTAAATATATTTTCTTATTTAGTTTTATACTGATAAGCCTATTCTTTATATATTTATAGGATGAAAAATTCATTAATACCAGATGCTATGTGTTGTGATGTCTTGAATGGATCAACTTTCACCAAGTTTACTTCATAGCTTCAACTGTTCGTGAATCAGCTTTTCAGTGCCTTAGTTTCTTACTTTTATCATTTGCCAATATATCGGCCATATAATTTCCGACACTTTTTACCATCTTTATATATTTTTCAAATGATTCACCTTTTATTCGTTGTGGTATTTTGGCCCGATTCCATTTTCAATATTTTCTCACAATTTATTGTTACTAGACGGAAAGTATTGACACTTTCTCAATTAGATTTACGTAGAGATACGCCCACATTAAACCGCAATATTTATGATAAAAAATATAACGGCAAATTTTTGATCATAACAAAACAGATAATTTGTCAGTAGTTGAAAAGCAAATTCTTTCAAAAGCATGCAGAAGCCAAAAAACTAAAATTTGTTAAGTTTTTATTTAGAAAAAAACTTTAAGGTTGTGCCATTTAAATGACCATAGCTGTATATACTTTTTGGGATTTTAGATGATTCCTCCTTGGCGTTAAATCACCATTTGTGGTAGTGAAAGAAATTTGGATTCAAGTGAATGGCATTGGTCATGACAAGTGGTAGAGGGTATTTATGATTTAGAGCAGCCGAATTAAGTACTTGTTCTTTATTTTTATTAAAGACAACTTTTATTTCCAAAATATTGAGTTCTATAAAGAACTCTAGTCTCCAAATTTTAATGAAATGAAATATATACTGACTTTTCATTAACTGTAATAAAATTTGTTGTTTTCTGTAGATACAATTTTTCAAAATCGGACATGCTTTCAGAAAATTGTGTTTTCTTCATTTTTGCCATATAATGATGAAAAGATACATAATCGGTGTTAGAAAAGAATATATTAAAATTGATTAGGGTAAGTGTCATCATTTGCAATAACTGGACAAAAAAATTGAAATTGGACAAGTTCTGGGTTTAATTATACTACAGTCTGTATAGAGATTTATTCATTCATTCGTCAAACAATACATTTAAGATTGATGAATAAATGTAGCAAATATGTTAGTTTTAAATCCTAGTATACGTGTGAAAATTTATTTTCTTTTATATCAGGAAAAGAACTTGATATGATTTTCTTAAAGGCAGTATAAGATAGATAAAAATGACCCTTTCCTTTTTTTGGGACAAAACACGTGAGAAAATTAAAAATTTCTTGTTTTTAAAGAATTTTCAACATTTTTGTCAGGAAAAAATTAGATATTTTTTTTTAATAGGCAAACTAGTTTTTAACTTAAATATGAAAATAATTTGACCTTAAGAAAAACCAGTAACAACATAAATCAACCCCTTTTTTAATAAATTTTTTGAAGATGTGCGCAAGGTTCAGCTCACATTGTCTTCTTAACTTCTCAAACACCACTGACCACTGTCCAGACATTCAATGACATAAACAGAATGCCTATATTATATAAGGGTTTGTTTGTACAAATTCTCAAAGACATAAACAAGTTTAAGAAAGTATATAGATATGAAATGGGTAAACTTTTTATTCTTTATGTTGGATTTCCTTTTTTATTTTTTATTTTCTCTTTTATTATTTTTCCTGACTTTATTTTTCTTCAAAAAAACTCAACAAGTTTTCTTGGGAAATTTTGGTAAATACATTCTATTTTGGGCTATTTTTACTTTATTATCCCATAAAGAAAAAAAACAAGTTTAATATGTATAAAACAAAATTGAATTTAGGAATGATAATTGTAAAATAAAAATAAAAAACGAGCTTAAAAAAGATATACAAAAAACAGTGTTTTGTACATTTCTTTCGAATGACCTACAAGGTCAAATCCAACTAATATTAAAAGGCATTTTAGAAATAAATGTATGCATACTCCAATTTATGAGAAAATATTCTTGTTTTGTAACAAAAAATAGATTTTATTTATCTTTGAAAATTCTAGTTTGACTGACCGATGAACAAAATTAAATTTTAGTGAAATGGAAAAAAATTTGAATAAAGTTCTATTATTAAAAATAATATATTAGTGTATTCAAAAAACCGACATTTTCCAAAAAACTGGTTTTCTAGTTATTCGAAAAATGAGATATTCATAAAAACCGGTTTCGTATACGGTTTACGTTAAAAACCTAGTTAACCGGGTTTTGTTTGATTATATTATAAATTTATAGAAAATGTTATTATTTAAAAGATATTAAAAGTTTAACGAATAAAAACATATATGGTGTAATAACTTTTGTATTAAACGAAGTTGAAATAATGGTTCCTTATTAAAATAACCATTTGTAACAAAATTTATCAAATAATCCTTACTCTGTATAATGCCATTAATGAGTGGGATATAAACTTTTTATTGTTAGTGTTTTAATTTAAATTCATTATTTTTGCTTTACAGAAACTTTTTGTTTAATTTCTGAATATGTCTAAATTACAAAAATTTATATTTTTTACCTAAAAAATGTATATCGCAGAACAACCAAAAAAAACTTCCATAATCTTATTTAATTATTTCTTTTGAAGTGATCATGTCTTAACAGACGGACATTGCAAAATCGACTCATAATATAATGTCTAAGAATGCATATAATACTTTGCTCGTGTAACACAGGAAATGAAAAATTTTATATATTTTCAGTCATGGCCTAATATACAAAAATGAAGCTGAATATTTTAGTAACATGCTTAAAAGTGACCGCTTAACAGACTAAAAAACCGACGTGACGAATAATTCGAAACCGGTTTTTTTAAATGAAAAACCCAGTTTACCGGTTTGCGTTTTCGGTTATTGAATACGCTATAATACATAATATAATATAATATAATATAATATAATATAATATAATATAATATAATATAATATAATATAATATAATATAATATAATAATATAATATAATATAATATAATATAATATAATATAATATAATATAATATAATATAATATAATATAATATAATATAATATAATATAATATAATATAATATAATATAATATAATATAATATAATATAATATAATATAATATAATATAATATAATATAATATAATATAATATAATATAATATAATATAATATAATATAATATAATATAATATAATATAATATAATATAATATAATATAATATAATATAATATAATATAATATAATATAATATAATATAATATAATATAATATAATATAATATAATATAATATAATATAATATAATATAATATAATATAATATAATATAATATAATATAATATAATATAATATAATATAATATAATATAATATAATATAATATAATATAATATAATATAATATAATATTTTTCTCATATGGTTTTTGGATAATTTTAATATTCGGCGAATATACATTTTATTGAAAATAATAACCTGAGACACTTTAGCATGAGTGCTTTATGGTAGAATGGACATGTGAATTTACTGTCATAGAAAAATTGGAATATCTTTTTTCACATTAATAATAATATATAAATGCATATATATGTACATAGATAATTGTATATTATACATGAATTAGTCCATGACCATTCATATTTGACTTCCTTATAGTTGATTTCAATAGTTTCGATTGAATTAACAACAACCTTCAAACATTTTCTTAGACATTGAAAACTTTTGTTACGAATATTGCACTCTCTAAAGGACATAAACTTTATAGTGTAGAACCACTAGATATATGTACATACAGATAATATATATATATATGAATATGTCTGTATGTAGGTCATTGATAATACAAATCTTTTGTGTAATAAAGAAGATAACTAGTTATATTGCACAGTGGGAAAAAACGACTCTCATTTAAATAAATTTATATTTTTTAAAGGGCTTAATAGCACCACATACAAACGTTATTGTTTTTATATTATGTTTTAATAAAATCAAAATTAAGTTAAAAAGTTAGTGAAGATGTAACAAATACATTTATATTTTTTATCTTTTTTTAAATTATTTTGTTTCAGAAGTATTGATAATAATTAGAGTTAAAATAATAACAACACCCGATTTCAACTAAAACAAAAAGCCAATATAACTGTTGTCTAATTGTTTAATGGTATTTTATCGAATTGTGGTTTCTTTTTAATCTTAGTATTTTGTAGTACTAACAACCGAACATCACCTTTCTATTGAATTTACTGCATTCTTGCATCTTTCCTGGATAATAGAATTCCATGTCTGCTCCATTATTATTATCCGCTGTTATTGGTCGGTTTAATTACTGACCCCTTGTTTTATACGTATGTACAAAAATTATAGAGTGGATTTACGTCGGAACCTTAGGAAGATCATTTCATTACAGTGACTCCATTATTATGATATAGTCACTCCATTATTAACCATCTTTTAGCTATTTCGCTGGTATGTTTCGAGTTGTTGTATTGTTGCAGGGCCAAATCAGTGGAACTTTTTCGGACATATACGATAGCATTACCATGTCTAATATTTTCACATATTCTGACACACCCGTTTAAATATGATAATTTGTCCAATTTCACACTACTAGGAGGCCTCCTTACAAATTAATTTATTGTAGACTCATCGGTCTATAGAGTAATATTCCCATTTGTCAAAATGCCAAGTTTAAGTTTGTAAGTTTAGCAAACTTTAATCTATTTGAACAGTTAAGAAGGGGACTCTCTATGGTCCGTGGGTTTTCCAATTATATCATTTAAGCCTTTTTATACAGCTTCAGTACATATTGGCAGATTTATTTGCCTTCTTTATTTGATATAATATACGATGAACCATTAAAGGTGTCTTCGTTTTTCGTCCAGTCCCTACAGTTAATTACTAGGCTATGATATTTCTAATCATTTTTTTATTATTGATTAATATTTCGTATTTCAGCATAAGCTTTTTCATCGGAACTCTCGTTTTTCTCAAGTACAGTGTTTAGACCAACCTATTATTTAAATTATAATACTACGCTTCTTGAAAATTTTGTTAATTATAAATTACAGAAGCAACAATATACTATTTTACACTAAATGTTCTAACAATTGTATAAACCTTTAATGCCGTTTTTCCAAGTATAATAGAAATTGTGCTTATATTTTGAAAAGTCCAAATCTGATGTTGTTAATCAAAAAAATTTTCTCAGATAATATACTTTGAATAAAAATATTTATGCAAAGTCACAAATCAGTAACGAAGATGTAATATGTCAGTGATGCTATTATTTTGACCGCAGCTGTATATGCACCCATTATTATCTGCACTCAATATTTTGTCCAAACAGTTTTAGTTTAAACTATGCACCAAAAAATCTACAGAGCATAGTTCAGACTACCTCGAATCTATTATTTGTAAAAATCTTTATAATATAATAATAATTTAAAATAGTTTAGAATTTTTTTGTGTTCTTAATCATCTGGTAGTGCCTTTTTTCAGGCCTCTAATAATTGAATTGATTCTAATCCTAAATGTATCAATTATAAGGAAAGCTTTTTATTTTAAATGAAATTGGCAGAACGACATTTCAAACAGATATTTAATAATAGATAATTATTTGTAATTCAAACCTTTTTATTTTCTGTTTCTGACCCACTGTGCATTGCATTTTTTTATATTCCTTTTTTTGTATTATTTTTCTATCCGATTTGTTAACAAATACTTTTCCCAATTTAAATGCAATAATTTTCAAGAACAAATATACATACATATATTTAGTATGGTAAACTTAGCATATATGCGAATATTGTTACTAATATTTAAGTTTAAAATTGAAACTTTTACTAGCTTATGTATTTATTTATCATATATACATATATATACGTATGTATATTTATAAAATAACATGAGTATGAAATATGAAACAATTTTTAGTTTCATGAACATCTAGACGCTTCACCAAAACTATTCGACTTTGGAAACATTTGTATACAAATAATCACACATTTAATATTTATTCAATTACTTCCAAATATATAAGTGTGGATATGTCTGACTTTGTATGAGCAAATGAAAAATGGATGAATTAGACCAAGTACTGGACATTTAAACATCCACAAAGAAAGCAAAACATCAGACAAATCAATTAACAGACACGCATTTAATTTGTTTGTGGATGAAACAAATAAATGGATTTCAATACTTTTATCTGCTCAAACAGTTTTCAAATATCTGTTGGTGTTACTTTTAACAATGAGGACGATCCATCTAACTGATTAACGATTTGAATTCTTTGGTCTAACGTATCATCTTCTAATTTTCTTTGTTAGTTAAATTATTAAGGATAAAATTTAAAGCATTGAAGTCCATATTTTATCATTTCTTGTAATGATTTTTCATGATTTGAACAAATTTCCACTCATTTCGATACAGTAGAGAATAGTGATACCGTGATTTTTTAATAAAGACGTTCCCAGTGAAAGTGATTTTTAAATCACCGTTCTTTAAAACATTGACAGTGATCGCACTATTTCACAAAAAAAAGTGTTCAATAAAAGACAGCGGACATTGTTTTCTTTGAACAAGGGACTCTCTATTAGATTTAAAAACGCTGCATCGCAGTAAGCGGATAATTTTCATTTTAGATGAATCTCGAATTTATGCTCAGCCTCACCTTTAAGTAATTTTGCTGGCTCAAAATAAAAACAAATACATTTGATTAAAATTTAAAGTTTAAAACTTATAAAAAATGTTTGGATAAATTTAGATAATTGTGAATTTTAACAAAACAGTAACAATAAACTGCACAAAATTGAAATGTAACATGAAATAAGAAGGATGTTGTAGTCGGTGTGCCGAAATTTATTGTTCTATAAATATTGTTACTAAGGTATAGATTCGAAAGGCCCATTTATAAAGTAATTAATGTTAAAGGAGTAATTTTCTGGAAATATTCAAAAAATTAGCATATTTAAGGAACTCGTAAGCATAGAGAACTATCTGGATTAAATGATAATATATATATATATATATATATATATATATATATATATATATATATATATATATATATATATATATATATATATATATATATATATATATATATATATATATATATATATATATATATATATATATATATATATATATATATATATATATATATATATATATATATATATATATATATATATATATATATATATATATATATATATATATATATATATATATATATATATATATATTTTGAAACTTGTCATTTAAGCACTTTTTGCATCCAATTAGAAGTTCACTAATGATTTCAAAAGACATTATTTATTTTAAGGGGAACACCTTCTTACATCTTAAAAACTACATTTCTCTCATAAAAGAAAAAATCAGCAAATAAGTCGCCGAAAAATCGAAACTTCCAATGTTCACATTATTATTTGCAAACATTATTTTGACACTTATCCAAGTGTCGGTCGATTTTCATATATTATATTAAAAATAATTATTAAAGTATCGTTCAAACCTTCAATATGCCGTCGGCACAGAGTACAACACTGTCACCTCGTCTTTGGTATGCCTCGGATATTGCCAATTTGTCTTCTTTCATGACGCACTCTAAATGAATTGAATTCGTTCTCCATTTTGGATTTTACTGACGCACATATGAATTGGTCTGTTGCAGTATAAGATTCAACCCATTTTCGAAGTGTAGTTGGTTCTTTTATAGAAATCCAATCAAAATTGGATCGAAAACTACTGAGATAAAATGAGAAATACCACTCTCATCCGACATATCGTAATATATTTTGGACCCAAATACTTTACGCTATGTTGAGTGAGGTATACTATTTCTTGAAAGTTTTAGAATGACAACTGACCAAAGAATTTATCTTAGATGGTGAAGGATTATCTTGCACCATTACCTTGGGATCGAAGACTTTGGTTTGCCGCTAAAGTTCCCAAATTTAAATCTCATAGAAGGAGGATTGGGTACATCTTTTCAGAACTTATTTTGAGCTGACAATCTTCCTAAAAGTTGAGTCTGGAGGATGCCTAAATTTATTGTAACGTTTTTAACAGAAGTAATGCCCAAGAAACGGAATATATCAAATGTTAAAAGTTGCTTAAATATTAAACAGCTTAATATATTTTATTATAATAATTATTATTTATTTTATAACAATTTAAAAAAAGCAAATTCGTTTTTGTTGTCATTTTTGGATTACAGGCATATCATTAAGTAATTAATATTAATTAAGAGAAAAAAAATTAATTAATTAAGTAACAATGAATTCTTACTTGGAAAGGGTTGCTCAGGTTTAGAAAAATACTCTATGTATATATAATTCAATCTACTTATAAATGTAACATGTAAAAAATACTTCACATATTTAATTTAGAAAGCATATAACAAATAGACAAATCTTATTGAATTATATAAAAAAATTAAATTATATATTCTTAAAAAGGCGTTTCCTTTCGCAGTCTCTTATATAGGCATATAAGAGACTGCGATACATAATGACAACATGGAATAGAACAATATATTAATGCATATGTAAACATACATCTTTAAGTTTTTTTCCAAATTTTAGTACTTTAATTAAATTAATTACATTCGTTTTAATTGATTTTATGACGATAAAATCACAAACTCACTTTAAGAAATTAAACAAATAAATTCTTGAATTTTTATAACAATTAAAAATTTCTGTTAGAATTAATAAAATATTTACCATATCTGTAAGCAATTAATTTAACGTTTGAGACTTTATAAGCCTCAAAATTCCCGAAACCTTTTGCCCAGAAATTCCTCACTTGTCTTCCTCCTCTGTCACTATTTCCAAAATTTACTTACGCAAACGTTTGAGGAATTTTTCAAATAGTGTGTCCATCTAGAGGGATTTTTATAATGATTCTTGGATGTAATATACCGCCAATTTGTCTTTTTTTTAGTCTCATTCGGAGTTTTTTTTGACATGCCCGATAAAGCTACCAAAGTTTGATAACATTTCCTTAAGCACTCATTTGAGTGATCTATAATAGATCCAATCTTACTCTGGAAATATTTGACCCCTGATATGTAATTATCTGTGATTCTTTAAATAATTTGAAATATCATCTGGTATGTGTTGACGTGTTTCCGAATTGGGTAGGGAAATGGAGTTCCACATTTTGCCAATTCAAAAACAAAATTTTTTAAGAAATCGAAAATTGTTTTATTTGATTTTACAATGAAATCACACATATATATATATATATATATATATATATATATATATATATATATATATATATATATATATATATATATATATATATATATATATATATATATATATATATATATATATATATATATATATATATATATATATATATACATACATACATACATACATACATACATACATACATACATAAGTATGAATTTATGTTTGTATGTTTGTATTTAAGATTTTTATTTCAATATTTATTAGTGTACCGCTCAAATCACTTCTATAATTTTTACAAGCACATAGAGGGGCGTGGCTATTAAAAAGAAATCATGCAAACTACAACAACAACTGCTATTATACAACTATATATGTAGAAAAAAATTAATGACGTTTACAACAACATCACTATATAAATTATACCAACCACCACTACTATCACCACCATTTCTTATTTTACTAATACATGAACAATTTCATACACATATTCTTTTAGAAGACGAAGCGAAAAAGGAAGAAACTAAACAGAAAATACAAAAAAGAACCCTACATGTGTAGATTTTTAGAAAGTCGTTGCTTTTGGTTGGCCAATATAGCTTAGTATCAAACTATGAAAGCATACTTTCTAAACATGTGCAGATTTCAACAGCTTTTTTTTATTATTATTTTTTTCACGCTTTTCAGCGACTTGACTAAAATACGAACTTTTGTTCTAAAATTTCACCATCTTCATAATTGTTAAAATCATCATCGTCGTCGTCATTATCAGCATCAATACGAACGCAACCATCTTCGTAATGAGTAACAAATAATCATCAACTTAACATTCTTGAACATTATCAGCCGACTGCTGCTGATGATGCAGCTGCTACCTTTGATGCTAACTCTGTGGTAGTCGCTTCCTTTAACTAAACGTTGTCGTTAAACCACACATACAAGTGTAAATTGTGAACTGCAGATATATGTATATTTATTTATGAATGTAAGCGTGTATATCTGTGTTGGAAACCTCATTATGTTAAACAGCTATGCTTGTCGTCGACATCTTGCTGCCTATGTTCGTGGAAACGAAGACATCAACCTCAAAAGACTTTCTCCAAAAACTGTAAAGAAATAGAAACGACGTACAAAATTGAATACACAATTTAGAATAGCAACAACAATAATGACGACTGATACAAATACTGCAGTTTCAAAACCTTAAAAACATACAAGTATATAAACTCGTTTAAACAGACATACATATATATCTCACACTTAACCCATCAAACAAAGATTTTTACATTTTCAGATTCGTAATAATATTACTCTCGAATTTCTGACTTTAATGGAGATATTTAATTTATTTCTTCTTTACACTCTATGATTAATAAAATATGCAGAATATTTATAATAGATAATATTCCTTAACATACAGTGTAAAGTATAAGTTGAGTATAAAAAATTATTAATTTTAAGTGAGAATATTGAAAAATATTATACTTTTTTATAACTTAAAATAACAATAATAAAATAAAAATATTAATGAGTTCAACAAAGTAAAATAAATTTTAAGAAAAGTTTCTTGTAACTCTAATATTTTATACCTTATTCATAGTAGGATATCCCTCAAGGTTAAGAACTTCATGTAAACGATTTGGTATTGAATTTACAAATTTTGTTGTATACTCCGTTGATATTTGCAGCCAATTACTTAGAAGCATGTTTTTTAGTTGATTTTGTTTGAAATCCCACAAATGCTCGATTACGTTCATTTCGGGACTTTGTGGAGGAATATTAAGCACGTGGGAATTATTTAGGTGAATCATATATGTTTAAGATAATTGTCCAGTTGGAAGTAATAATCATTAATAATTCTTAATAGTATAGTATAATCCTCAGATTATTATATGCATTTCTTCTACTTCATTTGTTAATGTAGAGTTTTATGAGTGCAATGTGAGCATTGTAATCGCTCTGGTTAATGGTTCTTCCTTTAACTTTCACAAATAATTTTCTATTATTGATACTATTATTCTTTCTTCTTTTATAATTCTATTTTTAGGATTCCAAGACTTTGGTTTATTTTCTATTTTGTTTTCTTTCTTGATATAATTAATTATCATTTGTATTGATGATTTACATGTGTAAATGATTTATATGTGTAAAATTACTTAATTTAAGTTTATTAATTATGATATTATTATTTCCAGTTATTTTAAATGAGTGAATTTGTGGCCCAAAAGTTATAATTCTCAGTATATAAGTATAATATAATATTTAATATATAACTCTAAGAAAAATAGATGTTAATAATTGAACAAATTCGAATGTAACAAAAATGTTTATTGGGTGTGTTGTCTATCGTTTTTGTTGTCATTGCGTGCTACTTAGTGGTGGTGGTTTTTATTTTCTATAATTTTTAAGGGAAAAATAACGCTCTTAAGATATTTTACTTATTTACTAAAACAAATGTATTTGTTCTAACACATACTAACTCGGTATATACGTATACACACGCTTCTAGCAGGAATACGCAGCAAACACCCTTATTTATTTTCATAATGGCGTCATTATGTTTTCCTTTTTTATTTCTTCTCTTTTTTACTTTTTTTATAATTTCATTTAAAATCCCTTCAAGATTTCTAAGAAGTTTTTAATTTAAGAATCCCGTATCTAGTTTATGTATAAAAAGTTTATACAAAAAATACGCGCGTGTATAGAAAATAAAGTAAAAATTTATATAAATGGAAGGAAAGAAGGAAAAAGAAAAAAGGTGAGCGAAAAACTAATTTTTACTTTAGAAACCAAAAAATGGTTGTAAAAAGTTTATATTTTGTACAGTATGGTGCAAAAGTTTAAAATGTATTTACTATTATATATATACATATATTGTTGTAGATGGTTGGGGAAATTAATGAAAAATGTCAGTTACACTTTTTGGTTATACACGTGTTCCCCCCTCATATTCCAAAAAAAATCATTCAACTTTTAAGCGAAAACTTTAAAAATATTTTATGGAAGTGTTAAAATTTATACTTTAACTTTTTAGTTACATACAATCAGTTAAAATAAAATTTAATTATTAAATTTATTAAATAATATGTATAACAATTCAAAAATAATTTCAAAATATAGTTAATTAATTAAATTTCCATTACTTTTACAAAATATTGGGTACCATTAAAAATAATTTTTATAATTTCATTTTAATTTACTTCCGTTCTTTTTAATTATATTATACATAATTATAAAATAATCCATCAAAAACTTTGCTTGCTTTATAATAAGTTATGAAACTAATATTATAACCTACCACTGCTTATTAGATGAACAATGCGATTTCTTTACAAATAGTATAAAAACATGAAGCAAAATCAACGTTGAACAAAGTTGATTTAAGATTGAGTAAATTTTTTCATTAATAAATTAAATTAAACGTTTTATCTTTGTGGTGATATAATAGTGTACATATTAGAATCTTTCGACAATAATATATAAAATTATACAACGATTTTTAAAATTAAAATATATATATTTTTAAAATTTATTCAAACAAAATATTTTCATATATTTAAAGAGGAGATTTGTAAGGACCTTATTATATTTTTTTCAATTCAGTCATGGATGAAAATTGGCGATTTTTTTAAATTTAACTACTCGATATGGGTAATTTTTCATAAAAAATATTCAAAAGTTCCAAATTTACAGTATTATTTTCAAACAATGTATTTTAGAACCACTATGTATCTTTACAAAGAGCGCTCGTTAAATAATCAAAAGTAATTTAAAATGATTCCATTTTTTTATGCCACACGCCCACTGCTATAAAGGGTACTTAGACAAAAGAAAAAAACTGTAAACTTCGGAATATAAAAATCAACAGTGAATAAAGCGAGTTCTTAATTCAGGTTAATATAAAATTTTTAACAGATTTACATATCTGTACAATTTTTGCTGTAATTCTATTTAGAATTTTATAAGGAATCTGATACATTTTTTAAAATAGAATGGGGAAAAATGTCTATAAATAAACAAAAAAATTATTTCGATTTTAATATCTGCGAGTATTTTTGTCGAAATTTTTTAATTTCATATATCCTTAAGGAATTTTTGTTGACCATCTGAGCGCATGTGATCCTCTAAAACAACTCAGCTTTAACCATGTTAAATTTTATCAAGATTTTAAGTGATCCAAAAAACATAATATTGTATATATTTCATTATTTTATTTCAAATTTATAATAAAATATATTTATGAATCAATCAATGCACTGCAAAAATAAAATTATACCCTAAAATACTTTACTAAAACGCATTGGTAACTTCACAAAATCTTAAATGCAAATTAAACTCGTGTCTAAAATCAATTATTATTTGTAACGACTCGAAAATATATAATCGAATTAATAACAAAAAATTAGGTAAATCTTACTATATTTCAAAAAAAGTGTAGCGACTGTACGTTCTTATCTATTAATAATAAAAGAAAGACGCCACAAAAGAAATATATATTTTAGGTTTAAATTGAAATTAGAGAGAAAATAAGAGAGTTAAAATTCAGGAAGAATGATTATAACAACGATCCACAGTGGTCCCAAATTGCTTTTTGGAAATAATTATGTATCTTGGGAACAATTTAATATTTTATAATGAATTTTGGCATGGACATTTTTGAGGGCAATTTCCAAATAATTTGGAGATGGAAATGTTTCTGGTGGGTGGTTATTAAAAGTTTAAAACCTCTGGTACGAAAAATTTAAAATATTGGCTAGATTCTCTAAAAAATTTTTAATAATTTTTATGCAAGAATCATATTAACTGTGGGAATTTAATAAAAAGTATATTATTTGCAATAGAAATAAACTTAAGTTTGTAACTTTGAAAACTTAAAAACTGTATTTTTATCGATATATTTTAAATAGGTGCTAATTATGTAGACGTATATTTTTCAGTATTCTGAAATTAAAGGTGAATATAAAAGGTATTGGAAATAAATTACAATGATATTATAAAACATATATAAAACATATATGTTATATGTGTACATCAGCACATTTATATTGAATAAATTGTATTGAAGGTTTGAAGGACTATAAACTAGAACTGTGATCCAATGGTTCTTTGGGTAAAGTTGATGAGAAAAGGTGGTTTTGTAGGTTAGGGTTTGGTAGAGCATTGGATAATACCGTTGATTTGAGTTGATTAGAGTGGACTGTATTTAAAAATTACACCTAAATTAAATTGATTTAGCTACGAAGTAATTTCTCACGGTGATAATTTCCGTTAAATTTAAGTATAAATAAAAGTTGTATTAGAAGGAAAATATTAAGATCCTAAAATAAAAATAAATAAAAATGTTGTTTATAATTTTTATAATTTTAGTCACTTTAGGTAAGGCGATTTATTAAAAAATCACCTAAATTTTATTTGATATTTTATGAAATATTCTACATTCACATAGCTCTTATAATTCTCTACATATGTTGGATATCTCTTATAATTTAAGAGATATGTAGATCAAAGTAAAATTTTTACAAATTTTTAGACACCCTTTGTGGATTCAATAAAAAGTTATATTATTTGGATTATTCATAAATTAAAAAAATGGAATTTATTTCTAACGATGGTAAGATTTTTTCACTTTAAAATCAAATATTTCCTTCTGAACTTTAAATATTTTCTGAATATTAAAGGAAAATCCGAGGACATTAGGGCAAACACTTTTCTCACTAGCCCATCGAAATTAACTTATTTTCAAATATTTCCCTTTAGATATTTGAGAGGAAAAAAGTCAAAGCTAAAAATTTCAATAGTGTATTTTATAGTTACATATAATAGTTACCCACTCAAGGCCAAATATTATATATTTTTTTAGAAGAGTGCACCGAAAATATTTTGTTTTGACAAATTTAATACATAAAATTATTCATTAAGTTATTACCTTTCCAACGTGATTTAATACATATATAAAAATGTTACACCATTCTTCAAAAATTAACTGGAACTTGGTCCCCTCTTCAGAAATTAGCACATTTTCATGTAAATATATGCTACAGTATTCTAAGTAATATGTGAATAGCAATTTACTATAACATGTTCTAGTGAAATTTCGCACAGTTTTATATAGAATATTGGACTGGTTAGAAAGAGATAAGCTTTGTAGAGAATTAAAAGGACTATATGTATGTAAAATATTTGTTCAATCTAATCATAAATATATTTTTGTGCATCATTTAAAATCATTTTATAAGACCAAATGTCAGACATCTGCACAAACGCATCATTGATTAATTTTTTAATGAGGAGGTGTGTACCACAAATTTTTGGATCCGTCATTAAATTTCAGTTTGAATGAAATTAATATTCACCGCAGCCGAATATTCAAGAAAGTTAAATCAACAATATTCCGGAATTTCAATAGTATCGACCAAATCGGAATTTTAATAGAATCAGTCCATATTTAAGTGTTTTATAAGTTAAAAAACGCATTCCGGAAATTGGCCTTATATGGAAACTAGGTCAAATATTTGTTCCAGCATAATGTAGTTTATTTGGGCTTAGCACTACATTAAAATAAATATATGTGACAACTTTCAAAAAATTCAATTTAGAATTGACACTAATATCACAAACTGATTTTAATTTCACATATACGTTGGTCTTGTAATAATTTGTAAAATCCATATAAATATAATCTAAAATCGATTTGCGAAACTATACGAGGGTCGGTCCACAACTTCTTTTAGCCCCGATATAAAACCCTACAAAAAATTCTTTTAAAGCGTAATGTACTGCTCATTTAAATAAAAATAATAAAAATAAATCGGAAAACAAAATTATACGAGGGCCGTTCATAAACTTTTCGTAATTGTCATTTTAATGAACAGCGTTGTCGTGCTCGACCGACTATAACTTTTTCACTTGTAGTTACAAATATCTTAATGAAATTTCATATAGTTAGAGATTTTTTAGGGAATCTGTGGACATTTTAAAAGGCCTTCAGTAAATCCATTATTTTGAAACATAAAAGACGGCTAAAAATAGATTAAAAATTTATTTTAACTTGCATATCGAGATATAAGTGATAAGGGTATTTTATATTAACATTTATTATTTTTGAATTTTTTTCTCTCAATTCATAAATGGATTTTTGGCGAATTAAAAAAAAAACAACATACCAGAGGTGGTCAACTTTCGAGGGTCACAGACTACGCCCCAAATTAACTAAAAACACAGCTCTGACTATGAGAAATTTTGTTAGGATAAGATACACACTGTGCGTTAATGGGTATTTTTGATCTAAAATATTTTTTTCTTAAAAACATACGATTTTATTATTGAATCGCTTTTGCTCCAGTGATTTACGATTATATATTACGTATATGCTTAGAGAAAAAAACTTCTAAAGGAAAATAAAAATCTACAGTTTCAAATTTTTAGGTAAATTAGGTAAATTTGACAACTTTTCCACTTAAATCACATATTTTATAAAATATTTAGAAATTTTAGCACATCATTACATTTTCTTATATTTTGTCACTAGTTATTTCTTAAAATACTAAATTCAAATATAAAATAACACTAAATGTTTAGAAAAAAATGTTAAAAATATAATTAACCAAAATAAATTATTAACCAAAATAAATTATTGCGAGCAAAAGTGTTGCAATAATCTATATACGAGAAGATTTTCTTATTTAAATTTAATTAAAAGTAATTTTTTATTTTATTTTTTTAACGTAGTGATGTTCAGAACTATAAACATATTTCCTGAAAATTTCATACATATATTTTTATTAGTAAATATTTTATTGTAAAACAAAATTTTAGCTTTCTCTCCAATTTATAAAAAAGACAAAAATTTCGTTTACTTTTAAAGAGCGGAAACAATTTTAGTATTTTTATTTCAATTAAATTTTGCGTATGGAACGCAGAAATTTTAAAACTGAATGAAAAAAAAATCGGTTAATGTGAAAGGTACCCAAACTTGCATTCCTAGAACTCTGCCTGGGGAGCCTCTTCAAAAGTTATAGATTTATTTGAAAAAAATCGAATCTGACCCACTGTGCACTCTTTGTTTTCTAATGAGTTGTATAACTAAACTTTTTTTGTGCAATATTTGTTCAAAAATGTACAATTTTATTTAAAGCAGAAAATACATTTAAAAAAAAACGAATTTGAGTTTTTATAATGTATTTTTGCATTAGAAAAAGTAAAACATTGTAGCACAACGGTGATCTCAAAACTTTTTAGATGGAAATAATTCTGCAACTTTAGCGCTTTTGAATATTTTTAAAGAAATTTCACTTTGATATTTTTGTTGTGTTTTCCATTTGATTTGGAGAAGAATATGTTTCTAGTAGGTCCTGGGGTAGAGAAGTTGATCTGCAAAGTTGGTCAATGGGTACGAAAGTTCCAAGTATTATTTGATTGAAAAAAATACAAGCGCCAGGGGCGTAGTCTGTGACCCTCCAAAGTTGACTATGTTGTATCTTGATTTTTTAAAAATTCGTCAAAAATCCATTTATGAATTGAGAGAAAAAATGTCATAGATAGTAAATGATTATATAATGTACGCTTACATGTTTGGGTTATCCCTTATATCTCGATATTCAATTTAAAATGATTTTTTAACCTATTTTTAGCCGTTTTTTGGTTTTAAACAACAGACTTACAGAAGGCCTTAAAACTATTTTAAAATATGCGCCAGATTCCCTAAAAAATTCGAAAAAATATAGTTGCAAAAACCATAGAAATTTATACATCCGCAGAAAGTTTTTGGAACATGAAAAAAATATATATAAAAAATCACATGTTTTATAAATTTTTTATAACAAATAAAGTTTTATATTTGAAATCGATGTCAAAAAATTATGAAAAACTTATTTTTTTTAATATTGAATACATTTATAAAATTCAAAGAAATTTCAATACTTATTTTGCATTTCAACACGATATGTGTGAACTTTTAAATTTTCTGCTTTATGAACAATATCATATATATCGTGTGTTCATATGAAAAAAATAGTATATGAACACACGATATTTATGGTATTGTTCATATATATATATATATATATATATATATATATATATATATATATATATATATATATATATATATATATATATATATATATATATATATATATATATATATATATATATATATATATATATATATATATATATATATATAATATATATATATATATATATATATACTAAATACTTATTTAAAAATTTATTTAACACCGTTACAAATTAACTGAAACTTTGTCCCCACGATACATATTTGCGTGTTCCATATTTTATGTGAAAAGTGAAAGAGCAATTTCCAAGTGTCTTTAAAAAATTTTGTATAACTTCAACTTCAATATACTGAAATTTTGCTCAATTGTTTCTATAGGTGAGTGCCACACCTAGCAAGTCCGTTTTGGCTATTTCTTTTGTTTTACCTTTTATTTTTTATTATTTTGTTGTACGAATGACAATCACACAAAAAATATATAATGTACAAAAATCTTGTAATACATGGGTAAAATTATAAAATTATATATCGATAGATTTTATGTTTGTAACCTGAAAGATCATGTATATTGGGATTCCATTCATTTGTATTTCAACCTAGAGTACTATGTCTAATATCTCCCAAATAGTGTTTAAATTTTCAAAATCACTGAAAATTATGAAAAAATGGTTCAATTCTCAAATAAACTAAGGAATAGTTTTTCTATTTAAATTAAACAACATATTTTATTTTTACGTATTTCACCACACCATTCCACGCCATTAATTTTAATTTCCTCGCGTGTAAATAATTATAGCGAAATGTATGTTTTACTATAAAAGTGGTGTTAGTGAAGACATTAACCCTTTTTTCCAAACAATAGAGTGGCGCTGCCGTCAAGGGGTAGTTACATTCAATAAGAATATTCATTCTTATAGGAATTTTTATAATGATAATAAATTCTTTTATGCAAATATAATAAATTTATTCTTACATAGTTAGTACACCACATCGTTGTTTTTTAAAAAATGGTGGTCACGAAAAATTATTAAACGACCATCGTATAATTTAAGTTTCTAATTTATTCTTAAGTATGCAGTACATTATTGTAACACAAAGATTTATGTTAAATTTACGCGTTTTAAAATGAAATCTTCTGTAGGAGATTATATGGAGGCTACAAGAAATTATGAATCCACTCTCGTATAATCGTAATCTTAAAATCGACTTAGAAGTAAGTTTTTATAGAGTCTATATAAAACTCACAATTTAGTGTTAGATATATAGTCGATATTCATTAACTTTCATATATATTACATTAAAACTAGTGACATTTTCTGATATTTTTAATAAAACTTTTTTTCCTCTCCACTTGCGATGAAAGAAGGTATATTAACTATTCATGAACAAAACTCAAACAGAATTACTTAGGCCCCTAGTATAAGGATAATACTGCACTCTTTTAACAGGAAAAAAATCAATGAAAATATATGTGCAAATTTTACATAATAAAATACTAAATGGTAAATCACTGATGTAAAACAACGTTATAGATACATATTTTAGTTTTAAATAACATACAAACACACAATATCTGTCGTATCCATTTATTTCCTACAAAAAATTAAAAACAAAAAAAAAACGTGTTAAAAAGTAATGAAATCAGCTTTTTACACTTAATGGGTCTACACAAAGTTCTTTTGAAATTTTTAATTTTTTATATCAATTACTCTAATTGCCGCATAAAAATCCAATTTTCAAGGCCAACACAATTATTGATGAAAAAAATATGAAGTTTATGTAGAAAGAGAAACTGTCACTTGTTGCTGAAATACTGTAAAAAAATTACAAAAAAAAACACTGACAAAATTCAAACCACATTTGTCAAGTTAATTTCATGAACAAGGAGACCATACGGAATGAACTGCTCTGTTTGTTATGTTCATAAAAAACGCAAAATAAAAATCTTTAAAAAAAATTACGGAAAAAGAAGATTTGCAAAAATTGAGCTTGATTTATGAAAGTCCAAAATTCTTTAATTTTTTTTCTATGGAAAGGACTAAAGGGTAACACATTCAAAGCCACAACGACCACATTTGACATTTATAACTGTTGCTATGTTTGAAGAGCCAAAAAACAGCAAAGTGTTTACAAAAAAATCGTTAAAAAAAGAAATATATACATATATAGAAACAAGATAAAAGAAAAAACAGATAAGAGATGGAAAAAAAATAACGAGGAAGTATACCAACAGATCAAAATATTTATTAGAAGTTAAAAATATCTACATTTTAAATTGGAGCATTAATAAAGGGAACGCCGTTTGGTGGGATATTTCCCTTGCAGGTGCTTTTTTTTAACTTGACCCTGGAGGTTGGTTAAATGGTTGGCTCTTCGGTTAAATGTTGGTTACAATTGTTTTTGTTGCATATTTATTATCTGCGTTAAAAACTGAATCAGAAAAAATACATTTGAGTACAACATTATTTTTTCTAAATTCATTTTCCATTTAAAAAGCAACAGGCATTTCGTTACACTTGAGGATAAGCGGAACAACAAATATTCCAGTAAAATTGCTAAAAACAATATTACAAAACGATTTACAGCAATTCCACACGGCCATAAAAAGTTTTAATAATAAAGAATAAAGATAAAAATGTATCCAAAAATATAAATATGTATGTGCATACACATAAGTATGTACACATTTTTAAACATGCCTTTGGTGTCAAAGGACAGACATACAGTCAGTTTAAAAAATTCATTTTGAAATGTGACGGATTTGATTAAGTTTATTAGTTATTTTTTCAAAATAATATTAAAGCATAATACACAGGACCCAAATCTATGTCTTTTTAAACTTAACTCAAATGTGATTCTTTAAATTATAGTATTAACTATTTAATTTGCATTTGTATCAAAATATTATCCTTCGTTAGCACATGGATTTGGCCCCAAATGATATTGTGTTGATTATGTATGGTATGGAATTAATCCAATGTATGGTTTGGAAAAACGATAGTCGAAATAAAAAAATAGTTTTTAACAGATATTGCAGTATATAGACCTATTGTCATGACAGAAGATTATGATTTCAAACATCGTCGAAAATTGAAGCATTATTTTCGAATGCAAAATTGATTTCCTAATCTTTTCTCGTTCGAACACCAGTGTTGCTAATTTAGCAAATTTGTGGTTAAATTTAGCTATTTTCAGTCTCGTTTAGGCACCCAAAATTTAATTTTGAAATTAAATATCTTTAGTTGATTTTATCTGAGTTGATTTAGCTATATCTTTTTTTGGAACTCTGAAATCCACAATAATTGAGAGAGTTCAATGAAATTTGCCTGAGTATTTGTTATTGTCTGAGAAGTTTTTTATTTCTGATATCTGAGACAGCCTCTAATTTCAAGAGAAGATCATCCGTAGAATATTCAATTATAAATTGGAATTAATTTTAAGCTATATGTACATCATAAGTATTTTAAAAATGATCAAAATCGGTTCAGTTTTAAAATATGCATTTATTTTTTATGAAAATATAATAGTGCTTTTTTAAATAATTCAATTAATAATCTATTTTTAACAAATGTGTTTTAAGAAATTCTTAAAAAATGAATTACTTTTGCTTTAACTTAAAAATCTTCGGTCAATTTTTCAATATATTTTTAGACATTTTTTAGCCATTATTTTATAAAAATTAAGTCACTTTTAGCTGTAAAGTTTCATCTAAATATTTGCAATTGATAATAATTTTTTTATTAAAGCAATCAAATCTATCGAGTCTTAAATACCTTCCAACTAGGGTTTCTCCATGGGAAAATTTTCCTGGGAAATTGATTTTTGTAAATAATTATAAACTGATATCTGGAACATAAGTCAACCTAGATTCATATAAATCGGATTAAAAGAATATCATTGTGTAATATAGATCGCAATTTAAGAGACTATTTGTTAAATTTTTCTCAATACATTAATTAAAGTACAAGAATATAATCTCAAAAACTTGGGGTTATTTTACCAAGCTCCAAAACAAGAACATTATCGAAATAAGCTTTTAGGTATAAAACTCGGCAAAACCCTAGAGAATACTTCATATTCTAATTTTTTCCCGGGAACAAAAAACCGGAACAAGGGAATATTGATTTCCTACACTTACATATTGAAAAGATTTAAATGGGAAAAAGATTTTGTATAAGAAAAATTATTTAACACAAACCGGTTTAAGCTTCATTCGAATTTAAGTTACAAATTAAAAAAATTATAAATTAAATAGTTTTATGAGCATTCATTTCCCTGATATCATTAAAATTAAATAATGTAACATTTAAAAGATATTTTCAGATTAAACCCCTATTCTCGGAGAAGGGCCTTTTGTATATTAAATATACATAAAGAAAAATAATTGTGCCCAATTTCAGTGGAATAAATATATAGAATATTATACACTTAAAATCCTACTTTGAAAGGCCTAATATCCCATTTCATAAAATTCGCCACTAACATAAATGTCAAATCAAAAATTATTATTCCCGAAGTATTTTTTCCAAAAAAGCGGCCTTGTACAGTGGATGTGGTCTAATGAGGATAACATTCTTCATATAAATTACATACACATATTTCGCATTTAAAAGCTTTGGGGATTTATATATAAGCAACAGAAAATAGCGGAACTTCCTCTGTTTATAGTACCCATATTTAAAGAAAAAAATTATAGAGCTATATTTGGCACAACTTCAATGGTTCAAAGAGAATTTTGATATATTTTTAAAAAAGGTTAAGAAATTAAAAAAAAATTATCAGAATACAGTTTCCAATACAGAATCAAAACTAATCTAAATCGAATCAGTATAAAAAAGTTGTACAAATTATGATGCCTACTAATGAGAGTGTTATATGAGACACACATTGCTGTTTTGAAATAAGAGTATAAAAATTTATATAAATCTTTTTTTTAAAGACCCCTATCCCATGCACATAAAACTTTTAAATGTTAAGAAATATTCTTGAAATTCGGAACAATTAGTAGTTCAAGATGTTGTGAAGTTCGATAACATATTTCTAAAACTCCCTATAAATATTGGTAACAAACCAAATAATAATAATAATAATAATAATAATAATAATAATAATAATAATAATAATAATAATAATAATAATAATAATAATAATAATAATTAATTACTTAATGTTAATGAAAGGAAGATGTATATTAAAGACAAATAGATAACTGTTGAAATATTGCACCAAAGTAAAATAAAAATGGACTTTTCTGGAACACGCCTTATATCAGAGCTATAATACAATATGTACTGATATTCGTCAAATTGGAAACATATATTTACAACATTTAAAAGGATATTTGTACCGATATTCAATAGAATTGGACATTGTATGGGAATGGAGACTTACAGCTATAACCAAATATGGACCCACGTTTGTCAAATGAATAACGTGTATTGAAGACAGTTAGAAAAATAATTGTGCTAAATCTTTTCGAGATAGGGACTAATATTGTAGTTGTAGAAATATATGGGTCGATATTCGTTAAATAAGCAACATATATTTAAGATTATTAGAAAAATAATTGTGACGAATTTTGATAAAATTGTTTAATATTTATGAGTTTCATAAGCTAAAAAACCTATTCCAGGAAGAGATCTTATGAAGAAGCTAAAAATAATATGGGTCGACAAATTAGTATATTAAGATCAATTCGTAATTGTATTTGTATAGTATTCAGTTTTTGCAAACTGTTTGCCCGCAAGTGTTGCGTGTGAAAGGTGTTTCCGACAGCATTTTAAATTGAAAACATATATTTGGTCAACGCATGGCAATAGCATTAAGTTTGACACATGTGTAAAGCTCTAAGAATGCATTATTGCAGACTAAAACTGAACAAGGCACGGAGGAGTTGCATTCCCCTAATAATCGAAACTTTCAGGGTGGTATATCTTTGCCACTTTTTAAAATAATTTTATGAAATTTGGCATATGAATATAGATTTTAGTGAGGGGATTATTATGAAGTTATGTCTAAAATGTCTTAAAATGTACTTCTATAGAAGCAATTTTATTCGCTTCTCTACACAAATATCGTCGGTAATATTAACGAAAAAATTTGTAAAAAAAAACAAATTTTTATTCTAATTAACATAATTTTTTTTCTATTGAAGAATTTCCTTCAAATAAACATATGCTAAACTAAAATGAAGTTAATTTGAATAAAATTTTTGTTAATTTAATTTTTTTCGTCAAATAATTTTGTCTATTTTCTTTGTCATATTAAATGAAATAAGACAAAAAAAGACAAAACTGAATATAGATATACATACGAAAGGAAAATAGTTTATAGAACTTTCTAATTAATTAAAAATATATATGCAAAATAAATTCATGAAATTGCAAATGGAGGATCAGCTCATCAACAAACATGTAAATAAATTTTCATCAGAAATGCAATCCGGTCTACTCACCACCGTTCTTTGACATTGCACTATTTTTATTTATTACCTAAAATTAGCTTTTACCCGGTGCTCTTTGCAACACAAAAATTCTCCTTAGTCCTATATCTCGAAAGAAATTTTACAAATCGAAGTGTATTGAAAAATGGAAGTGTAGTAGACATTATACATAATTTAAATTAAATATTATATTTAAATTGAATAATATTAATCAATATAAAGAATTTATTTCAATCAATATAAAGAATTTATTTTTTATTTAAGTTGAATAATTTATTATTCACATTGAATAATATTTATTCAAATTAAACCCATTTTTATTAATGAGTTCTAATAGAAATATTGGCAATTTTTCGTCAATTTGATGAATTTATGAAAATTTAACGAAATGTTTCGATATGATGAACTAAGGTTTCGTTGGCAGATATTTAACCTTGTAAGATTTTTACACGAAAGAAAATGAAATGATAGTTTTCACACAAAACCGGGCTTTTCTATCTCGAATGACTTGAACTGAAATGTCGATTTTTTTTAAATTTTCTGGTATCTGATTTCTGGCTCTTTATCAATATTTCTTTAAAATAAAATATTTAGTCCAAAATTATTGTTGTTTCTTTTTTTATTTTCGTATTTTTATGCGTTTATATTTTCACCACAGAAAAAAATTTTAAAATATAAAGATAGCAAATAAAAGATTAAATTACATAAATTCGATAATTTTAATGGTATCAAAATGGTATAAAAATAATATTTGATCAATATAAATTTTACCAAAAGGTTAATATATAAAAAAACAAATGCGCCAGCTGAAAATAAAAAGTCAAGAAATTTTAAAAGGTGCTAATATTATGGCATAAAAAATAATTTTTTATTTGGCGAAGTCGGCTAGAACTAAATTGCTGATTTATTTTGTTCAGATTTTCTTCAAATGTCCACAGAATAATTCCAATATATCCCAACACTCGAAAAAAATCAATGTAAAATTTATTAAAATATAATTAATTTAACTTTTTTCAGTTATGGTTTTGATTCATGGACAAAGAATTGATATTTAACATAGTGTCACAGGAAATACAGCTTCTTTTTTTAGTACTAAAGAGTAATTTTAAAAATTTATCGTTCTATAATTTTATATATTTGTATCGAAAGATTCTAGTATATACAATATTATTTTACCACAACCGTGGAAACTTTCAATTTTAACTTAATGAAATAAAAAAATATATTCAGATTTAAATCAACTATGTTCAACGTTGATTTTGCTTCATTATTATTTTCTTTGGAAGATGATCATACTGAATATGCCTAATATTTAAGGAACTACTACAGCGACTGTTTTAAAATTTAGTCTTTATCACTTCTTCAACGAAAAGTTTAACTGGATGAAAATGAAGGACGGATATGATAAGGGGAGATATATATTTAAAGAGATATTATTATATGGAAAATTTATATATAACGAATTTTTTTATTTTAATTATAAACCATTTTGAAGTAACATTATATAATATGATAATTTAATCTTTAAACTGCAATTCCGACATAAATTCTAAATTGTTTTAACATATTTCGCAATACCAACTCGACATGATATTAAACTGATTCAACATTGGAAAACTTATTGTAAAATAGTGTTAAATTTAAAATGTTTTGTTATAAATCTAAATTATTACTGAAACAATTTTGAATTATAGCTTTTTCATTAAATTTAAATTGATCCTATTCGTAACATTTTTTCTATAACATTAGAATTGTTTGAACAAAATTTCAAAACTTTTGTTGTAAAAGTTCTTTTAATATTCGATAAATTATAGTGGAATTAAGAGTGGTGTTGTTGTTCCCTTGGTCCTATCGAGAAAAACTACAGCCTATATTTCTTTACTGTAAAGATTTCAAGAAAAACAGTTCAATCTTTTAACAGTCTAAAAGGTGCAAACAATTACATATACAACGAATTTACATACATGTTTATATACATATTAATACATATATAAATAAATAGATGCGTTTGTGTTTGTATGTTGAGTGGTGGGAGTTGTAATAGTAATTTTTTTAACATACAATTTTTAAAAATATATGTACACTTTAACAACAACCCAAACTTAAGGTGAAGTTATACTTTTATTTTATATCTAGACGTGCGTAATTAAAAGAACCGCTCCCTTTGTTAAGATAAGAATTTTTAAAATTACATATATACAACAACAAGAAAAATATAAATTATGCAGAAAAAAAATGAAAAGGAATCCATTTTCTGTTTGAATTTTACATAATGAAACAAGTAAAAAGTTACAATCAGTCAAGCCCGGCTATTTTATACCCTAAACCACATTGTTGATTATAAATTGTATCGATTAAAAATTAATGAACGAACGTTATATTGTATTTATTTTATAATTTATGCCTTAAGCGCAGTATTTGATTACGATAAAAACTTCTATTCATTTCCCGTAGCAAAATTTTTTGTAGGGTATAAATATTGCTTAAATAAAGGAAAAAATATGAGTATGGATGAAGTTATAGTTCAGTGTATAACATTCCACAGTCCCTTTAGAAAAATAGTGCTAAAATTCCAAATTCAAAGTAGTCGCAAAGTCAAACATAATTATTTAGGGACTTATTTCGTCAGATTCTTACGTTCTTCCAAAAACTGACTTAAATTTTAAATTTAAATTTTTTTTATCATAGAAAGCAGATGATTATAAATCTTTTTTTGTTTTGTTATCTTATGAATAAAAATAATAATTAATTTCGAATTATTATTATATAATATTTATTATATTATAATTATATTGATTTTTATTTTAACAATTTTTTTCGAGCAGAAATATTTTTTTTCCTTTTTTCTTGGTGAAAAGAGTATATTAACTTTGTCATTTCGTGTGTAACGCTGTATGTTTGTTTATTATTGGAACGCTCACATGCAATTATAGTGGAGGACATTTCATATTCGGCAAAACCTTATAAAGTATTCTTATACAAACATTCATAGATTTTTTAGACGTATATTCATACATTCATAAGTTAATGCAATGATTAAAATTTATACGTTAGGTCCAGTCTAGTCTCCGAACCCGGCATGCACTTGTGGTTTTCTTATTCAGTGGAAAAACACCAAATAGTATTAGAAATAAATAAACGTTTTTGCGTCCATTGAGCCTACGATCATACATATTTAACCAATCTTTAAAATTGAAAAAATATTAATATTATTACACAACTGTAATTTTTGAAAAATCATTTAAATCAAATGAAAATAACAATTAAATTAGCAGTTAGACATTAAAAATATATAATAAAAATATGGTCTGCCCTAATACATGTGGGTTATACAAAATAATTTTATAAAAATACATGCATACATACAGAAATAACAATTAAATTCTTGCATACATGTACAGTTTATCAAATATATTCTTGCAGTCATAAAAAATATGAAAATTTTGAATTTATTAATCAATTCCAACTAAAGATCCTATAATTATACATTTTTCTATACATATTCCTGTTGACAAATATAATTTACACACCTTGAAAAGTATAAAATAAATATTTGCAAAAAATATGTTAACATTAGAAATATGAAATTCCTCAGCGATTTTTGCAGTTATATTTCTATTATAAATGGAGTGTAATTTTTAAGGAAAAAGGAAGTATTCCTTGAAAAACGAATTTCTTTAAAGATATTAGTGACTGCATAATTGGATGTAAAAAGTCTTTTAAAGGATTACAAGGACAAAAGAAGAAGGACCTTTTCCAGCGGAAAAGGACTGTAGGTTAAGTGTTCAATAAAATTATTCCAAGTGTGTTAAAATATCTCCAATTTTTTACACTAGTGGCTAGGAAAACAACAACTGTTCTCATAGAATATAACATTGAAAAAACATTATATTTGTAACAAACTCAAATTCATTTTCAAAAGATCACTGTAGTGTTTATGAAAACAATTTTCTAGAAAGAGCATAAACATCAATTTTGACACTAAAAACTAAGTTTAAGTTTTTTCTGAAAAATAATGACGTTCCAGCATTTCACAGTAAGTGTGAAATGTACACATTAAATAAAATAAGCTCGGGATTGCTTTCCTAAACTTTTGTAGAGAATATTAAAGGTTTTTTAACAAACTTGTATGGATTCAAGTGATACACATTTCCCATAGCCATTTTTACATTTGTACATATGGATGGTAATAACTCGGAACTTTTTTCATTTTCATCTTAGGATATGATATTTTATTTAATTGAGGAATATTACATATGATCGTTTTTCTTAATCCTTATAATAATTGAAATGTGCTAATGCTTTAAATCTTACTTTTAAAGCAATTTTTACATCCAATTATGAGATCTCTAATGACTTTAAATGCATTAATTTTACAAGGAACATTTACTCATTCCTTAAAAATTACACTCCATTTATGCAAAAAACACATTTACAGTTTTTTTACTATAACTATTGCTTTTATCTGCTCGTCTATTTGACATCTTATAGTCGTAAACAGATATAGCAACGAAACGTGTACGGGAAAAATGTGTAATTAAAGGATTTTTAGTTGGAATTTATTAATGTAGTTAAAATTTTTCATATTTCTTTATGTTTGCCACGGTATATATGACAAACTGTACATGTGTTTAATTGAGTTTTTTGCTTAAATTAGCATAAACAATAACCAAAGTACATTCATTCTCTTCTTAAGAAAATATATTTTTTTTCATATTTTTTGAAGCAGCAGTTTTTTATGATTTTTCTTCTTTTGTTTTCTTTTTTTGTGTATTTGGATTTGTATTTCTCTGTTCTAATGTCATAAAATAAAAATGGCTAGAGAATAACGTCAACGCAAGACAGGCGGTATATAACGAACACCCTTCCATTTTTTTGTCACATACATATAAACCATTTAATTTTACAATTACATACATACTGATTTTCATAAAAAAACATCTCAAAAACTCTCAACTACATTTTTTGGAACGTAAAAAAAAAGATTTTTAAGTCATATATTTATACATACCCTGCAAACATTTTTATAGCGGCAGTAGCATAGAAGAGTCTTCTAGAAGTTTAAATTAGTATCTAAGTTAATCAATCTCAAATCTCTAATCAATTTCTGGAAAGCGCTTCCTTATATACTAAAAGAGGATGAAATGAGAACAGTAAACAACTTTATTGACTAAAAATCTTCCCATAATCTTCTTGAAGTAATTATAAAGTGGTGTACGCAACAAATTGATATATGAAATGTTCGAAGGGTACACATACATTATCTATATGTTACGGAGTTTGTATATTTCTTTCAATGTCTGTTATTGTGGTCACGTTTCAAGTTCGATTCCATCTTTCGCGAAATATTTTAGACTCTTTTATAAAATACAGCTTTAGTTGAATGTCTAAGTTATAATATTATATTATTCGGATAGCATGAACATGGTTCTATGTTTACTTATAAAACTTCCTGTCTATAAATTCTAATTATATATGTGTATAGACACACACACGCATCCAAAGACACAGACATAATCAAAATAATTTTTTATAAAATTTTTATTTATTTTTCCCCTAAAACTTTAGAAATTCTTTATTTTATTATTGTTTTTTACATATACATAATTCCACCACCACAAATATTAAAGGGAGTATATAAACTTTGTCATGACTTTTGTAACATCAAATAAAATTCACTTAACACGTCATGAAATTATGGATACATTTTTAAAATGATAACAAAAAATTATAACTAAAATAAAGGATCAGCAATACCAGTTAAAGCAAAAAATTTGATAGTATTACCTCTTATTGGAATATCTTTTAAGTAAATAATTAAAATTATTAAACAACTTACACATATGTGTTGTGTATGGTGTGATCATTATGTAAAGTTATCATTTTCTTTTCCAAAAGTGCTAAATTTGACCTGATCATTAATTTACCACATTTTTTCGTCTTCGAGATTAAGTGTTTTTCTTTAAATAAGTAGTTTATTAATATATATTCTTAATATAGGCAATACAAAAATTGATATGGCCAAAATTAAGTGGTGTACAGAAAATCTACGTAAAGTTATCCATCAAATGTACAATGCACTCAGTCATATTCTAGTCTATGGAACACACAAATATTCAACAGAATGCATGGCCTAAAAAACCTCCTCGTAAAGATGGACTTCATTCTTTATAGAGCTTCAACTGAAATTAAAATGGAAATTTGAAACAAATTTGGTATTGACGTCTCCTCATGAACATTAAAAGACGGCTTAATGAAGTCCCGAATTTATTTTGCCCATGAATATTTAGACAAACCCCTTATTTTCTGGAAAAATATCCTTTAGAGCGACGAATCTGAATTTTGTCGATTTGGATTTGATGTAAAACGATATGTCTAGCGAGCTCCAAACATGCAATATTACCCCAGATACATCTTGAAAACCGTAAATCATGGTGGTGGAAACGTGATGGTTTGGGCTGCGTTGTTTTGGCACTGTGTCAAAATTGATTCGCGAATGGATCAGTTCGTTTACAAAAATATGATCTCGAATACAATGAATCCATATACAGAGGAAAATATGACACTTAGATGGCGTTTCATGCACAATAATGATCCAAAACACACTTCGGTATAGTGAAAAGTTGCTTGGAAGAAAATAGTATTGATGTCTTACAACGGCCAGCCCAATTGTCGGAACTCAATCCTATAGAGAACCTTTGAAATGATGTTGAGCAACACATAATTGATGTTAATCCCAAAAACTTTAACGAATTATGGTCAGAAATTCAAAAGGCTTGGTATGAAATACCAAAGGAACGATGCATGGACTTGGCGGACAGTATGTCCAGAAGATGTACAGGTGTGTTGGAAAATAAGGGCTACCCGGCCAAATATGAAACATTGTAAGTCACTGTATGAAATAAATCGATTGGCAATACAAATATAATCTGAAAATAAAATATTTTAGACGACATTAATCGTGGCATCGTAAAGCGTGGAATTACTACATTAATCACTGAAAATTTTTAAGGATTTAAAACTTTAATATTCCTGGAAATTTTAATATATTTTTTAAATATGTTTTATTATTATAATTGAAAATAAACTGAGTCCTCCTAACTGATCACTTTATACACACAGACATTCAGCACAAATATATTTTAAAATGCTTCGTTTTTTTAATTTTTTCAATTTTGTAGGAAAAAAATATGTATGTTTAAATCCTTATAAAAATTGTATTTTTATAAATGTGTATATGTATTTGTGTGTGTGTTTTTTTAGTAAACATTTAGACAGTGCTCAACTAAGTATCTTGGAGAAATTCACGAAAAAAATTTCATGGATTTGGTGAGAATCCAACCACCAATGGTACCTAGTAAAAATATAGCAAAATAAGAAAAAAAGTATATTGTGACAAAAAAAAGAGAAAAAATATAAAAAGAAACACAAATATAAATGCACATACGTACATATCTATGTATATACTTTATGAATGCAAACAAACACACACATAGAAAGGAAATAATCTTAAGTAGTACATAGGAAACAAAACACCTCCCCGTATTCTTTGCTACATTAACTGATGGAAGGGTGATTTCCAAATATATTTTAATTTCAGAGTCGTAAACGTTTAAAACTTACTAATAATAAAAAACTCAACACAATGTTTCTATGAAGAGTCTCCCAGAATTTTAAAATCATTATTGTCTGCATAAAATAAAAAGCGTTTTCTACTGAAAAGAGTATTAGTTTTACAATAGATAAAACTTACTAAATTCACGAAAAAAACTCGTTTGACAGCATTATTTTTATTTTGCAACTAAATTAAAATTTTCTTTGATAATGAAGGTCTTAATGGATTATTCAAATCATTTTGAACATGTGATGTGACTTGATTTCTTTTTTTTTTATAAAGAGTTATCCATTATAGACGGGAGTGAATTGATTCGCTGTCCGTTGAAAAGTAAGAGTTCATTTCCCGATTTTTTAATAGAAAAAATTTTTATTATTACACCATATATGTTTTTTAACTTTAAATTAAACATAAATACAACCGAAACCTACAATGCGAATATCATTCCAAAGGCGAGACCATCGAAAATAGGAAATCATGTTTACAATGTAGTGTTTAATGAAGTCATTCGGTTGGACCAAAGAGTTTACAGAGAATGTTTTATGTTCTATATATATATATATATATATATATACATATATACATATATATATATATATATATATATATATATATATATATATATATATATATATATATATATATATATATATATATATATATATATATATATATATATATATATATATATATATATATATATATATATATATATATATATATATATATATATATTTACAATATAAGTAAATAATTAGTACAAATACTATGTCATAAAGAATACAGTGCGAAATCCTAGTGAGAACGTCATTTTCTGTCGTTCTGATTTGAAACGTGAAAGGGTTATGGGAGTTATTAAAATGTTAAAAAGTGTGAGCTTTGTTTGAAATTAACATTTTTCATAATTGAATTTACAAATTTTATTTTGATATAATTTAGGTTTTGAAATATTGCAAATGTGGCACCACGAAATATGTCCCGGCAGCCAAAATGAAATAAATTCCGTATTTTTCCTTACAAACTTAGTTCATTTTATGTGAAATAGGACCTAATATATTGGAAATTATTATTGATTAAGTCTATGAATTAAATTTTTTTATTAAATTTTGATATAATTTAGGTTTTTAAATATTGGAGCCAGAAATAAAATCCAGTATTTTCCTTACAAACTGTGTTTAATTTTATTTGAAATAAGACCTGGTATATTGGAACTTATTCCATTAATTAAGTCCTAATAATGGTCATGCAAAAGTATTCTGTTCAATAAAAAATATTTCACTTAAAATTGGTCTTATTTCATTAGATATAATTTCATAAAAATTAGTGCTTATATCACTGGGAGTTATTACATTTAATGTCACAAGAGTTCCTTTGGAATATAAAAACCCCAAATTATAGGAAATTATTTAATTAGTAAACTCATTGGTTGTTAATTATTTTTTTTCTCGGACTTATTATAATTCGGGCATATTTCTTAATGCCTGGAAATGTTCCAGTCCGAAAGATTTTTATGTAATTCAATATAAAGAAATTGGTTAAAATCACAGAAGCATTACATCAATTTACAGAATAGAATTTCCGAAACATATGGACCATTTTAGATCGAAGTCGGTAAAACAAATATAATATTATCTTGATATTATGTTGAGATAAAATATTCATTGCAGTTAATATACATTTGTTAGATGTTATTTTATATACCCTCAGTTGGCGAACAAAATCAAAATGGCAACTCAAACGGATTGGGATATAACAGTCTATACAGTAAATGTTATATTTTACATGATATAAGCCGAATTTAATTCGCATTTTTTGCATATTTGCTGTTTAATTTTTTTCCAATATTAAATTAAATTATTTTCATTTTCTCCAAATAAATTGTATTGCAAATTTTCCTGTCACATAATATAGTGGAAAATATAAGATATATAACAAACATTTTGTAGGGTATACAATGTCTTTATTTAAAGAAAAAAGTTGTATATTTCTTTCTAGCATCTTTTTATTTTTTTTTTAGTATTTCTTTTTTTCTTTACATCTTACATACATATAAGTATGTATGAATGTATTTACACCCCTTTGAGATACTGAAGGTTTTGAATTTTCTCCTTTCATTCTGTTTCCATTTTTTTCCTATAAACAAAAGGCTACATAAAAATATGTGTACCATTATATAGAAGTATGTAAGAGTTTTATGTGAGTATCCTTATGTGTTTGTCTAAATTATAACGTACACATATACAGGTTGTTAGAAAAAAATCTTGTTAAATTTATTTACACATATATGAGTGTGTTTGTGTTCAAAGTGAAGGCGTTGGTTAACTGAAGATTTTTTATTTGAAAGCCCTTCCTTTTTGTCATTAAAATTTTTACTTCAAAAACGAAAAAATGTAAAAAAAATAAAATAAAAAAGAAAAAATATCAAGAGGCACGAGTTGTTGTATGTAGTAAAAGCAACCATTGTTGTTGAATGTTGCTGCCAAAGACGTGGTTGGTTTTTTGTTTATAAGCTCTTTTTTTCTACCTTGCAGGATTTTTATACACGAGCATTTTTTCGCGTACATTTTTTCCCTTTTTTGGTGTTAAAGTTTTTTTCCTAAACATCTTGAAAAAATAAAGCGATTGCGCATAACAAACTAAATTGAATTTGATGTGTCTTTTCTCCTTATTTACTATTTTTATGCGATTTTTTCTGTTTTCTTGTTTGTGGTAGTATTATGTTTTAGTTTTTTGTCGCTTAATTTTTTTCTTTGTATTTTTTCCCTATTTTTGAATTAACCAGTCCAGGGTATTAATGAAAAAAAGAAAAAAAAAACGATAAAAACAAAGATCTTAAAATACATACTCATATTTTAAGTAAATTCTAAGATGTTAAACTTTTCCAGTATCCATAAAAATAAATTTTTACATAGAGGATTTTTTTACAGTTTTTGGGGTTTAGTTGTTACACAAAACTTGTATATCGATTTTTATGAAATTTGGCATACAATAAGTTTTATATAGAATATCCAATATCAGAACATTTAATTGGGAAAAAATAAGTAAAAGCTTAAGTATTCTAAAATATTTATTGTTGCTTAGCTACAAGAGATAAATAGTATTTGATATGAATCAGGGTTTTATATATAATATTACTGAAAAAAGTTGAGAAGCATATATCTATTTACAGAAATACCCAACTATGAGCACCTGAAGATTATTTTCAAGGAGTTGATATTTCCAATCTTTACTTTTTACAGATTTCTTTCTAATTTTCTATTCGCAATGTTGGATTTTGTATTTCCATGATTCTTAATTGAATAGAAAAGTATGTAATAAGGAAGCAAAATTTTATAACATTTAAAATTAAATTTAGCATAAGGATTATATTATACTTCAATTTTTTATTTGTTCAATAAATATTGAATTTGATTATGAATGTTTAAAATGAGAATTTATTGATGAATTTATTTTTAAATCAGATTTTCTTCTTTTGAACTTGTTATGAAAATTGATATTGATAGAAATTACCAAATTTGTTACCAATAGATTTATGGCATGAAGGAGTTTAATAACTCCAAAACATCAAAAGTAGAATGAGTTAAGAACTGTTGAACTGGAATAAAATTTATCTCATAAAAAATTAAGTTTCCGAAACTAATACAAAATTTTGTTCTTTTGGAACTTACTTAATGGAAATTTTGGACGATTAGTCAATTTCTTTAAAATTACTTAAAAAAGCTTTGGGTGGCGGTCAGACTGTAGTTGATTTTCACGCTTTTGGCAGTCTTGCTATAACGCATTGGAAACTTGAAACTTGATGTTGACGATTATAAAAAAATTAAGCTGTTGAAAATGATTCAATGAAGAAAGTACACGTCGTAATTTGGAAAAACTGGAATCAACGTGTGATACCCTGGCTTTTTCACTTAATGCACCTTTAATTTAAACTTTAAAGTTCAAAAAAAGAAATAATAATAACAATAAAATAACAAAATAAATTCAAAAAATTTGAAATTTTGGGATATAATTTAATTATTTTTTTACAACGATTGTTTTTAATAACAAGAAATTTAAATTCTTTTTTGAATTAAAAGTTTTTATCCGGCAAGCAGTTCATAACTGAAAAATGTTACGTCATGCCTGTTTTAATTAGTTTTTATATAAATTTTTTTCTGTGTGTTAAGAATATTTAAATTATCAGAAATTGATTTAAAAGATAAATAGTAAAATGTTCCAAATGGGAGGAAACTATTTATTTTTTCTTAAAATAAATTTACTTGTAGCAGTTTAAGAAGATTTTAAGAGTTATTATTGTTTTTTCATTGCAAAATGTACCGAATTTCCAATTTTATGTATATTATATTTTAAATAATATAAATATCTATGTAACACATTGTTCTAAGAGTAAAAATCATATTGAAATTATTAATAACGATAAAAAGATTTTTCCGAAAAAATATTACATGTTTAAAGAAAAAAGTAGGTATAGAGAATAGGTAAGTTGATAGCCCAAATATCATAATTCTGAATTTTAGAGATATTTGTAGGAAATTTATTACCTTATTTATTTTGATGTAAGAATATAAGCATCCTTAACAGAATAGCGATTATTGTATGTTAAATTTTTAAGTATATCAACCAATTTCATTAAAATTCCAAAGTTTGATCGATATTTAAATATAGCTTTTACTGTTATATTTAAGTAAAGCTTCTACACAGAATTGGATTTTAACCCTATTAAATTCTTAATTACACTTCCTCTGAAACTAGCAAATTCTGTTTCTAATTAATTTTAAGAATTTTAAGTTTTATAGAAAAATAGTAGCGAAAATTTTTTAAAACTTACGCTGTAATTAGTATTTCCTTTATTGCGACGGCATTTCTAACCATTATCTTTCATTAGTGAGTAGCTGGGACTCGCTCTTGCTATAATATTATGCCGTATAAATCTTTAATTTTGTCCAATAGATTATTTTTAAAAGAAATGAATTCTGAGAAAATTGTAATAAATACTTGTATTATATGGGGGTACATTCCGCCTTAGCTCTAACAGTATTACATTTATTCCACTAAATAATTTGTCACTGAAGATTAGTTGGGATTTATGACTATAGTTGTATTATATCTATAGATATCGGAAAATTTATATTTCCATTATAAAGGGTAGCTAACTCTTCTATTCTATCGGTCCAATATATTTTTTGCTACACCAGCGAAGGTAGTTTGAGTATTATTCGTTTGTGCTGATGTTTGTTAAATGCAGAAAAATTAGTGTTACACCTTTAAGTATAACGTTCGACTCAGAATCACTTTCTGAGTCCATTTAACGATATCCGTCCATCTGTCTCTCTGCCCAGCTGACTGTCCATGTAAACGTTGTGAACAGGTTACAATTTTTGAAATATATCGATGAAATTTGACACATGTTATTATTTTGACTAAGGGTTGACTTGTTCGTCCAATATTTCAGGTACCTCCTGTACAAATGTTCTTCCTAAAATGGTTTTTAAGGTCATAAAAGTCCTAAATACAAAGCGATTAAAACCTCCTCCAGATATCACTTTAAAGAGCAATCTCACATATTCATTGGTATTTTAATAATAATTGGTCAAATTAAGATTGTGTAAAATTTAACGAGAGTCAGTTCATAATGTCAAGTAGCCCCTTATAAATCCAACACCCCCAGAAATATTCTTTTTAGAAGACACAAACTTAATCATCATCACATCAGTCTTATTGTCACAATTAATTGACAATGCCGTGCTTGACCGACTATACATTCTTACTTATGTTTTAATAATTTAATTAAAGACAATATTGTTAGATTTTTATATATTTGATATTTATTATCTACTTTGTATGATAGCAACTCTTTTCGCTGAAATTTTTTTTCACCGAAATATTTCACACTTTAAAATTCTTCTTATAAAAATTGTTTATATATTCAGTAAGTAATTTTGTTTTTATACCATCGCCAATGTATAGAATTCAGGATATGGTTATCTATAAGGCAATATAGAATAAGGAACTAATATCTTTTGGTCGTTATCAATATATTTAAGGAAATTCAAGAATACCATAAGCTGATAAACCCTGACTAATCTTTATTAAATTTCTTTAATTCTTGCATTTTTTCTTAACTGTAAGCGGTAAGTAAAATGTTTCAGCAAAAGTAATATAACTTTTTTCACAATTTCTTTTCTATTAAACAAAACTTAAAATCATTTTTAATTATACGCTAGAAAATATTTACCATGTATAAGGTAATATGACCTTATAAACTTACATGTAGTAAACATGTTTATAAATTTTATTTGGACTCAAAATAAAAAATTAAAAAAATATTGATATTTTAGAAAATTTTAATACGAACTAATCACTGAATGTAAATTTAATGACTCAAAAAAATCTGATTTTTTTAATTTTTGTGTTAAAAATATAATTTTAAAATTGTATTAATTTTAACATACCTGATTTGTATAATTAGTTTCTTTGGATTAACTAATAATGTCAAGTTAAACTGTACTATTTTTCTATTTCTTACTTTTTACTATTCAACTGTTATATTGCAAAATAAAAAATCAACCCTTTTTGGGTAGTTTTTTGACAGCATAGTGCAAATGGTAGAAAGAAAAAAAAAACAAAAATGACAGCAAAAACTGGAAAAAAATGATAATACTCTTAAAAATGTTTTTTTTTTTTTGTCAAGGCAGATGTCCAGTTAAATAATATTGGAGTGTGGTCATAAAATATTCAAATCAAGCAAACTATTTTCAATTACTGCAATTTATAAGCAAACACATATTTTATATTATTATATAGAACAACTATTTTTCAGGGGGTGATAAAAAATATTTAAACTAGATTTTTTCTCTAAAAACTAACATAAAATGTGTATGAGTTCGCAGGATTTTTACTAAAAAAATATATATACAAATTAAGGAAAATATGTTACTATAAAAATATATTAAGCAACGTTTTATCTTCATATGGGACTCTTTTATATCAGATCCGGTTTTTGAACGGAAAACAATACATTAGCACATCAGCACGCATGAAAACAAGTTTACCTTCCCACCGTAATTATCAAATGAAAAAACCTCTGCCGGACAATGCAAGTTTTTTGATATTTTTCCCTTTTTTATGGTGGCTTTTTTTCTAAAGTTCTAATTTCAGAAAAGGACCAGTTGAATCATATTGTGATTTTTTAATGAAATAAAATAACAAACAAGTAAAGTGTTATAATCTGACTATGTACTGCCCTACACCATATTGTTGGTGTGAATTACTGCTACGAAAAATTTGTGAAAGGTGCTCGTATTTAATTACTTTTCTATTACTTTTCTTATTTATGCTTAAGTGTGCAATAGATTGTTATTATACTAACATATATGTGAAATTTAAACGTTGTAAAATAATATTTTTCTTGAGGTTTATATGGGAATACGAAAAAGTTGTGAACCGAATCCCTTATAATTTCGCACACCGGTTTCTGCTTATATTTAACAAATATTATTAAAATACCCATGGACCTATGATAAATAATGAAAACGTTAAAATCGTTTAATATATAATAATTTTATGTGAAATAATAGTTCAATTATAACCAATTTAAATATGCATCGTCTTTGGGTCAAATAATACGACATGACAAATTTCATTCTGATACTTTCAAAACTGTAAGGTGTACTTTGCGAACACATGGACAGCCAGCCAGACGGACATGATGAACTCGTTAATATCGACTTTCAGCCGATACAAACATTTACATATACGGATAATACCCCCACCACCTATGGTGATGTAGGGTATAAAAAAACCTTAATTTTTAATGAATGACCACTGACGAAATCAAATACATGAGACACAGTACATGGTTTACAATTTATTTCTAGAACAAAAAATTTTCATCACACAAATAATTTTCTACATTCCTTTTCTACAGTCAAAGAATAATTTTAACCGTATTTAATATTTTTAATAATTTCTAAAAATAGGATTCAGACAGAAATATTTTTCTCATGCACAGTTCTCAGTTTATTGACCAAATACTTTAACTTGAAGTGAATATGATATTTCGAAATTTCGTGAATCTTTCTTTTAAATTCAATTCTATGACTACAACGATTATTACAATTCCTTTTGTGATACACACATACCGGATATCAAAGTAACCCATATTGGATAAAATTTATTTTTGGCTTTTATTTACGCTTGTTACTGTCATTATTTTAATAAAATTTAACATCAATAAAACTTGTTCTGTTCGGACATTCAGATACTTTCAAATGTTTAATGATCTTGGATTTTCTCACTGTTTTTCCTAAAGGCATTTACGTACTTATTTTATACGTACTCATTTTTTTTTTTTGACCAGTGGTCAGTTAAGCTCTTAAAGAAGAATCCTGTTGTTATTAATAACATTAATGTGAAGATACTTGTTTGTGTTCTTTGAGAAAAAAAAATCATAATTTATTTCTTTGTGTTTGTACCTTTGTTTGATAAGTAAACAGGCAAAACCAAAGGAATTATGTGTCTGATTGAATGAATGACCCTTTCTTGTTTTCTCTACTTTTCCATCTAACAAACAACCCCTTTAAATGTTCTATAACCTAAAAACAAAACGGACAATTTGAAAGAAAAAATATTCAACAACGTGTTTATTTTTGTTTAATAAATTATCAAACGACTAATGTGGAATAAAATTATAAACTAAAGGATCATATATATACTCACATGTTTCCTACGAGTTGACAATAAGAAAAAATATAATCGATATTAAAAACTTATATGCAATATTAAACTAGAAAATTATTTTAACAAAAATATTAATATCGACAACAACAACAATTAAAATGATATCAAATAAAATGAATTCATAATTCACTGCACCGTGATGCAAGTATGAAAAATTGTATTCAATAGATAAAAAATAATTAAATAACATAAAAGTTAAGATGATTTTCGGATGTGGGGTTTAAATGAGGACAACAGGAAACAATTGACTAATTATCTTAACACTTGGTTTGATGTTTTTTGTTTGAGCTTGAAATCACATTCCGGGAAAAACATTTGTATGGCAGCTGTAATATAAGACTGAAGACGAAATTCATTAAAATATCTTCAAAATTGCTGTCTATATTGTGCAACATTTATAGGTAGTTGGACAGACAGACGGACGGACATCGTTTAATCAACTCAGAAAATAATTCTGAATCCAACGGTCGAAGTTTAAGGTGGTTGTAGTACTATTTCTTTTGTAAGTTGCCCACAACCTATGGTGGTGGTGGGTAAATATTACTGTGGTCAGTCTGTCGTTACAATGGTCATCCGGCAGAAAATACTTCTTAGGAATACCCAAAATTTCACAAAATTATCTTCAAATTCGGACCTTATGGCATATGATTTGGTTATTAAAAATTATTTTTATAATTAAAACCATTCCTTTTTTCGATGTTTTTTTTATAATAAAGTAAAGTATCTATATAACTTTTTTATCCATATTCACCGATATAGCTGGATTTAAATAGAATATTGCCAAAAACAAATAATCTGGCCATTCTAGGACGATCAGATAAACATAGCTAAATCGACTCACATATTAATTTGATGTCAGATTGATGGGTCTTTTATGATTCCTTCTTAGCGTTGCACATGGAATAATCTGAACATGTAATAGTAAAATTTTTGGAAAATTAACTTTAATTTTGCTATATGAAAGTTACAAGTTAAACAACACATTGTTCGGCATTTTTATATGTGGAACTTCTGAATTAATCCAAAAAGTTGATTTGTGTACACATTACTTAATATTTCGAAACTGGGCCATCTTGTTAAAGAGCTTATGTAGCTGTACATAGTGGAGCTGAATCGATTTGTTAGGAAACTTAAAACGTTTGATTGGCTGTATAGATTTGTATGTAGCCATGTAGTGAAGCATTATAGCTATGGGGCTTTAATTCATATTTTGGCACTTGATGAGTTTCTTAACATGGTTTCAATGTGTTATGTTTTTAGTCAGTTGTTTTAATTTATATCCTAAAGCATTGCTCCGATCTTTTTTAAGTAAAAAACTAAATTATTTATAAATAAGTTAAAGTGCTAAAATAGGCTTTCATAATATCATCACTTGTAGGTTAAGAAAAATTAAAAGTTGTAACCAGATCATAAAAGTATCTAAATTGATTTTTTGCAAAATTTTGATTTTAATCTGTTCTAATATTAAAAAATCAATGTATTTCTAATCATTTAGTAACAAAAAGTCATTAATTCTTTGCAAGAAATCTCTCAAATTTAAAATATTCCAAGTAAATTTAGCATAATAGCAGACATATTTTTGGACAACATGAAAAAAATTAAAGGGTCTTTATGCTAAAGATTATTGCCACTACAAACAATATTTAACAGAAATTTTAACACGTGAGAAATAAATAATAATTATTGCTTGACCAATGTTCAAGTTATATATATATATATATATATATATATATATATATATATATATATATATATATATATATATATATATATATATATATATATATATATATATATATATATATATATATATATATATATATATATATATATATATATAATACTGAAGTGGAACATGAACTTTCCTCCCCAAACCTGGGAAATAAACCGCATATATCTTTCTATTTCTTTCGATTTTTATAATTTTTGGAATAGTTATGATGTATATGTAACTTCATATTATGACAAAAAATCTTTCTATTTTGTCGATTCTTAAATTAAAATTTTATGAAAGTTTTTAGCTTGAAATTAGGGCTTGCCTCAGATATTGGTCTATATCTTTTAATGTTATGAACCAATTTTGCTGATTTTTAATATTAAATTTCCCAGGACTATAAGAAATATTTGTGTGCCACCAACAAACAAGCAGACCGACGGACATAACTTAATCGACACAGATTTTGATTTTGGGGCCTGAGATTATTTCTTCCTGCTTTACTCCTGGAATGACAATGCCAATATACCCTCTTTACCACTTGTGGTGGTGAACTGTATTAAAATCGAATAGGTTTGGACACATTTTCAGCTCTTGCTCCACGTGTTATTAGATTTTGTGTATTCGAGGACTGTTTTCAATAACATAACCCTGTTCAGATGTTGAAACATACAAATGTATATTTCAACACCATTAATTCGTTCACGTATAGCTTACGTATTGGTAATTTTTCCAAGAGCTTCTAGCTACATGGGCAATCTTATTTAATGTAGTGCTATTAACAGCGATGTCATATCTCTTAAATTTCTCAAACTCAAGCCAATCATTAGTAATTATTCTTACTTTCCATTACAATGGAAAGTAGCTTAGATTATTCCTACTAAATAGAATAGTGATTATAGTAGTGATGAAATTGATATTACTAATATTATCAAAATGTCTGAACATCTTATAAAGATTCAGCTTGTGGGACTTGTTGAGGATAGTCATTTGTCTCATGATTGTCAATCTGGATATAGGTATATTAGAAATACTGTGCAATTACTTCTGGGTTTCACATACAACATTAAGAATTGTATTTCTTATAAAGGTAATTGTATTTTGTTTAAAGGTGAATTGTAGGAGAGTTATTCGCTTTTGAAAGAAAAGCTGCAGCAAAATTTTGGATTTTCCGGTTCTGCTTACAAACTTATATATTCCTACTTATCTGATAAACCACAATATATATTTTGCAAAGGACAAAGTTCTGCAGTCTTGCCTGTTCATAATTGTGTACCCCTGGGATCTGTACTAGGTCCTTTGATTTTTATTACGTTTATGATTGATCTCATTAATAGAGTGACAAACAGAACGTGTCTTCCATTTTCGTTGCTGATGATGTTCAGATTCTATTAAAAGGTGATTCTGCGATTGGTACGTTGGTTTATAATATACTCTCTGAAATCAAATCAACACAATATATCATGAGATTTTTCGGTGTTTCTTTTGTCGAATTTATAAATATTAGGCTCTTACAGATAACAATTGTCATTTTATTTAGTTGATTTATTTGAGTTTGGATACCAAAATTAACTCGTATTCTGGAACGTTCATTTTATATAAGGACAACAATAGTTTGTAATATGTAACCTGTTTCTTTGAAAAGTTTTAATTATTCTGGAAATAATCAAAAAAATAAATATTTTTTAAGAAACAAATATTTTATGACAAATAATTAACAAATATTAAATACCAAAATTTTAATATTGTTGTTGTAAGAGTTCTTCATATATTATATTATAATTTGCTTTGAATAGGAGCTACGTCTCCTATTCAATTTAAGATTTCTAGCTGTTAAATTTCTTTAGCTATTCACTTATTCAAAATTAAGTTCATTGACTGAATATCTATAGGCTCATCCAATTTGATCGATTGTTTTTAAACCGTTTAAGCTACTTTGTTTAAAAATTTTAAATTTGGATGATAGTTATTAGATGCACAGATATTTTATTAAATCGGATGATTTGCATACTAAATTCCGCAATTAAAAATACAGCTTCCGAAAACATATATTCTTAAATACTTTTGATGTTTCCAAATATTCAAAATATTAATACACCCCAAACTCTATGTGTCATATGGGCCGCAATTTTTAAGATAATTTACTGAAATTTGCCACATATACTTATTTTGATAAAATAATAAATCCAAAGAAGCCATGGGTCCATATTCAATTCCATTGGAATTCGGTGCAATGATTTTTAAACTATTTTTAATGTATATTTTTTATTAGAAAAATCTCGGTCCATATTTAGAAGCAAATCCCATATTAGGCCCTCACCGAAAAAAGTTTTCAGCTTATAAAACTAGTAAGTAAAGAACAATTTCCTGGAAAACAGGTTTGAGTTTTTAATGAAGATCAATTCCATTGAAATTTAGCACATTGATTTTATTAACAATTATCAAAGTATATTATAAATATGAACAATGTTGGTTCATATATTGCTGTAGTTCCCAGGAAAACAGTTTATAACAGGCATATTTTTTTTGTTTTTATACCCTTCACAGTACATGTGGTGAAGCGAGTATATTAATTTTGTCATTCCGTGTGTAATGCTAAAAATGAATTATTTCAGACCCCATAATGCATATATATTCTTGACTCATTAAGTGTTTCTGTGTTATATAATATATACATTTGTGAGTGTATGTGTATATATATGTATATCTAGAGGGTATAGAAGATTCGGCATAGCCGATTATAGCATTCTTACTTATTAGTATTAAAAAATGCATAACATATTTAAAAATTTAAAACACAATAAACAATATATTGTTGAATAATTCAGAATTAATACTACAAATTGTTATTCACATTAAAAAATATAAAAACAAAAAATGTACAATTATACAACCATTCATATTTTTGTAGGGCGGTGTATGTTTTTAGCATTTCACAAACGCTAATATAACCACTATCTCCACAAATCAAAATCTAAATCGATATAGCTGTATCTGTCTGTCTGTTCGTTCAAGGTGTGCGCATATGCGGATGATCTGCTCATTTTAGTCGAGGGTCAGTCTCGTGCTGAATTTGAGATGAAGGGTGAGCAGGCCATGCGTGATGTATGTGAGTGGGACGATCGTTCAGGCGTCGAAGTGGCGATGGACAAAACTGAGATGATGCTGCTCAAGGGCAGGTTATCTCATGGTCGTCCCCCACTCATTCGGTCTGGCAACGTTAGTCTTAGATATGCGACTCACGTCAAATACCTGGGCATAACGGTTGGCGAGAGGTTTAACTTCTTGGTTCATTTTCCTCTCGTAAGGGATAAGCTGACTGCCGTAGTAGGTAAGATTAGACGCATCCTTAGAAGTGACTGGGGCCTAAGCAGACGTGCCCAGGCAACGAAAGCCCTCCATACCATATATGGAGGGCTTTTCGTTGCCTGTGCAACGTTTGATGCTCCCGTATGGTACGAAACAGTTATGTGTGTTGTTGGCAGGAACAAGGTCTTGTCAGTTCAGAGAGTAGCTTTGTTAGCGTGTATGCCAGTGTGTAGAACCTCTTCAGGTTCTGTCAGGTGTAGCACCTCTTAACTTGGAAGTGATACTACGTGCTATCACTTTTAAGATCAAGAAAGGACTACCACTTCTAGTTCATGCTTGGATTTATGCGGATGACTTGGTGAACTTGGAGAGTAGGGAAATAAAGACACTCTTAGATGAGTGCCATGTTTCAAGGTGACAGACCAGATGGACCCATGCAGACAAGGGTAGGGTTACGTATGAATTCATACTTGACGCGGACTTCTTCGGCTTGAGCCTGGGATTTTTACTTACGGGACATTGCTCACTTAATGAATTTTTGCATAAAAGGGGTCTGTCAGACATCATAACGGTGTGTTAGGAATTTAGATAGTATGGGAATAGCTCATACTGGGGCGGGTTGGGATTATAGTAGGGCCTTAGAGGACAATCGAACGTTAGTGAGATTGGGCGACTTTGCTCGTCAAGTTTTTGTTAGGAGAAATAGGGTCAATATGTGATCACCCCTCGTGGTGCTCCCTGTCGTGAGCTCGTGCTCTTTGTGTTGCTGTTGTCTGTCCCCGGTTTGTGGATAGGCATACGATTGTTGGCAGTTTTGGAACTGTTGGCTGCTGGATCTTCGGCTCCACCTCGCTGTTCCCGTTTTTACTACTGCCATTTTCATGCCGGAGTTTGCCTCTCTCCCTTGCTGCTCTTGCTGTTCAACATCGTCGTCACCTTTGCCGTCATCATCACCACCTACCTTGCTGCGTTGTTGTGTCTTTGTCCATTCCAGGTGTCACACCATGTGGACAAACCTCGTTGGTGAAGGCGCTGTTCAATGTAGCGTTGTAATTGTTGTTCAATTGTATGTGTATGTTGGTATGTGGAGCGGTGGGCCACCAGTCCCGAACTGTTTGGAGTTCGACTGGTAGTAATTGAGTTGATTACGAAGTCTGACCGGAGACTTAATTCTGGTACCATGGGAGTCAGGTGCCCCTGGAACTCGGTTCCAGCCTGACTGTTGGTGTGACCCCTTGGGGAGCATCGTGGTGGCTGTAGTTTAAACCCAAATCGCGGGAAGAGTCTAGATCATTAGGCTCGGTGTGGAGTTGCATATACAACCGGGTGCCGTGCCGCAAAAATCGGCAGGAGTTTTAGATAGAGTCCGCTCCTAACCAAGGGGAAAGTCATGTCTAAATACATGGCTTCGAATTGGTACTCAGGTGTAGCAGTCTGCTGCTCTTGGGGGCGCTGATAGACGCATTGTATTTACCCAGTGCGAAGAGCACCGTGAGGTTAGGTCTACAGCGACAGGTACTCACGTAAAAAGCTTCGTCGTTGTCTCTTTGTTGGAAACATTCTCATGCCTAGAATAATTATTCGATTACTTCTTATTGTACCAAGCATTTTTCTATTTAAAACTAGGTATATCGTTTTATCTGAAAAAAGTTATAGAATGATATCAGAGACATCCTCAAATTTTCAAAAAAGAACTTATCCATTTTTTCAAAAAAAGTTAACTGGATTTAAACAAAAAATCAACTTTAATATACCATTATATATTTTCCGTCATCGTACAAAAATTCATCGAAATGGGACCAATAGAAAAAACGTTATTGACTACAATATGAAAAATATTGATACATTCCAAAACTTGTGTGATATACTGGTCGCAATTTGAAAGATTATCTTTTTTAAATTTTGTTATATATATTTGTTATTTATAATTATTTAATCCCATATAAAGCACCTTCCTGAAATATGGTTAAAAGCTTATTTAACTCTTAAATATGAACAGATTCTTTTTGAATTTGGCTTAATAAATTTCCTAATCGTCTTGAATATACGTTGTTAATTTTATTAATATCGGTCCATATTTTGCTATAGCTCCCATATAACGTCCCTATCGGAAAACAAGTTTTAGTTCATAAAACTTTACTTCTAGCTCTCCTGAATATACGCTATAATTTGAACAATATTGATCCATATTTTGATATAGCTCCCACATAATGTCATGACCGGGAAAACGTATTAGAGCTTATTTAAATATAAAATAAATATAAGTATTTAAATATAAACCAATTCCATTGAAATTCGACACAATCATTATTCAAACTGTCTTTAATACATTTTGTTGATCCAATAGAAGGACCCTAATTTTTGCAGAATATTCGTGGTGGAGCGAATTTTAGGTTCGGCACAGTTTTTCTACTTGTTTTTTATTATATCTGTTATGCTTTACTCTGTTTATATAGATTATTTGACATCTAATCCTGATTGTGGATTTACTTTCATTGCTGTTACTGATTAGTTATAAATTATCGTTCTATGCAGTATTTCTTGGAATGTATTTTATTGGCGGATGAAGGATTTCATCTAAATTATTTTTATTTTGCTCATGATGTGTTAATTAGTGTTTTGTGCAACATTTCATGATGTCCGTCATTTTTTCTCAATGGCTGTATATCATTGATTTTGATTAACTTATGGAACATGATTTCTATTTCGATTGTTTTTCAGTTGTTATTGAGGGTATATTTTTACATCAATTTTTAATTAACTAATTTAATTTTGATTGAGCATTATATCTTAGTGGTTTTGATTTTTATGAATTTCTAATTCCAATTGTGTTTGTGATGTCTTATAACTTCTTCAGAATATTTTTTTATAATTTTGAATTTTATTGTGATGTGAAGTGATCGTATGTATATTTACCAGGTTGTTTTACTTATTTCTTATATTTGGAATTTTGTTGCTGTACTGACTGATTTATTGAATAACAATAATATTTTGAAGGGATAAGAGTTAAGGATAATATTAAAGAGATATCACTGCTTTGAGCTATTTTAACTTTTATTAGGATGTGATGATTTTGATTATTGTTTTCACTGTAGTTTTTGCATGTGCATGTGCACCATTATGCGAATTATGCGGTTGTGCTGATGTTTGTAACATTCAAAATTGGTAATACACACCTTTTAGTGTACCGATCGACTCAGAATCACTTTATAATTCGGTTAAACGATTCGTCCTTCTGTCTGTCAGTCCATGTAAACGTTGTGAACAGTCTTCAGGTCGCAGTTTTTGAAATATCTAGATGAAATTTGGTACATATTACTATTTTGGCCTACGGGTGAAGCCTATCCAATATTTTAGGTACCTTTCATACAAATGTTTTTTCCCGGAACGTGGTTTTAAGGTCATAAAAATCGTAAATAGAAAGCGATTTTAAACGAAATTCGGCAAACGTAATTCTTATAATATTCTAAAACGATGTGCTAAAATATGTGATAGTCGGTCCATTATTTCTCAAAGTTTCCATACATACCCTCTTCCAAATATAATTTTCTTGTAGCCCATATGGAACCCCCACCCCCAGAAAAAAAAATTTAAAACGCATAATTTTAACATATAACTCAGTTTCACACACATTTTAGAAAAAATATAAAAATCAAAATATACGAGGGTCGTTCATTAAGTTTTCATAAGTAATATCCTTTTAATGTATATTTTCAGTCATTTGATACAATATTATTGGAATATTTTGTGCATCGTTTGGCAATATATTATTTCTATTATAGAGTATGGTTGTAATATTTTTTAATCCACCAACTTTATTGTCTGCTTGATTATTTATATGATCTAAATTTATTGTTATTTTCATCAGTAGAAACCTGTGCTCATATTATAACTTGTTTTTTGAAATACATATATCTTAATAAAATTCGGCACATGTTTGATTTGTTAGTTTAGGGGCGAAGCCTATTGAAAATAATTAGGACCGATCCATTATTTCATATATCCCTCATAGCATGGGTGACCACTACTTTCCTGCTTATATTCACATATATATTTATCTATATATCGTTTATTTGACTACTACAAATAGGTTGCTTAAATTTTATCTTCCAAAATTTTGTATTTTCCAGTATTTCTAAAAATTATAATTTTGTGTTTTACAATTATCACTATTTTCTTTAATATGTAAAGAACAAATTATTGTATCAACTACAAAAAAACCTTACGTTGGATTTAACATATTTATATTAACATTGCTTTTAAAGCAATTTTTAACATTTTAAATTGCTTTGAAAGCAAAAAATCTGTTATAATTATGTATTTCATTAAATAACATATTTTCGTTAAGTTATTAACATTTTATGTTATAAAATACAAATCATGTTATTGAATACAACAAAACGAACATTTGAATTACAGAACAAGGTCATTAAACTGAAGTTGAAACTTTAAAAAAATATATTTTTTTGTAGTTTTTCCAAAAAATGATGCAAAATTTGTTCACTGATAAAACCAGTAAAACTGAAATCATCTTTAACTTATCCTAAAATATGACTAAATATGAAAGAGTATTTCCTGCATTAAGGTCCTCAAAGTGACATTGCGATCATTTCAGTGAAAAAATAATTTTTTTCAACAGTTTCGGACATGTCCATATGAAAAATTGGAATCTTTTTAATTTTCAGGTTCATGGACAAATTCGACATGATGAAGAATTTTATTTAAATTTAAATATTGCTTACCTTTTCTTTAAATCTAAAGATTTCTGTTGGTATTGCCTTGAATCGTTTTTTGTAAATAATCCAGAAATATGCCCGTCATTATGAAAAATGTATTTGAAGTAAAAATATTTAAACTTGTGTCAGTTATTTAAAAATAAACACAATTTTGGCCATTTTTTATGAAAGTGTAGAAATTAAAAGTTTTTAATCAAATTTATATCTTTGAAAATTTCAGAAATTTTATGTAAAAGTGTTGAAAAATTATTGATTTAATAAAAATAATGTGAGCAAAAATTCTAAAAATTTAGATTTTGGTCTGTAGAGTCCGCACGTCTAGAAAAAGCGTTACTTTTTTAAACTTTCATATTGAAAAACTCGAAAACTATAAGTTATAGCTAATATATGTTAAGATGTGTATAAATAAATAAAATTATAAGTAAAATTTAATGAAAAAATGTATTCTTCCATACTGCTCGTGTTAATAAACTATATATCAATAATCCGTGTAACATTTTCCTATTGTAGAAAATAAATATTATTCCGATAAATATATATTTTCATATTTTTTACCTACCACTGCCTAGAACAACACCCTTTATGGTGGGAAAATTTGATAAATTTTCATTTACCCACGAGTTGGATGGCGTCACTAACCACTCTCATCCAAAGTCGATGGTTGGTCAAGCTTCAGGCTTCTTCGATATTTTTAATTTTTAAATGTTAATGAATTAACAATTTTAAATTAAGATGACAATTTTTTATTTCTCCATATTATAATGAAAGGAAAGACTAACTTTACTTAATTTCTCTTAATTTCTTAATCACATGAAGCCTTGTTAACTAAGTTTTATTATTCTCTATACCACAATTGTGGTTCAACACTTTAAATTATACCGTTCGGCTCAGAGTCACTTTTTGAGTTTGAGATTTAACGATGTCCGTCTGTCCAGTTGGCTGACCAAGTTACATACTTATTTTTGTTATGGAGTTATCAGTTTACCGACTTCCACGATGTCCGTCTGTCCAGTTGGCTGACCAAGTTACATACTTATTTTTGTTATGGAGTTATCAGTTTACCGACTTCCGATCGATAAATATAGACAACAACATTTTTTTGGTAGGACCACTTTCTGAGTAGTTTTAACTATGCATTTACGGCCGGCATAACCAGATCGCGGTTTTGAAGATATTTTGATGAAATTATTATTTTGATAAATCTAACATTCTTACTTATTTTTCTTTAAAAATATATAATAAAATGTTTAAGGTCGAAGAATTATTTTTGAGCTAAATTTAAGAAAAAATATAGATTGGGTCGGTCTAATATATTCAGAGTTATATTTGAATTTTTTTAACAGAAATAGAAAAACCCCATAAAGTATATGTATTCTTTTATCGAATCAAAATCTGAGTCGATTTAGCAATGTTCGTGTGTCTGTTTGCATGTTGGAAACATTCTGAACCCTAAGCAGTTTTCTTTTAAAAGCAACTGCATCGGTTCATTATCAAAACAATTATAGACCGTTGTTTAAAGCCACCTCAAAATTCCGTAAAAGGTAAAAATTTAACTGTATTTAACTATAATATATAATTATATGTATTTCATCATTGTACAAAAAATAATAAAAATCAGTTCAATAGCAAGAAGTTATAAGCTAAAATATGATACATCCCCAAACCTTTTTGTCATATAGGTCATTTTTGAAAATTTTCCATATACATTTTTTTTAAAACAATAATGAGCCGAAATATATCAGATTATGCTGGGGACATTATTTGACCTAACTCTATTATAAGGCCCCTAACCGGAATATTGAATTTAGGTACAATTATTTTTCCAATTTTCCTCAATATATATTATTAATTTGACCAGTCTCAACCAATATATTGCCATAGCTCCATGTAAGGCCCCTTCTCGAAAAATCATTAAATAAATACCAATTTAAGTTAAATTCGGTACAAATTGTCCTTAATTTATGTTGTTAATTTGACCAATATCAGCCCATATTTGGCTATGGATTCCATATAATGCCACTTCCTCGAAACTTTTATAATAATATGAACTAATTTTATTTAAAATAGTCACTAATTAATTTTCTAATTGTCTACTAATATAATTAGTAATACTAATATCTCACTCCCGGAAAAAGCTTTTAGGTAATAAAATTTTAAACTTGAATCAATTCTATTAAAACTCGCAACAATTTATTCTCTAAATATCTTAAATATATGTTACTAATTTCGAATATCGCTCCATATTATGCTATAAGACCCTAAAATATGATTTTGTATATTGCATCTCATAGAGAAAAATTATTTTTGTTAATATGACCATCCTATATATATCGGCGTTCTAGCTGATGAACGAATAATATGTTTTTTTGGTGTAGCTCATGCTAATGTTTGCATAATGTATGACATCGAGGGTACTTAAAATTCGGCACAGCCGAATATAACATTTTATATTTTTAATAAAATTTCTTTAGAAGAGTAGCAAAGCACACCGAGTACATATAATATTTAATAAAACTATAAAAGATTTGGAAGAATGTTTAGGTTGGAACGTTTACTCTTACTTTTTTGCTAATGTGGACATTTTACAAAACACTCTTATTGTTTTCATTTTACTGAGAGTACATTTTTATTCCTTCCTTTAATTTTTCGTTTTTTTTGTTTTAATTTGAATCCTTTGCTCTTATACTGGAATATTTGTTATTTTCTTATTGTCAATTTCTTTCTTCTTTAGAGCATTTTTCTTATCCGGCATAAAAATATAAGGTACATGTTAATATGTGTGTGTGCGTGAGTATGAGCATTATTTTGTTTTTTTTCTGTCTTTGGTTTGATAAACTCATATGAGTATTTTTTCTGTACTCACATGAATGTGTGTAATGTATCTCATATGTGAGTCTCTGGTACGATAGGGTGAAAAGGCACATGCAAGTTACAAAGAAATATTACTAATGATGAGACATAATATCACTCGGAGTAAAAAACGTATTATAAAAATAAAAACAAACGAAATTAATAATTTCATTTAATAGAAAAGAAGAAGACAATTAAAGGACTAATATTGTGTTTTCTTGGGTTTCTTATAAGAACGTGGTGTGTCGCATTAAAACAAAATAAATTTTTTAAAAACAAATAATTTATTTTAAATATTAAATATTTAAAAAATTTGAAGAGATAAACATATATTTTGGTAGTTATTAACATTAAAAAAATATTAAAAAAATATTAAAATAAAAAAATTTCAGTTAAATAAGGTGTCGGAGTTCGAAAGGGGTACATATAAATGTGTATACTGTTTTTTGTAACAATATCTTTTAACTTAAATCTAAAAGATAGGAAATTTGTATTTATACATAAATAAAAATTTGTAATTTATATATATATATATATATATATATATATATATATATATATATATATATATATATATATATATATATATATATATATATATATATATATATATATATATATATATATATATATATATATATATATTGGTGATTAAATTTTATAATTCGCTAAAAATTTCATTTCAGTGAAATACGTAAATTGTTTAATAAGTTAATTTTGACCGTATCCGTATATTGTTTTAAAAAAGTTTTATTTAACCGATAAGTGATACGAAGTTACAAACAGGTCTATAATGGTGCGACAGTGTCTAATGTGGTGGACAATTCTCACCGATTTTCTGTAATTATTGTGTTTATAACATATATTATTAATTTTTTTAATGATATATTTCGATAATAATAATAAGATACAAATTTGTTAGGATACCAAATTACAAAATAATCACTAAAACACTTAACAAAGAAATGAAACTAGTGTCAGATCAACATGTCTTCATGTATACTTAACATTGTAAAGGTTAATTTATGAAGTCAAAACATTAAATTGGCTAGAATAAAAAACAAGAAAAAGAGAGAATTATGTCAACTTTAAAAATATATAAAATTATATTTGTTTAAATCCTTATCAGTAGAAGCGATTATTTTATTTTCTTTCAGATAATTAAATGTCACCGTATTGTATGGATTTTAATATCAGGCAGTAATTAATAGTAAAATAGTAATATAATGAATTATCTAAATAATTATAATGTTAATACTAATATAAAATACTCTACATCAAATTGTTGTGGTCTGATAAATATATTTTCTAATTCATGCTTAAGAGTACAAAAACGCACTAATGTGGGATTTGTGCGTTTTCCAAGGGGAGTTATGTGGGAGGTAGAAGAAATTATGTACCGATCATCGAAGAATTTTGCACATTGATTTTTTTATCTTAATTTGTTCAATTCTTATTATAATAATAACGTATGTGTGGGATTTAAGTCTTCTAAAGTGATATTTGGAAGGGGTTGTATGAGATCTATGTGAAATAATAAAACAATCGTATAATTTGCCACACACAAATTTCATCGGGATATCTCTAAAATGTTTACATGGACAACCAGCCAAAAACGAACGGTCAGACGGAGATCGTGAAAAGGTCATTACAGTAAATATATAACGATTTTTACTGTAGGTTCTTTATTTCTCATTGGTTCCATAAAATCACCCCATACGTTCGTATTGTTTGTAATAATAATTGATCAAATTAAGAATATAAGCAAAAGTCATTGTGCGAAATTAAACGGGGTCTGGTCCATAATTTTTAGGTCCCCTATAACACCCCAGAAAAAATACTTTTAATACGCATAAATTTCGCATAAATATTTGTATAATAATTTTGTACTGCAAACTTTTGTATAAAACAGAAAAAACTTAAACGAGGGTAGTTCATAAATTCCTTGTATTTGTCATTAACAACCAACAATGTGGTGTAGGATATTACAAAGTTGATGTTTGATTGACTATAAGTTAAGCTTCTTAAGGTTGTATTTTAGCCAACATGTTTTGGTATCAGTGAAAATTTTAGAATTTGGGGACACACAATTTATAAAAAAGTAAGTCAACAATTTATTAAAAATTTTACATTTCATCTTTTAAATAAACTTAATATTTAATCTTTAATAAATTTGAAAAGAATAACGTTAATATTATAATTTTAAAAATTTTAACTTTTAAAATTTCAGTATAATGTATATACATTAATCGGAAGTTCCGGGAATTAACAAGATTTCCACTTATCCATATTTATCATGTTTAAGAGTTTAACTTTTTCACTTAGATTTAAAATTATCAGGGCCTTTCGGCAGAAAAAAAAATAATAAAAATTGTGTTAAAATTATAAAATTTGCATGCAGATATTTGCCTCAAGTTCATCGATAATTTGCTTATAGGCATTCCCGTTAAGTTTTCTTTTTTAAATAATAAGTAAATTAAATTAAAAATATTTAAAAATTAAAAATATTCTTTTCTCAGAAACTATAAGAGACAACTTATCTATATACAAAATTTATTTTGTGTCAATTAATAAATAAATTGTTAATGAATTTTTTAAAAAATCAACATAATCGAGGTGATTACGTGAAATTTAATTAGGATATTACTGCATTATATCCAACAAGTCGATATATTTTTTTATTCCTTGTCAAATTAAAAATTTAATAAAGTTGAAATAATCATATTCAATTTTAATTTTCTAAATTATAATTTTTATACCCCTACCACTACAAGTGGTAATGAGGGCATATAAACTTTGTCATTTCATGTGAAACGCCAAAAAGCAATCTTCTAAGACCCATAAAGCATATTATTGCATAATATCGAAATCTGAGTAACTTTAGCCATGTCCTTCTGTCTGTTGAAAACATTTTCACGGCCACTATAATTCAATAGAACATTGTTTTAATATCGAACGATTCTAATATTTGTAATATAATTTCAATCACAATTTTAAAACCATAAAATTTTAACTGATTGAAAAAAATAATGTCCGAAATCAACTATGTTCAATGATCATTTTACTATTTTGACTTATAATCTTTTTAATAAACGTAATATTTCTAATTGTGAAGGTGGGTAAAAATATTTCCAAAGTAGCCAGTGAAATAAATCTCTAAGTTTTTTCCAATACAATAGCTTTTACCCCAAAGGCATTGAATATGAAGCTCAATCTGGATTTCAGTTTTGTGGTTACTAAATGGAAATCATTTTTCGAACATATCTCATATATCACTCAATAGCTTTTACCCCAAAGGCATTGAATATGAAGCTCAATCTGGATTTAAATTTTGTGGTTACTAAATCAAAATCATTTTTCGAACATATCTCAGATATCACTCTATGGCTTCTTTGTTAATGAACTGCTTTTGTGGGTTTAAATTGCTCTCTGGCCTTATTCGTTCTACGTTTCTATATATATATATATATATATATATATATATATATATATATATATATATATATATATATATATATATATATATATATATATATATATATATATATATATATATACATACATACATACATACATACATACATGTACTATATATATACTTTTTAGTAAACTGTTCGACTCAGAATCACCTTCTGAGTCCGGATGATGTCCGTTCGTCACTGTGAACAGATCGCAATTTAGAAATATTTTGCTGATATTTGCTTCATACGTGCTTAGGGCGAATTTTATTTGAAATTGCCACGTTCGGTTCAATATTTTTCGTTCCTCCTTTAAAATACAGACAATGCACACATAAGACATTACCACTAACAGACTAAGAAAGCAAAGGAATTTTGCAATTTTCGCATAAAATTTAAAATGACATTCATTTTCATTTGCCTAAAATTTAGACATTTTAGGTTATCGACCAGAAAACAATATTATAGCGTTAAACAAATTTCTCTCTCTCTGCAATATCTCTAGCAATATAATTACATTGGCCAACATTTATAAGGGTTGTTGGGAAATCTTTGTTTAAATTGTCAAAGTCTACGTTTTTTAATACATTTTCTAGTGCCGCAAATAAAAAATATATTTGTATCTAGATTTATTAAACAAAAAAAACACTTCAATGGCTGAAAAAACTTGTTGTATTTTTTACATGTTATCCACTTTTATTTAAATTCGAAAGTTAACATTTAATTTAATATATTTTAATATATATTTAACTTTTTTAAGAGTTAAGTGTAGACAGAGAAAGAAATTTTACTTGAAGAGAAAAAAGTATGCGCAAATACTTGGAAAAAAATATATATATACTGGCAATAAATCGTCTGTGTAACATCCTTTTACAATGCACAGTAGTTTCAAAATGATTTTTTATAACTTTGCAACAATAAGGGATAGTGTAAAGGTAATATGTTGTTTTTAAAATTGACAATAATTCGGTTCGTCTTAAAATCAACATACCACAGATGACTGATTTTGGAAAGTTATATACTGACAAAGCGGGGTCTTGTGACTTGCAAAATACTTCTGATTTTAAATTTTTTTTATATATCTCCACTGTTGCATGGAAACAATACTTGTTTTTTTAATTAATTTACTCGCATTTCCCCAAGAACTGCAGAGATTTATTTTTTAAAATAAGCATATTTCATTTCCTGGGTTTTTTTGGTCATTCCTTAGAGTTTTTATTTTTTAATGGTTTGTCTTAAGGGTCTTATCTTAAAAAATTGTGTAGCTATGTATGTAGATATGATAGGATTTATATGTATTAAAAGGAAGTTATATAAATACAATTATGAATTAAAACTTATACTAAGGAAAAAATTAAAAAAGAAGTAAAATATATAAAATAATTTCAAACGTTAATTTTTTTATTTTTCACTAATTTTCCAACTTGAGAACTTTCTTCTAATGATTTTCTTTTCTTTCCCTTTTAATTTCTTTATTCCGGAATATATATATATATATATATATATATATATATATATATATATATATATATATATATATATATATATATATATATATATATATATATATATATATATATATATATATATATATATATATATATATATATATATATATACATACATATATATAGTCTTGTATTATTGTATTCATTGAATTGAAGTAGATGAGTTTTTACTTCTGTCGTATTATTATTTTTTTCTTACATGATCAAATAAAACACTTGAAACACAAGAATGCTGTATTCGGCTATGCCAAATCTATGATACCCTCCGCCATATACTAGGATAAACACATTCACTAACACACCTTATTCACATACACACAGATAACAACGCCTACTCAATATACAAAGAATTATAAAAATTGAATTTTCAGTTGTAATTTATAATATTACATAATTATAGCATTTACGAGGGATATTATGAAAAAACCCTTAAGAAATTTGGTATCAGATTTTCTGGTTATAAAAGGAGCAGGTTGATCTCTTTGAAATATCACCTGTAGATTTGGGCAAATAAAAATAATATTATGTGCTAAATTCATATTTATGAATTTTAATTTATGAACTCAAGCTCCATTCCAGTTGCAATAGGTTTTATTCTTAATAAAGAATGTTCGCTTCCCCATACGGTGTTGTCATTAAATCGTTGCAAGAACTAATTTTGAGTCGATCGTCATACATTAAGTTGAGTGTAAGGTTACATGTGAGTTACAAAAATCTGTACAAGCGATTAATACCCCAAACCAGTGTTTAATAGTTTTTGAACGAAATATATGGGTTTATTACAAAATTAAATTAAAAGTTAATAAAAAATATTTATTTTTTCTTAATCTTCTAAATCTAAAAATTTTCAAATTATATTTAAATTTTATTTGTAGCAAATTAATTTCAATTCCAGATTTATACTAAATTTCATATTTTTGTTGTAAATTCTTAAAATAAATGTATAATAAAACTCTGTATGATTAAATTTGAATGAATATTTTAAATATATAGTAATTGAAATACTTTATGAAGAAAAACAAATATCAAATAAACTTGTTGCATTTTCTGTTTTCTTTAATCTCTTTCTCTTGACCATTCGTTTTAATTTCTGCACTCTAAACCATCATAAGAAGTTGCGTTATTACGTAAATTAATGTCTTACTGTTTGCTTATCAATAAAATATTGTGAAAGATTTGGTAGCAATTTTAAAATTATTTCCATGAAGTTGGTTCCACAATTGACCGTGTCGCACATATAAGACCCACTTTCATTAATGTTATTATGGGGCTAATATGTTCTTGAGGATAATAAGGCTTCAATATAAAACCCAAAATTTAATAGGTATTATATAGTCGTTTTGACTGATTATCTTCTTGTACTCTTATATGTTTTTTTTTTTTCATTTTAATTAACACTTTTTGTTTATGTTGATGTATCCTTTGGTAATTATTTGCCATTAAAATGAAATCAATTTAATTTTTGTATGTTCAAAAGATTAAATATTTTCCTTACCATAAATTGACAAGGCAATTACACACAGATTTACATCATGATTCCCTTTTTTTTCAATAGAAGGGTTTAACATGAAGTGAAAAAATGTTTAACACGGAATAATTGGTGTGAGATATTTTTAAAAAAACCGCGAATGGAAAAAAATGCAAATAAAAGGTATTTAAATAAAAATGGCAAATCAGGCAAAAAATAAAAAATAAAAAAAAATAATAATAACGAAGAGAAATATATAGTAAAGGTCGCTTGTAATAATAAAAGCAGGTTTATTCTGAATATATGAATCAAGAATACAAAATAATTGTCATTTTTTGCAGAAGTGCATTCGTGATTTTTTGTTTAGCATAATACAACAATTGTGCCCATGTGCCCATCATCTGAAAAATTATGTACAAATTAAAAAATGTATTATTAGCGATAATATAAAAACCAAAGAAACATGTATTATTCGAATGTATGAAATGTATGAATTTTCGTGCATACAAGATCAAATTAACTATTGAGCTGAAGTCTACATTTAAAGCATCGTCAATACATCGACAGTGATGCTAACTTTTCCAAGAGAAAACAACACAGAAATACACTTTCATATAAAATGTAGTCCATATTCGACGATTATAGGGTATCAAGAAAAAATGTTGTTTACAAAATGTGTAAAGTGATTGTATTTTTTATTTTATTTTTGCAATTGTATTAACTCACATTGTTGTATTAAAACAATATTGTTCATGGATGGTCTTCGAGGCATTTTTACTGCGATTACTTACCTCAGTGTTGTTTTTTACACATGTTAATTAACATGACTTTGTGGTCAAGTGCTTTCGTTCTTATTTTTTTGTTTTGTTTATATACAATGTTAACGCTTTTATTAGGGTATTCAAAGTTTAACTTATTATTGAATTGATATAAGAAAAGTGTGAATTGATGAATTTAATATTATACAAAAATGTAAAAATAAAAAGAGAAAACTTATTCTTTGGAAACCCTAATCGAAAAATATCGAATCAGTTGCCCATGTACAGAGTAAAAATAATGTATTAAAAAAAAAGAAAAATTAATGAATTAAAAATGAGACAAAATAAAGAAACAAACGTTTTTTATGTTAATTGAAATTTAATTTAAGACCATAAGAGGTAAACAATGTTATAAAAGTGTAAAATTGGTATTCGTATTAAAAAAAAACAAAGCAAAACAAATGTAGTTTCCCCTAATGTCTGGATAATATAATAATATTGTAAATTAGTGCAAGATTTTTATGTTTAATAAATGTGCGAATATTTTCAATATTATTTTTAATTTAAGTATAATTTGCTGTTAATTTGTTTTATACATTAAAACAAGTTAAAATGCTTTATTCGGCAGTGCCGAATTATCTTTAACATTCACCACGAATGTGTGAAGTAACAACACTCTGATTCAGTGCAACAGTTCCATTATACACTCAGACACAAACATGCATAACTTTTAAAAAAAACTCAATATCACTTAATGTGTCATCAATATATATACTAAACTTATTTTGCTATTTTGGATAAATGATTAAATTTCTCAGAACAAAATCAAATAATAATGAAAAAATTACTGTGCTCGGACTATTAGTTGGGATATAAATGTGCCAACAGACATACGGACTTAACTATAACAATTTATGGGTCATTTGATGAAAGTCTCCTTGGCATTACATACGGAACGATAAACCACTTGTGGTGGTGAAGAGTATAAAAACAGCACTGGGTAATAATAATTTAACTAAATAATAATTTAAAAAAACTAATTTAACTAAAATTTCTTAAAACCTTAAAAAAGCAAACAAAAATTAATAAATCACGTGTTAAACTCAGGAATTTTTTTATTATATATCACACTTTACATTTAATGCTATTTTTATAATTTATGTTTTTAATCGGAAGGCGATTCTTATTAGAAAAATTATAGTTTTTTTTATTTCCTGTAATTTACATTTTTTAATTTTTTTATTTCCTTGTAATTATGGGTTTTAACCCTTTCCATTTATTTATAAAGCCTTTAATACATCTACGTACTACCAGATGACGCCACCACTTTTAATTGTTTAAATTTCTCTTATATAAATAAAATACTCTATTTTTTCTTGAGTTAAATCGTACAAAGAAAATCCATAAAAATATGATACACATTTGTTTTTTAGGGTTGGCAGATGATTTGTAGGGGTAAGTAAAATAGACAAAAAGCAAAAAAAGACATTTAAAAAGATAGGAAGTATTTTGAGTTATTTTGCACTGTGTTCACTCATTATTTTTCAAGCAAAATTTTCATTTCTGTTCAGGACTTCATTACGAATATGTAAGTTCTGTGTTATTCCTAATAAATAAATTCGCATAAGTGTCAAAAAATTGAAAAACCAGTAAATTAAGCTCTTTTTATTCTTATATTCTTAACACTGTTTTTATTTGTTATACAAACGTCGCGTATTGTTGTTAAAAACTATTCGGAAAAATCAAATATATTTTTTTGTATTATAATAAAGTTAATAATATTTATGAAGGATGTAATTTCACTTTAAAAATTTGAAATATTTGTATAGAATTAGTGATTTTCTTATTAATATTATTTCCTTAATTATAAAAAAGATAAACATACATATTTTTACATAGCTTCATATATGATCTCATCAAATGTATGAATATATTGTTATAGAAACATATTATATATAAATTTAAATAATACACTTAGAAGAAAAGCATAAATAAAATCAACTAAGAACATAGTTGATTTGAAATTGAATATTTTTTTCATTTAGTTTTAATTAAATGTTTTTACGTTTGTGGTGAAATAATATTATGCACATTAGAATCTTTCGATATTGATATATATAAAATTATACCACGATAAATTTTTAACGAACTTTTAAATAGTAAAATTTTAAGAATATTCTCAGGAACCTGTATTTAATGTGAAACAAATTTAAATTTACCCTTTTTTAATTATGAAGCAAAATCATAACGGAAGAAAGTTAAATTATTTCTATTTTAAATAATTTTATATTGATTTTTTATTCCAGAGATTAAAACAAAATTTTATTTTAGTAAGAATACTAATAATTAATAACTAAATATTAAGTAAAGTTAAAGGAAAAAAACATGAAATAAAATCAAAGTTGAAAATGGTCAATTTCAAATTGAATAAAATCTTTCATTTAATTTTCACGTTTGTGGTGAAATAATAATGCTATTTATTACTTTTAAGTAGTAAATTTTCAGGAATATTCCCATTGTAAAACAATGTTAAATGAACATTTTTAATCTATGAAACAAAATCATAACTGAAAAAAGTTTAAGTTATTTTAATTTGAATTAATTTCTGACTTTTTTCTGTGTGTACGGTAATCGGAATCGGAAAAATATTGAAATCATAAAGAACCAATAAAGGTATCGAATGTATGTGTATTTAAAGTTATGAGAATTTTTAAATATCAAATATATTATCGATTTCCTTAACTCATATTTGACAAATGTTGCGTTTTCGCATTTATAACTTTAAAAATGCTTTAATAAATGCATTAGAAGTCGAAACATAATAAACTATACATCTGCATTTAGCCTTATATGTCAACTTTGAAGTTTAAACAAAGATCTGGAAATGTTTAGCCAAAGTAATATCGAAGAAAAAAGGGTCCTTTGTCAAATGGTTTAATGGATTGAATAGATTACCTATGGCAGAAAAATTATAGTTTCGACATCAGATACCTTGGAAAGAAAGTATACTATATAAAGATACAATTTGTGTGGTTTTCTAATCGGGGTTACTAAAAAATGCACTATAACAAATTTAGTGGGTAGTGGTCGAAATTTTTCTCAGCAAAACTATAAATATATTTTTGTTTGTAATTGTTATTTTATTTTTTAGATAAAATAAAAGTTATTAACCTTTTTTCTCAACAAAAATCTTAATACATAGTAAATCTATATTATGGTATCTGAATGTTTACATAAGTTAATAAAATTATTCAAATTTCATTAATTCATTATTTCCATCAATAAAATCATAACATAACTGTTATTTTTGATCGAAAAAAATATTATTTTTGACCGAAAAAAATAAAACAGAGTCTATTATTACAGTTCAATGTCCGATATTTGTCTACGTTCACAAAATGTAAAAAAGCGTTTATTTGCGGTACCTGATAAGTACATAATGAATTCAATAAACTTGCTAAAAAATATTAAAAAACTAAAAACTACAACTGTTATGAAATCACCAACAAGAGACTTTTACACATTTTAAAATATTAATTTCAATTAAAAATTTTTGATATAAAAAAAATAAATAAATAATAATAATTAAATAATTGTAATTGTTTATTATAAAAATATTGTTTGATTTTATAACATAATTGTTTATCATGTGAAATAAACAATAAAATGATTAAAAATGTTTATTTAAAATTATGTGTAAAAATAATTTATTCATATTGAAAATTATTATTTCAAATATTCTTAGTGATGAATGATGATGACTAATAAAAAATCCAAAAATCAACTTTGTTATGAACAACATTGTCCAACTTCAATTCTGTTTATTTATATTTGTCTACAAAACTATGAACCAAATCGACCCTGTCTTAATTTAATTTATAAAAACACACCCCGACTAAAACTGTCAGTATGTATTAGGCGGTCATTTTGGTTGTGACTCTCTTAAAAAAATACACACACAGACGTACGACTTAAATGTATATCCCTCATGTATAAATTTCTATCTACACTTACACTACCCCTCACAATATTTTACCCTTACTTTTTAAATTTGTATAGTAAATATTCCACTATATAGTATTGAGATTGAGTGAGTGTGTGTTTATAAAAGTACTAACAATACCACCATTTTTTATTATTAGGGTCACCGTAATTTTTTTAGGGTAAGTAGGTGGAGTCACTAATTTTGCAGTTTATATTATCAATATTTCAAAACCTTGAGTTATTTCTGAATTTAATAAAAATTTATTTTAAGATTTTTGTTCATCTTTTTTTTGATGTCCAATATATGTATAAATGAAAGTATATTAAGATTAAAGAAACAAAATCGATTCTTCACAATTTTTACTAAAATGAAATCTTAACAAAAAGAAATAATACTTTATTTTAGGGGACTTGTTTCATAAAATATAATAAAACTCCCATTTCAGCATAAAATGAGTTTAAAGTATGGGCACCACGAAATTATTCCTTTCGTTTTTCTAATAAGGTGTTCCTTAATAACATCTGGATCTTTTGTTTCATTATCATTGGAAATTTTAAAATTTTATATATGTTAAGTTTACTTTTTGAATAACCGAATTCAGGACTTTTCAACCTTGGAGTAATTGAAAATAGTAAATAAAACCAAACATAATGAAAAACATTTTTTCGGGAAATCAAAATTTTAATTACTACAATGGTGTCAAAGGCGGTCGCGGGAAAGTATTTCTCCTGGCACCACAAAATAAATCTCAAACGCAAGAACGATGTAAGTATAATATTTTTCTGTTAAATTTAAAATGACATAGTAAAAAATCACCTTAGGACGGAAGATGCCATTAGTGCAAAAGTATTTTATTCACCAAAACTTTGGGACTTATTATTTTATTTCTATTCTTATAATTTTACAAATATTAGTGGTTATTGTGAATTATATCCGTTTATTTTGGTAAAGTCAGGTGCGGTTTTTTTAAAAAGAAGTATGCTATATATATATATATATATATATATATATATATATATATATATATATATATATATATATATATATATATATATATATATATATATATATATATATATATATATATATATATATATATATATATATATATAAATGATCTTCACATATTTCCTTCGCTTACGTTAAATTCAGCATTATTCTCATTAAATCCACAGTTGTTACTGACTCACCAAAACTGCTGTTTATCCACTTCAGGCATTCAAAGAATGAAACCAAGTAAGTGTCGGTTAAAACTTCCATGGTTTATCAAGAAGTAACTCGTATTATCTCATGTCGGAATTTAGGTGATAAATTCATCTTCCGGTAAATGGAAAATATATATAGAATATATATAGAACTGACTCAATCAATTATAGTAAAGGTGGGAAGTTAGTTGTGGTTTCACGTGGAATCTAAATGTAATCCCCCTGTCTTGGCATTATGACTTCAAACCCTTTTGAAAAAATCCTTAAAAATTTGTAACTAAATAAATTCTAATCAGTAGCACAATTTTTTGTTAAAGACAAAAAATTGTCGTAAAGTAACGAAAATTCGTTTAAATATTGTTAATTTATGTTAGCAAAATCGTTTAAAAATCGTTAGTTAACTTAAAAAAGTTACGGAATTGTAGTATAGGATCAATAGCAGCTATTTTGCTTCTAACACAATCTATGAAATATTTGCTTGGGATTTTATGAACCTTAAGGAATCTATCCGTACCGGAAAACCGCGGTGTCGCTGACTAGAATTATGCCAAATATATATATATATATATATATATATATATATATATATATATATATATATATATATATATATATATATATATATATATATATATATATGATAGATTCCTGCAAAAACGATGATTAAATCTATCGAAAGAAATAGTTTGTAGTTCTATTGATTTAATTAAGACGGAGTTAACTTTTGTGCTACACAGTTCTTTTGTAGGAATTTTAGGATTTGTGTATGTTCTTTGTTTGAATAATCTTCCAAGAAATTATGTAATTGTTGTTAAATTTGGTGATGCAATATCTTCGTCCCCATCTGTTCCATCTCTTTACATTTGCTGATTATTATAATTCTTGAAGAGAACCAGCTAAGCCGATCTGTTTGAAATCAGTTCTCTGTTGGAAGATTCTTGAGCTTCAAACAAAATTAATTATTGCCAGCTTTCCAACTTAGACCTAAAGTTTTTGTTGTACTTGAATTCGAAAACTTTAGAAACTCTTCATCTAATAAAAAATCTGGTGGAATATCTTTATTCAGTCAATTTGTGTGGGGAGAAACTAGCTAAGTTCAAAATGTTGGTAAGTTCATTACGTGCTTCTAGAACAGCAGAGGGTGTGTAAGCCCCAGCTAGAACATTAAGTATTGAATATAAATCGTTGAAATGGGGTATGTGAAGGATTTACTAAAATCTGACGGCACTTATTTCCAATATCAGCATTGAAAACGTACCGAAAAAGTCTCTAACGAAGTATTAAAATCAGATTAGTAAAGAGGCCAGGGTATCCGAAACCGTTAGAACGACGATTTTGTTCCTGGATGTGGATAGATTTTTAGATTTTTCCTACTGTATGTCCTGTACAGTACTCCATTATAAAAAGCAGATACAACTTTTAAGTATGTATTTTCCTTGAAATTACGCTTTACGATCCAATCGAAAACTCTGCGTTGTACCACCAGAGATTGATCACGATCCTAGCGGAAGCCGCCTGCGAATAATTTTTGGGTATGAATCTTCGCCAACAAATAAATCGATTTAAAAAAGTTTTATATAAATTTTGGGTCTTTCAATTTTAAATCAGAAAAATTAGTATTTTTTATGGATGATAAGGTAGCTGCACGTTAAGTTTTTGATTACCAAAACCTTAATATGAGTTTCGTATAAACTATCAACTGGGGATTCAATTATTATGTGGCATACTTGGATTAAATTGGAACTTTAGGATTCATTCAGGCCAAAGATTTCCATTTGGGATAATCATGATGTTAGTTAAAGGTTTAAATTGTAATTTTTTCGAAGTAGAACTAGCTTCAGAAGTAGAATCTATAGAACACGTTCAGTATATTTATAATCACCAGTGGGAAATATCGACAAGAGCTGTACCCAAAACAATAATAGAATGAATAGTGGATTTGTGAGGCATATGATTGTCGCTTATCAGTAGAGGTATAAGTAGAATTCGTAGATTACTGATATTATGCGCTCTAGGGCTTGATGGTTGAGAGTCAGAGATCTATCCTTCTTAGCGTTACACACAGAATTGCAAAGTTTATATACCCTCTTCACCACTGTGGTGGAGAGTATAATAACAAAGAACTCTTGCGAATGTTTGTTATAAATAAAATATAAAAATGAAGAATGAATATTCATAGTCTATAAAAAATAATATTTGAAAAATATTGGGTAAAACAGAAGTAAGTTATCGATTAATACTGGTTTATTTGTTGATTATATGGTAAGACGAAAATAAAATTTAAAGGTTTCAATCGAATTGTAAAGACTGGTATTGAACAAAACCATCCACCATTTATAACACATTCCAATTGCAAAACCCGTAAAAACGGAGGCGGTTCAGAAATACATAGCACCAAATATGGTAGAAAAGTATGAAACGTAAGGAAGATTTTCTCAATATTTAAAAAAGTTAAATATGGTACCCAGTCAGGAACCACTATAATAAGATAGAGTCAATTTTTAAAATGAAAATGACTCAAAGCATTATGATTTTTATTTTTTAAATAAATGGCCCATTTTTCATATGCTTTACATATGAGATGAAAATGAGAAACAAACCCATACTTTTAAAACTTTTTCGTATCCAATATTATCTTCTTTATTTTTTAAAACTTCGACCCTATTTTAATGGTATAAAAATAAACAAAAATTTTAACACTGATTTCACTTGCACCCATATAATGTTCTTTACTGAATGGAGTAATTAGCTCATAAAAGTCATAAATATAAAACGATTTCAATGATTTTTGACCTAAAACGATATAAGAAATTATAAAATGTTGTATTTCATAAGGTAAGTATATATGTGAAGAAGCGTTTAAACAGAAACATTTTCCACCTTTTACTCAGACCAAAATCAGAATTGAATTCCACCTTATTGGTTCATAATCTACAATAAATTGCTAACAAACAATTATCTGAAAACTATTTAAAGAATCCTTGATTTTTAACCATACAATTTTTATCTTGAAGATTTTTCCCTATGTGCTGGATAGTGTAAAGTATTATCGTTTTATAGAAGTTATATATTTTAAAATCAATTTATATATAAATTTTTGAAATTTTAATTAATATAGTGATAGTTTATTTGATGAGCACTATTTTTCCTAACCAAATCCACAGTAAGTTTATTTCAGATGCTAATTAAAACAATTTCCAGGCTTTTCCCTTAAATCAGTTAAATAGAAAAGTAGTTGTTTTTTTTTTCTTTTTCTTTTAACTTATTTATAAATATAAAATAATTAATATTTACTTTGTTGAAGGTGTGCTTATCCCCAAGATCTTATCAGCCTCACAACTTCGAAGAGGAGTTGAAACTAAATATTAAGACTTTTGTTGTAAATGTTCTTTAAATAATAGCAAATTAATATGTGAGTTATATATGTAGAATTTTGCAGAAACTATCTTTCTTATGTTGTTGTAAGAATCTAGAATTTTAGATCTTTAGATATTACACTTTATCTTCTCCCCCTGGGACCTATAGACGAAACCCGTCTTCCCTCAAAGACATTTATATGGTAGCTATAGCAAAATGTGAATCGATATTCCTTGACTTAGTTACGTGATTTAAAAACAGTTGCAAAAAATATTGTGCCCAATATCTTTATATATTAAAAATTTAAATAAGCTCAAAACCGTTTTTCCTGGAAAGTGCCTTATATGGAACCTATAGCAATATTGGCCACATTTACATCATATATTCAAGACAAATTTTTTTAGAAATATAGACCATTTTTTTAAAGAGAGTTATAAGCTTTGTTGTGGAAAATACATTAAACACAAAAATTCAATTGAATTTGTTTATATTTAAGAGTTTTATAAATCTAGAATCTTATTCTGGGAAAGAGGCTTGTATAGGAGCAATATTAAATAAGTTCCTAAGGACAAACTTATCTTTTTGCTTGATTTTTATATAAAAATAAACATATGTGACAAATTTCAACAAAAGTATATTCAAAATCTCGAACAATTTCATATTTTAGTATATAATTTTTTTCTACTAATGGAACTCTGATAGGTGATTCCTTCTAAGCGTTACATACGGAATGACAAAGTTATTATACCTTGATCACTTTTGGTGAAGGGTATAATTAATTTATTTTAATATAATAGGACGTAACCCCTAAGCAACATTTTCTTATTTTTTCAGTTTCTTTCCTTTTCCCTTTTTTTTTAATTTTCCGTATAACCTTGAGTTGTATTTGATACTCTACAAAGACGAAGGAATTCATACGAATTATATCAAAGGCTTTGTAACACTGAAAGTTTATAACAAGACTTATAAATATGCTAAGGCATCATGAGAATTCAACAGTGCCCAAACATTAAACGAACGCATTTTATATTACTTTTCAAAAGTTTTTACATTATTTTTGTTTTATTTATTTTTTCTTCTTTTTATTTCTGAGAATCTTAAAAAAAGTTAGTAACATCTTCAATTTTTTTCTCTCACCCTTTTTTATTAAATCAAAGATAACCAAATACCCAACCAACCCTCTCCAGTAGGAAAAATGCGTGCGAAAGTGACTTTTATGAAACTCATTCAACCTCATCCCCAATAAAGTGGACAGAAAATTATAAAAAAATTATATATATTTTTTTTTTTTGCTTTTATGAAAAATTAAAAAAGAAACATGCAACTGTTTTTCTTTCAACCACCATAAGAAAAAACTTTTTATTTAGTTTTTTTTTTTTTTTGTTCCTTTACAAAGTTTTGCATTGATGGATACCAGGATTTCACAAGAATTTTTAACAATTAGGGTAAAACAATTGAGATTCTTTAATTTTCAAAAAAAATCTTTAAAAACTGAAAAAAAAAGAAAAAACTTAAAATAAAATTGATCAAACTTGTTTTTATTAATAACAAATATGGTATTTTGGAGGGTAAACAACTGTCATTATAATTAATTTTGCGATAGAGGTGAAAATGTAAAAACGTTTTTATCGTTATAAGAACTTATGTAAGTGTTCTGGGATTTTTTTCATTTGGAGAAAAAAGCCGGCCTCTGCTATCGGTTATTGATATGAAGGGTATGATTAACAAATGGTTCATTTGCTGTACTTTTTGTAAGTTTTCTTTCCATAAGAATCCAATATTCCTCAATTGATATTAGCTGGCAGTTACTTGAAGAAATTACTTGTGTTTCTAATGATTCCAAAAATACTCAAAATAGTTTGCAGGTAGCTGTTTGTAATAATTTTACCACTAATTGGTTCCATGGTACAGCAAGTTGTACGAAATGTTATAAAAACCTGTAATACTTTTTATTATTTTTTAACGGAAATTTTTTAATTAAATTTTAATGAAAAATTTATTTAGCTGGAATCTGTAAACCATTAAGAAACCACAAACTATTCTCAAAACGTTTATGATATATTTTTATTGTTATTGTATTTTATTATTATTATTTTTTGTCGAAAATAATAATAACAAAGAAAATAAAATTACATTAAACATCTAAAAAGAAGTAAAATAACGAAAAACAATTTGGAAGTATCCTTTTTTTTAATGCACACAGTGGTGCTTTGGTGGTTTAACCCTTTAATTTTTTATATGCTAAATGTTTGTCTTGAAAGTGTGTAGATCGGATCTATTGTTGCATTTAACTGCTGCGCAGTTGTTATTTACTTTAACAATGTTTATACAAAAAGATGATTTCCTAACAACATTTTTTTTAAATGTCATAACCACATAACCACAATTATTATTTTTACTATAAAATTTAATATTTAAATTTATAGTTGTCCGATCAAATAGTACTTTATACAATAAATTGTATAAAGAGTATTCTTACAACTAGAAAAGTTATCAAACTGGGGTTTCCACTTGTTACTATACAATGTTCAACAAAAAAAATTTTTTAATTTAATTTAAATGTTAAGTTCAGGCTAATATATTACTATTTATATATAATACAATGTTGTTAAACACATCGCATGAAATAACTTAAAAATAAAAATAACGTTTTTCCACATGATTAAATTCAATAAACAAAAAACCTAAATTTAAATGTTTTATAAATAAAGGGTGCAGATATGCATATCATAATATCGATGGACATTATGACATTCGAAATATTGATACAAGTAATGAAACTACATACAACAACCGGGGAATTATACCATATTATCAAACACTGCTGCATTAAAATACCGAAATTTTTGTTTTTATAATTTTTGTTTCATGAAATATAATGTTACTTGAAGAATTTAGAATTTTATATTTACTTATTTCAATATTATCGTGTAGTTATACACTGATGCTTATAACTATAAACGCAAATTAGTTTTCTTCTATAGTTTGTATCTTTGTTTTTCTCATCCAAAAGCATAGTTGGAGGCTTTTAATGAGTGACAACTTAATGGTATTATTTATTGTAAACAAGATTTTTTAGTCTTGTATGATCTTGGTGATTCTTCTATATGTCGAATATTTTTATAAACTCAGACGTGAAATTTTTTTTAAAACAACACATATCAATTTTACTGAAGAATTTTCTAATTTAATCGATAAACATCAAAAGTTTAAAGATGCTTTAGCGAAATTTTATGTTCGATCAGGAAAATGACTAAAATAATTTTGTTCATAACCAAGGATGTTCCAATATATAAATTGGTCTTAAAATTAAACGTTCCGAGAGTGTGGTGCTAAATTTCTTTATGAAAGGATAGAATATTAGTGTTCAGTACAAACTTTGTTAACAGAATATAGTGGCTCTATGTTTATTTCTAAATGTAATCTTGGATAATAATGATCTCATATAATTTACAATATTAGACAAATTATTGAAATAATGAGTCAAAAAAAATATTTTTTCAAATGCAGTAATTTCGAAAATGAGAACGAGGAATGTATATATATGGGTAGTCACATGTGATTTCAACCACCAGATCTTATGGTCTTCAAAGTTAACAGCTCTTTATTAGGATATATTATTATTTTAAATTAAAAAAATATATTTTAAAACAAAATAGAACACATGTTTCTAAAAATGTCATTAAAGTTTTTTTTTTTCCGCAGAACCAGCAAGTTATCACATTAGAACTATATATATTGTATATACGATTTATTGAAGTTTTCTGACGTTTTTTATAAATAATTAAAAAAGTGACACAACAAGGCAGTTGAAAACAATTAAGTGAATTTTTATATTAAAGATATAGAAAAATATAAAACTTACCATGTAGAACTTAGTGCATCCATTTTTACTTATATTTATCATAAAGGTAACATTACAATATTAGCGATAAGTTAATACCCACTTTTTCTTTCTGTATGTCTATCAATAAAAACTTTGCGATATATCTTAATAAAATTATTTACATATTAATATTTTGGACCAAAGTAAAAAGCCAATTTTTATGACCAATTATATTTGGTATAATATTTCAGGTAGCTCCAGTACAAATATCCTCCCAGATTTTAAACAGACTTACTTTCGAAAATCACTTACTAGAAAACAACGTACCGAAAAGCACTGATTCGATCGATTTACCTTAAAGTGGTGGTGCACTAATAATTCTTTTCGTGCTTCCCATTTTTAAATTAACAAATTTTCATTTAAATTGCTTTTTAATTTATTTAAAAAATACTTTTTAAATTAAAAACTATAAAAATTTTTGAAAACCAAATTTAATTGAAACACAGAGGAAATAAGCTCATGGACATGGAGTATTACCTGATGTTTCCAACAGTTAAATGATTTTAAATAAAATTTAAAACGTTTACCTCAGTTTATAGAATTAATTTCGATAGCAAACTGTGATTTAACTTAATATTTTTTAGAAAATTATAATTTAATTTGGTTCGCTTCTTAAATCTGTGCATGTGTGTGTATGTAAAATTCTGTTTATAATCAGAAACATTATTAATTTAGGGGATGAAATTAAATTTACATATTGGTATTATACTTTATGTTGAAAATATTAATGGGACGAAACATGTGTGCATGCGCAACAAAATTAAAATAATTTTTCATTAAATAAATTTTTACGTATATATGAATGAAATGATGTATATTTTACTCTTTGTTTTTTATTTTTGTGTTGTTTTTTTCGATAAGAAGAATTTAAAAGACTTAGTATACAGTCTTTATTTTTCCTTTTTGTTTTTATTAAATAATGGTTAAATTTTTCTTCTTGATTTTCGCACAATTAAACAAGCAACAAATGGCCCCATTCAACTTTACACAACGTACAATAAAACTTGTTGTTTTCATACACTTTTTTAAAAGAATTTATTTGTTTCCCCAACTTTCCACTCTCTTCGCTATTAACGATACAGTTGTTGTCCTTTTGATATCCTTTTGTTGATTTTTCTGCTTACCGCACTTCTTTTAAATAAAATGTTAAAATGTAGCCTGTAATATGGTTGGCACTTTCTTAAAAATTTTGCTATTTTTTATACCCTCCACCACCACAAGTGTTGATGAGAGTGTAATAACGTTGTTCCATGTGTAACTTCAAGAAGAAATCACCTTAAACCATATAAAGCATATATATTCTTGCATCGAATCAAAAATCAATAAAGCTATGTCCTTCTGCCCGTATGTCCTTCTGAAAAACACCTACCACAATTCACCGAAATAACCAGATTGTTTGTTGTTTTCCTAAGTAGTTTCCTATTTACAAACAGTTATATATTGGTCTATTAGCAAAGAAGATATAGACCGATACCTGAGACAACCTTAACATTTAAAAAAAAATTAAATTTTGAACTTAGATAGAATTAAACTATAACATATATTTATATTCAAATTTGATCAATAAAAAATAGTCTTAAATATCCTTAGAAAATATGGATCATTGTCATATTTCATTTTAGTTTTTATATAAGGCCTTTTTCAACTCGCATAACTAGTGGAGGGTATTTAAAATTCACCATAGCCGAATATAGCACTTTCACTTGTTAAACTTTTTATATTTGTTCTGTCATTTCCGTTAAATATTTAGGAAGTGCGCTCAGTAAACACAAGTATCTATCTGTTGGGTGTAAAATACTCACACCATTGTCCTGCAAAAGTAGCGATAAAAAATTTAAAAAGACAAACAAAATGGATTTTTTAATGTTCTGTACACACAAACATATATACATACTAATTCAGTAGTTAAGGAAATGAATAAGAGTTAGCTTCTATACAGAGTTATGCAACCTTTTTATTAAATAAAATCCATTCAAATTTTACTGTTTCCATTAATTGGCCGAAAATTCACAAAAAATTAAATAAGATTTTCAACATTTTAGATAATTTTTTACAGTAAACAAAGTGTTATACTCTACTTCATATCATGGTTATTTAATGGAAGCAATGAAAAAAGTATGGATCCACCTTAGTATAATTAGATTGTGTTTGAGGTGTGTTCCCCTCATGTTCATTCTATCCTAATGGTTTGCGTTACCGATTCGTATATTCACTAACTGAATATTCATCAATATCATGACCGTGGTGGCTGAGTCCGCTGATTGTTCTTTAATATTCTTAATATTTTAATTAACACAAACAATCTCTTAATATTTTTAGGATCGGTGCTAATACGTAAGACTTCTTCCCGTTCAATATGTTACAAAAAATACACCAAAATTCCATAAATACTTATCTTAATAACAAACAAATCGAAAATTTAACACTTTTAACTTTTAAAATTTTTACCATCATTGGAAATTATTATTTTAATCAATTGTGATTTTATTTATTTAAAAATGCAAATAAATTATAAGAACTTAATATTATATTTCTTACATTCAAATTCTGTGCAACCTGTGTTGGTTTACCCAGTATTCTGGTGATTGTTCTATATACTTTTGTTTCTAGGTGTTGGTTATGGTGTCTTGGAAAAAGTATACTTCATCATATTCAAAACAAAAATGTATTTATGTATTTTTCTAACATGGGGAAAACAAATAAAAAGGAATTCCTTTAACAGGGCCTTTAAATTTACAGTGAGTTAGTAATAATAAAAATGTATTATAAAGTTGCGATAACGCATGACTAAGTTCAATCTCTTGCGGTTTGACTCCGCCTTATCCAAGATGTAATGCTAACAACACAAAAATATACAATTTCATCGACGCAAAAAGTCCATTCGAAGAAATTTTATTTTGTAAATGGTATTATTTTTTTAAAGAGTTAAATTTAATGTGTTGCTAAATTGTGTTAAAGATCTTAATTATAAGAGCAGGTCTCACAATTAAGATCGTGGATTAGGTTAGGACCTAATAACTGGAAAAAATAGGTATTGATCTTTAACGTATTTCATACAGTTTAAAAAGGCTCCTTTTATATTAATAAGTATTTCCCGTTCGGTGCTTTGCTTGAATATAAGTGGTGCTGACCAAAATGATTGATTGTCTTAGAAGTATCAACAAAGAAGTTTTAACAATTACTTTTTACTGGAAAAAAAAATTAAAAAACGAATAAAATCATGAAAATAGAAAAATATATGTTTATATGTGTGTACCAAATTAAAATAATAAATTTATATATATATTTATGTAATAAATTTTTAATTAAACAAAAAGTCTTTATATCTATATAAGACACTAAAGTATTTTCGACGTCATTATATCCTCCACTATCACAAGTGGTGAATAGGTATACTAACTTCGACATTCCTCGAGTATCGCTAAGAAGGAATCATCTAAGTACCATTACGTATATACATATCTCTGCATTCATCCATAACCGACAGAGCTGAATATAATTTAGCCTGAGTATTTGTTATTTTCTTGAAAGTTTCCTACTTAAAACTAGCAAAATCGGTGTCGCATATTAAAAGATTAAGGCCGATATCTGGGCAACTTCTTAACTCAAGCGATGAACTTTCGTAAAATTAAAAATAAAAATAAAATAATACTACCATGGTTAAAATAGTTAAAGACAAATATATAGCTAATTTTATGATTCATTAAGTGTTCCTGTGTTTTTTTTAAGAAACATGTTTATGTATTCTATGCGTTTGTTTGTGTGAATATTCGGTATAGCCGAATATAGCATTCTTAATTGTTTTATTAATAATATACATAGTTTTATTCAAATATTTCTTTTCAGACATTCGCCTTAAAAACTCCTTTGTTATTTTTCCCTATAATGTGGCGATGAATGAAGAAAGATTTTAAGAAACTCTATTTTAAATTTATTTTTAATTTCAGTTATAAACATAATTTTAAATAAAATAAATATTTATTGAGAAAATAATATGATTTTTTTATTATTAATGAATCAACATCAGGTGAGTTTGATACCGTTTAATTCCCAAAATATTAAAAAAAACTGCACAATTTCAAATAAATGCTCATAATTTTATATATATTTTTTTTTTAAATTTTAATAATTATAAACATTGCAGTCTAAAAGGATAATATAAATTATGAATTCTCCTAATAAAAAGATTTTGTTTTTAACAACTAAAAAATGTCCAGATGTACATATTTGCATGCCACGGAAAATTTAACAACAACAACCACATGAAGAATAAAAGGATGAAAAATTCAAAATATAATATATAATAAAAACTGTTACTCGTCATCATAATCATTTCATATAAAGGGCATTTTGTACAATTGAAAGTTTAACTCACCTTTTCAATCACAATCAAATAACGGCTACAAAATTATGCTAATGAGCATAAAACAGGGGACTGCCATAACATAACAGACCGTTAGAGTAGTCACAATATTAAAGTCCATCAAAAAGTAAAAATAAATAAAACTATGACATAAAAACTATCCTTTGCCTGGTTACATAAACAAAAACCTAAAATAGCCATATGAAAATGAAAAAACTGACACTAAAAAAACACTTCGTGTTGTCTGTTGTTTTGTCGTTCCTATTATTGCTTTCTTTATATCGTGTTGTACTTTTACGCGTATGTGCATGTGTATAAACAACCCTTTTACTTTTAACTTTATAGATCTACAGATACGTAAATATGTTCAAATGTGAAGATACAGATTTCAATTGTTAGACCTTTTCTATGTGTATTCAAAGTAGTTGTTGCAATTATAAATGGATGGACGGACGGACGTACACAATTATAAATACATGATGAATGTGAATCTGTTCGGACGATTTATTCATTTAATACGATCCCAAATTGTAAACGATCTTCAGAAAGGGTAGAACGAGCATTTATTAAAATATGAACTGCTATATTATTTCTATGGCGCAGGTAAAGGAAATTATGCAGCCGGTAGCTTGTATGGTCGTTTTGGACATTTTAGAAGTACACGTGTTTGTTTGCGCATTTATCTTTCTATTAAAGATTAATTCGTTTTTCTAATATTAAAAAATTGAATATTAAAAATAAAAAAATCAAATCAAATTGTTTAAAATGCTTCGTATTTAAATCAACTGCACAATTTGTTAAAAACTAAAACAAAAATTCTTTTGTAGCCATAACTGAATAAACTTCAATTTGATTTAAATCTTGACCAGTCATTATCAGTTCCAACCGTTCGTATCACTCATATATGAATCTTAATATTTATTAAATGTTATTATTTACATACAATTCCACAAGAAACACAAATGGAGAATAAATATTTATACATACATACATACATGCATACATACATACATACATACATACATACATACATACATACATACATACATATATGCACACATACATACATACATACATACATACATACATACATACATACATACATACATACATACATACATACATACAAGCAAAGAGTCTGGAGGTGAGATTTTGAAACGTGTTGCCGGAAGCTGCAAATATCCCATTTTCCAAAAGAACTCTAGAGAAAGAAAAGAGGAATTTTACAACTGAATGTGAACCACTTAGATGTTGCAACTATCTGCGAACAGTACAAGGAATTATATAGATGTGTGGGTGCAAGACGCCACAAAAAATCTGCTGCTTGGGAATGTGGAAATAAAGCGATAGAAGAAGAAATAAGACAGCCAGAAGTAGGATTTGCAAATGCAAAATTGGTGGCATATATGTTTATAGTTGCTACATATCCCCCAACGCATATCTCTATGAATTTGAGATGTTTATTGACAGTCTTGGTAGAGACGCCGCACAATACAGCTCAACTGTCATTAGAGGAGATTTTAATGCATGGGCCTAGGACTGGGGTAGTCCTAGATCCAGTGAAAGAGGATCTTAGATCCCTTCACTAGACTGGATGTAGTCGTTTCGAATAGTGGGAACGTGAATATGTTTAGAAAGGGAGATACTGGGTCAATCGTCGACTTGACGTTTGTAAGTACTAACCTAGCCAGGAATCTAAAATGGCGGTAGAACCATAGCAACAAATTAGATCCCGAAGCAATAAAGAACGTCTGTGATGCATCTAAGCCAGCCAAACGCTCACATATTTGGAGGAAGTAAAAATATTGGCGAAATAACAATATACCTTCAATGAGGAAAATCTGCCTAAAACCAGAAGATTATATCAAAAGTGCAAGTCACTTTACGAAAAATCGACAAGAAGTGACGAAAACTACCAGGCTAGATAAAACTTGAAAGCACCTTAAATTCCAGCAAGTCTAAATGCTTTAAGCGGTTGTGTAACAAACAATCCGTGTTTTAACGCCTAACATGTGGTTAGAGCCGACTTACCAAAGAAAAATTCTGAGTCTCCGCTTCGGCAATAGCAAACTTCCAGGGTTAGACAATATCCCTGTAACCCGCATTAGCACGAAGACTAGCAATATTTGTTCGAGTATTTGAAAAATGCCTTAAAGAGATTTCTTGCGATCTGGAAAAAACAAAAATTGATATTGATTTCCACGGTGGCATATCACCATTGTTAATACCCATGGTTTATCTAATAGACAGTATGGATTTCGTTTAACGACATCGGTTATTGTTGTTAATATTGCTAAGTGTCCATTTCTTAAAAGGCAAGCATTGAAAGCAGTTATTACTCTAGACATTAAAAATACCTTCAGTTCGACTGCGTGGAAGCACATCCTTCTTTGATCTTTGAGATGCATTAAAACTCCAGAGTATTTTATAAGTATAATTATATACTATTTCTCTAATAGATCCTCATGGATGAATACCGACGAAGGTTTAAAAACGCAAGACGTCACATCCAGTGTCAGATCAGTAACAGATTTAAATTATTATAGATGACTGTCTTGACTTTAAGAAACATGTGTTATTTACCTGCAAAAAGGCGGATGCATCAAAGGCTTTAGCCGGAATAATGCCATACATTGGAGGACCACGTCTAAACCGAAGAACATTACTGACAAGCGTGGACGAAGTCATTACACCTCTATGGTGCACTAGTCTGGGATAATGACATGAAAGTTTTAAGTAGAAAAGATATAATAGTACTGTTTAGAAGTTTTGTTAAGGAGATAAAAAATTCAAGTAGAAGAAGGAGCTGCTTTAGAATGTGCAGCGGATTCCGGACCATTTAGGTGTATGCTGCGAGAAATATCTAATGTATTCAACGCGATGGATGAGAATCCAGAAATACAAAAAAACACTCTCTCAATCGCCTTTTGACATCTAGATTGATACCACAACCATTATCTAGATCAATCGACGACATGACGAGGTAAATTACAGTCTAACCCAATTCCTTACGGGATATAGTAGGTATAGAAGCTACCTATACTGCTTTGGTCTCGACGGCTTCCCCCAGTGTTCAGAGTGCAACTCGGTAGACGAAACATGTGGTATTCACATACCCGCGATTTGCGGACCTCAGAACTGAGGTAGAACGTTACCTTGGAATGTATATAACGGTCACCAACATAATAAACACTATGGAGGATGCCTGAGATAAATGGGAAGTGATTAACAAGTTTTTCGATGATACTAATAATAATATTATTACTAGTGCTGAAATATCCGTAGAAACGCTTAAATGAATACACAATTGGAAGTGAATTATCAATAGAAACGAGGCAAACCCTGTATCGAGGATTTCCTCCCAACGAAGTAGTACCAGCTGGTAGTTCCGCAGAGGTTGGGGAAACAGTGGTTAAGCACGTAGGCGCTATGGCGAATCATACATGTTTCTCAAAGCGGATTGAATAAATTTTTTAAGATTTCACACCTCCCAAGCAAGATACTATATAAATACATATATACATACTCACATACACACATACCTACCTACATACATACATAGATACATACATACATACATACATACATACATACATACATACATACACTAACATACAGACACAAAGTTTGTCAAATATATCTTTGCAATCATAAAAAGTATGGCAAATAAATTCCAACTAAAAATCCTTTGTTAATTTTTTCTTTTCACATTTCGCTGCTATACCCGTTTACGACTATGAGATGCCTAGTTTTCCTTAAATGGACGGATAGATACAACAAAAACAATAAAATAAGAATTCTCATTTTGATAATTGTCAAATAAATGTTATAAAACATTTATGAAAATATTGAATTTTTCCGCAATTTTTTTAAGTTCTTTTTTATTTAAAAATGGAATGTAATTTTTAAGGGATTAGAAAGTGTTCCTTTTAAACTTAACGTCTTAAATCACCAGTTACCTCATTAGAAGTAAAAATTTCTTAAAAAGCAGGTTTCAAAAGACTGAAAAAATTTCACATTAAGGATTGTATACCATATCCAATAAGAAGGTAAGAAAATTCTTTTCCAGTGATTACATATTTTTTGCATACATTTATTTGCCACTTTTCAAAGTGTGTAAATTTTTTCTTTTCTTGTTGTTGTAGTAATCTGTTCGTCAGTTTGGAAAATTTGATGTCATTTAGTCGTTAACAGGTATAGCAACAATGTATGTACAGAAAAAATGGGTAATGATTAATAAAGTAGAATATTAATAGTTTTTATGATTGTAAAGATATATTTGACAAACTGTACATAAATAGAATTGTATGTAAAAATATATAGCTTCCAAAAAAGGAACAAATAAAATGAAAATTAGGAATATAAAAATGTTAAATCTTTTCCAATAAATATGACTAAAAATATTCAAAAAGTTTGATTAGGGTTTGTCTGAATTTCTATTTATTAAAACTAAGCTGAAATGCTTAAATAATGATTATCACTTATTTATCCTACCACTCCTGTAGTTTGGAAAATTACACTGTAATTTGATGCATTGATCTAAATGTTGAATTTGGTCAAAAATTCTATTTTAAATTAATATTTATTTATAGGTATTATATTACAAAATTATATATACAGATAGTTAAACATGGAATTTAAATAAATTTTATATATATATATATATATATATATATATATATATATATATATATATATATATATATATATATATATATATATATATATATATATATCATGAATAAATTTTGCCACAAGCTACATTCTTGTTTTAGGTAATGAAATGTAGATCTATAATTAAGACATATATACCCAAAACCAATAAAAAAATCTTTTATATCCCAATCATTTAGGGCATTTTATTATAGTGTAAAGATAACATGATAAAATTTGTTACAAATGGCTATTTTGTTATAGTACCATTAGTTTTACTTCATTTCATATAAAAGTAATTATACGATATATCTTTTTATTGATTAAACTCAAAAATTTTAAAAATTATTTATTCTTCTATAAATTTATAATAACATAAAAACTGGTTAACCGGTTTTTAAAATAATACCGTATTCGAACCTGGTTTTGTGAAAAGCCTATTTTCCAAATAACTCAAAAACCGGATTCCTAAAAATTTCGGTTTTTTAAACACTAATTTGTACTTAATGAGGTCATTACATGTTATATGTTTTTTATTGGTTAAACTCAAAATGTCTATTAAATAATACTTTTTCTGTAAATTTATAAAAATAAAACAAAAGCCGGTTAACTGGAAACCGTTTTTTTAAAAGCCTATTTTTAGAGTAAATTGAAAACCGGATCTTTGAAAATGTCGGTTTTTGATTACACTAATTGTTAATTAAAAAAGAAGTCTCAACAACTTTAACAGCAAATCGATTTTATGATATAGTAACGAGTCTGATTTTATAGATAATTTATTTTGTTAATAATATAAATTTGTTTTATATGAAAAGAATTGACAACACTCATTTCATTCTTATTTTTATGTAATTTATGTTAAATAAATTTAATGTATTCAAATGCAGAAGTGTGGACAAATTTGGGGATCAAAGTATTTATAATAGTTAGGTAATGGCCTTTTCCATTCCTGCAATTAATAGGCCGAAAACCTATCATCGAAGCTTTTCTTAAAATTTTAAGAACACAAGAAATTTTTCACATTTTCTGTATTTCGAGAAAATTTCAGAAAGATATATTTGTTACTTAATATTTTATTGCAATTCGAACATTTTTAATTTCGCAAAAATCTAAAAGAAAACAATTTGAAATATTTTTATTTAAAATAAAATTTTCATAATATTTCTGGACCATATTAAAAGAGATTAACTTTGTCCAAACTGCTGAAGTTATAAACCTCTCCTATGTAAATTTCATGCAAATTCATGCAGTCGATCAAAATGGAGTTATGCTTGATTTGCCTGTATTTATGTAAAAATGACCTCAATGGTGATTTGGGTTTTGTTATGATTAATTATTTCTTAATAATTATCTATCAAAAAATCCAAACAAAAGCGAATCGTTTTATTTTGAAGGAGATTTAGGCAACCCATATTCTATGTTGAGTTCCACTTCGTTGTTTCAGCATATGAATGTCTGAAAACATTCACTAAAATTGGCCAAAGATTAATATTCAGCTAATGGGTTCGAAGTTTTGAATTTGTCACTGCAGTTTCCAAATTTGTATCCTATATGCAACGTCTAAAAGCTTCCAAAGAAATTGACATTATTTTTTTATTTCTGGATATATGTTATAAAATAGTAAAAAAGAAAAAGTTTCGATTAATTTATTAAAAGTGAATATATAAGACATATCAGATGTTAGCAGAAAATAGAATAAACCTCACACTTTTTTCTTTTTTTTCTACTTTTTGAAGAATATACAAGAATTAGAGACTTAATAGAATTCAATTTATTTAGCGGATTTATGTGACGAAGACATGAAATGAATCGGTCCATTACAGAAACATATTTATTTTAAACCCCCTATGAGACCTATGGACTTCATTATGACACTGATTGATTAAAATTTTTTCTTGAATTTAATCTTTTCATTTTTCAAAATCAGTTCATAAACTACCGAAATAAGGTCCATTCTTTCTTCAAAAATTTACTCCCATGTGGTTGTTATTTTTTTTAATGGGTTAGAAATATTTTTGTGGATTTTTCATTTGAAGACATGATTGGGCCATTAGTTTCTGAGATATTGGCGAAAACTTATTCTGGCGCTCCTGGGGCAGCTACGGACCAAGTTGCCACGAAGAAAAATTACTAATTTTTTCTTCGAATTTTGTTTTTTTTTTTTTTTTTTTAATTTTGAAATCGGTTCATAAATAGCCGAGAAATGAACAATTCTTTATTTTCTTTGTGGTTTTTGTAGGATATAGTATTAAAAACAATAAAATTGTAGGTCAAAATAATGTAAAAAAACATTTTGAGCGTTCTACTTAATCTAGAGGCATGATTGTTGTACTAGCAAATCGGAACAATCCATAAGCAAAAATGAAGGATATAGAAAATTCGGCAATGCCAAATGTTACACTTTAACTGGTTTTTGTATAAATGTGTTAATTAAATTAAGAAAATTGTCAAGAAATTTTAACCGAAGTAAAAAAATTATAAACTTAAGCTCATATATGGGAGCAAAGTGAAATAACGGCTCATTTTTTAATTTATTTTTTTTTTGTAATTTAAAGAGCCCGTTGTAACAATCAAGAACTAGTAGTGTTCCCGCCAGAAAAGTTTTTAACCTTTTGTACCTAATACTCCGAGCTCAAAGCTTACCGGGCTCTACTGCAAATAATGGCTTTAGAAACAATCCTTTTATCTGAGTCAGATTTTCTTTAAACGGACAAGTTTTTCTGGCACTGTTTAATAACATTGGAAACAGTATGACCTTTGAATGCTTGGCCAACTTTTTCCAGGGCCAAGTTTGTACGCACTTTTTTATTTGTTAGAAATGTTAGAAAAGATAACTTGATCAAAAAATATCCAATATACAATACAATTTTTAATGAAAAATGTGTGTTAAGAATACTTCGATGTATCTCATTATATATATAAAATTTATTTTCAATAATTAATAATATGAATATTTTGTAATAAAACATGTACTAACATTTGCCATGTTATTAAACTCTTAGGTACACGTACAACATGAATACGTTTGATTTTATTTTAAAATGTGTTTGTTGTTTCTTCATGGACAAATTATACACTTCAATAAATAACTGGTTCACAGATGATTTCTTGCTATCCAAAAATGTATTGTCTTTTATTATTTTTATATTTACTTTTTTTTCTGAATTTAAAGTTTCCTCTGTTAGTTTTCCAAATGCGAATACTGTAAAAAAATGATTTTATGGACATCTGTATAGTTAGGTCAGTAGTACAACATCTGTTTGCTCCTGGACGAAAGTCCATACTAGTTAATAAATGTACTTTAAAATAAATGTTTACTTGTTATTTAATTCGTTTGTAGGCATGTAAGCGTATTCCGCATACTAAAATACCCTATAAGTTGTATTTTGAATATATTTAGTTGAATATATTAAGTTGTATTTTGAAACTATATATATATATATATATATATATATATATATATATATATATATATATATATATATATATATATATATATATATATATATATATATATATATATATATATATATATATATATATATATATATATTATATATATATATATCCTATGATTTTAGCAAACTTAAAGTAAAGTACTAAATACGATAATATACTCACTAACTATCTAACTTACTAACTCAAAAGTTTTTGATTTTGCAAGGTGTTTTTAGTGCGACGTACTGAATACATTTATATTTATATATTACAGTTGCTACAATCTCAAATGGGATCGAAACTTTTATGGTGCAGTTTACTTAAAACGGCATATGCAACATAAAGTTCTTTAACATATTTTCTGTGTTACTGACTGGCATTCATGGTTTCCGTTAATGTCAAGCGGACGTTAATAAATTTTCTTAATAACGACAAGGGGAATTGTAATTGTTGTAAATAATATCAATAATATGTAGAATATTACAGTACTTACTTTTTGTATATTGTATTATTTGAATTAAAGTAAAATACAAATTTCGCACTATAAAATCACAAATCAATTCGTAACGATGACTTATTGAGAGTCCACTTCAAAAACTAAATCATTAGTTTTGTATAGTTCAATTCAATTGAACCACGTCTATGACAAACTCATGTTAAAGTGATGGGTTGGTAACATGTTTCTAAAATGATCAATGTCCTCACTGAGCTGTTGCTAAGCCAATTAAAGAAGCAAAAAAAACTAAATAATATTGGGTATACAGTTATGGTTAAGGTTATTTACATAAAATTTCACTACAATATTGTTGCATTTCGACTTGGTCATAATACAAGTCTATCATATGACTATTACGGAGTGGTAAGCGTGAATAAACCGAGAACTGTCGTTGGTGGAAATTCGAACGTATTGAATATTAATTCGTTGTATCGGTATAATAATTGCTTCTGCCTACTTTCTTCATGATAAATTCAATGGATCAGCACCAACTGAGTTTAGGGACCTGGTCCAAAACGGGGGAAAAAGTATAATTATTGTTTGTTATACCTATTCGCATATAAACATAATGATAAGGTTCATTGGAAAAACTATCAGAAAAGTCATTGCATACAAGGAATAATATTACACAACACACTTTAAAAAAGGAAATCACCATATATGGATGGAAAGTATCCAAAACTGATTTAATTAGGATATTTACATTTCGTCTTGAAACACTTAAAACACATAATTTTATCGAAAAGTAAATGTGTCATTTTTTGTTTTGACTTTAACTATACTGACATCACTATAACAGGGGAAAATCTGTTGATTAAAACACATAATCTTAGCGAAAAGTAAATGGATGATATTAATCCTTTAGCAAATACATATTACTTCGGAACTGAGAGGATGAAAAATACATGCAAATGTAATAAGAGGAACGCCACCGATTTGTATATTCCTTTGACAAGCAATCAATCAATCTTGGCGTGCATTAAGTTAGTAAGGAGGTAAATCCTTGCCTTTTCGCTGCTATTATATTACCTTTTGAGTAAGGACTTTTGAAATGACTTAAAATGTAGATTAATATAAATGAAATATTTTTTACGAAAATAAAAAAATAACCTTATACCTTTCATTATGGCAAATCAGTAAATATATATATATATATATATATATATATATATATATATATATATATATATATATATATATAATATATATATATATATATATATATATATATATATATATATATATATATATATATATATTTATTTATATATATATATATATTTATTTATATTTACTGATTTGCCACAATGAAAGGTATAAGGTTATTTTTTATTTTCGTAAAAAATATTTCATTTATATAAATCTACATTTTAAGTCATTTCAAAAGTCCTTACTCGAAATATATATATATATATATATATATATATATATATATATAATATATATATATATATATATATATATATATATATATATATATATATATATATATATATATATATATATATATATATATATAAGAAATTTTATTTTTGTTAAATAATTCAAAATGGGCATCTTAACGATGACGTAAAATTTGCAATTTTGGCCTCATTCAGTTGTTCTGCTAATATATAGATATAACACGATTGTCAACAAAACTCTCGGATTAGTTAATTAAAAACCAATTAATTTTTTTATTCAGTCGCATTCTAACTTTCAGCTACGCAGGTTGATTTTCATGTATTTTAATGTTTGTACACTGCAAAAATAAATGGAGGAAACATATTTTTTAACTTGGTTTAATGAAACTGAAAGTCTGTATGATATACATTTAAAATATAAAATTATTTACAACATCATGCACAAATTTCGTTCTGTGTAATAAAAGAAATATTTCAATTAATTAGGCAACGATAACACATTCGCAATATTTTTTTTTGGTTTCTCTTTGAAAATCTGTTCTGTTCTAGTTGCTAGAAAAATTTTTAATGTTTGAGAAAATAAGTCGTCAAAATACATTTTTGGGATTATGAAATCGTCAAAATGGCGATAAACCGTCAAATCTGACAATAGTGGTTCTACACTATGTAAGTTACAATATGGTCCAATGTAAAATTTTTGATTTATAGTAAAAAATTATGTCTCTAACAAAATTAAAATAAAAACGAGTTAAATTGTTAAATACCGCCCTGACACATTTTTTATACCCTTCACCTTTGCTTTTATGAAATTTTTGGTTTTATTAAGCGACGGACTTTACATTAAGCCCTGTTATAAATAGGCTTTCATAATATCAATACTTATAGAAAAAGAAGAAAATGAGAACCATTACTATGACCTTTATATGAGTCAACATAGATTATCTAAAGCACTCAATATGCATGCAAAATTTTATTCTCGAGTAGTTTTTGCATTCACTTAAACAATACTAGTATAAATATACAAGAGTAGTTAATAACTCTGCTCTTTATGGGCCGATTTCGAAAACTTAAAAAACCAAAATTTTAGCCATACATCCAAAATATCGGAAGTTTTCAACTCAAAAATTCTTCGAATTATTTCTGATCGAAAACATTATCTTGCCTTACATTATTATTATTTTCAGAACTTTATCCAAAAACAACCACAAGTGAAAATAAAGAATAATTAATATTTCGGCTTTTTATGAAGCGATTTGAAAATTAAAAATAAACAAATTCTTTTCCCTCGAATTAGCAATTTTTCTGCGTAGCGACATGGTCAGTAGCTGCCCCAGGATCGTCAAAATAAGTTTTCGCCCATATCTCGGGATCGAATTTATGTCTTCTTCCACGAAAATATTTCTGACCCATTAGTAAAAAATAAATTTCTTGCATTATTGGAGTGGTCAAAATCTCAAAAACATTACTTTAAATGTTGTTATTGTTTTCGTATAGTTATGAAGAACAACCAAATGGGACTAAATATTTAAAGAAGGAATTGGTGGTGTACGAACCAATTTTGAAAAATGTAAAATATCATATTCGAGAAAAAAATTGAAATTAATCAGTGCTATCATCAAGTCCAAAGGTCTCATAGAGGGTTCAAAATAAAGGAAAATAGGTTTTTGCCTCTACCTCAGGAACTAAAGGTGCAATTTATTTCAGGTCTTCAGTGCATAAATCTGCTAAGTTAAGTCTCTAACTCTTGTAGATTCTTAAAAAAAATAGAAAAAAGTTTGAGGTACTTTCAGTTTTTTGCTAATATCTGAGCCATTTATTAAACAGCTTCCCTGATTTTCAATAGAAAAATTCTCGAAAGCATTTTCAATCGTTTGATATACATATTATATATATTAACTATAGGTCGACTTCATAAACTTGATTTCATTTCACTTGATCAATATATACCGTTGAAGGGTATAAAAATTATTCTGATTGCTGTTATTTTAATTATGAGAATAAAATTTTTCTGTAAAGAATTGTTTACAACTTGGCGATTTATGAACCGATATTGAAAATGAAAAACCTGAAATTCGGAACAATAATTATTAGTCTTTAAAATTTTTTGCAATTTGTAATAATTAAGACATAGAGCTTAAAAATGTCGCAAAAGTTGTTTTTGCTTATGAGCCAGGAACTTATAGTTCCTTCAACTTCATGCCTTGAGTTTGTAAATCCTCTATGAACTTGATTTCAACTGACACCTGGACGGACATGGCTCAATTAATTGCTTTTAATTTTTCATATCGATGTAGAATGTTTATTCTTTAGGGGGCACTTATGAAATTGTGGAAATTACAATATGTGAACCGGACATATACTCAGGGACCAAGTTTCAATAAATGTTTTATACATTGTAAGAAGTATTTCTAAAAGTATTAGGTATCGTTAAGTTATTAAGTCAAGGTAATTAGTATAACAATAAAAAACGTACATAATAATGTACTAAACCTATGTCCATTTATAATTATTATCATCCAGAAATAATAATACCCATGTGTGGTAGGAGCTGACGTTTTTACTTTATAAATCTTCAAAATCGGCCTAAATATTATATTATTTTTTCCATTAAATTGCTTTAATGAGAGCTAAATCCACTATTAATCTAAAAGAAGTTTCATAAATATACAAGTAACTAAATATTGTTTTTATGTAATATAACTTTTTATGGGATTTACAAAGATACAAGGTTCTTGGACAAAAATTTGTTAGTGTTTACGGCCTAAATTTTTTAGACCTAAATTGATCTGACCAAGTTGAAAAAAAAGTAAGACTGATATATTTAGCTGTGCAGAATCTTTAATACCATCCACCACTTACATTATGCAAGCATTCGCGAGAGTTCAGAATATTGCATCAGATAACTAACTATCCGAATGTCTTCTATAAAAACTACATTGAAATGTAGAAATATGTACTTGGAATATATATATATATATATATATATATATATATATATATATATATATATATATATATATATATATATATATATATATATATATATATATATATATATATATATATATATATATATATATATATATAAATATATATATATGTGTGTGTAAGAAAATTTAATTATAAAACAAAATTATATATTATTTATATAAATAAAAGAATTGTTTGGGTCGCTAGTGAAACATAATTTAATACAACGACATAAAAAGCTTGCGCATAAGTGTCAAAGCACATTAACTTGTATCTGCGGTTCTATTTCTGTAGATTGCAATTATAATAACGCTGGCATCGGCAGAAGCTTCAGCAGCACCATCATTTCCACCCTAAATGTTACACTCACCTAGCTGCAATAACAAAAATGTTATATTACCTCATGCTCAAAGATGCTTCCAAGCAACGTCACACGTTATGGACACAAAAGAAAAACGTATATATATATATATATATATATATATATATATATATATATATATATATATATATATATATATATATATATATATATATATATATATATATATATATATATATATATATATATATATATATATATATATATATATATATATATATATATATATATATATATATATATATACCTTTCTAAATCTTTCATGATCAACATATCTCTATCATTGGTCGGTTTAATTTTCGAAAAATTCGGTAGCATTATTTTGTCTTACTATTCCACATATCCTGGCATATCCATAATGGTTAATGAGTCCAACACCAGCTCCTCTACACCAGAACAATAGAACCGTCCAGTTTGAAAACTTTTGTTTTAAATTTATTTATTTATGTAAATTTTTATTCTTTGCTATGAGGCCTCCTTTCAAATAAAAACATTTTGGCTTTATCGGTCCACAGAATACTACTCCGCTTTTTCAATATGCCAAACCAAATCAGTTTTACGAAACTCTTAACTTATTTGCGACATGAGAAGTAGTTAAGAGTTTCATAGTCTCTATATATATATATATATATATATATATATATATATATATATATATATATATATATATATATATATATATATATATATATATATATATATATATATATATATATATATATATATATATATATATATATATATATATATATATATATATATATATATATATATATATATATATATATATATATATTATTTCCACCGCAGCTGTATACATATAATTTAATTTTTAAATATCAAACCACCATAAATGGTGAAGAGGGTAAATTAAATTCGTCTTTCCGTGTGTAATGCTAAGAACGAATAATTTAAGACCCCCATAATGTCCGGCTAGGTCCGTCTATCTTACAAGTTTCCTAAACTAGCGACATCGGTCCAGTATATTCGTAGATATATACTGATATCTGAGGCTACCTCTATATATTAGCTAAGAACTTTCGTAAATTTTTTATTATTGATTGAAGATTCATCATAGTCGAATAGACCATTCTTATCTGTTTTAAAATTGGGTTGTTCCAAACACCTTCACACAGAAAACGGAATTTTACAAATCAGCTTTGTTAATGTTTAATACCTCTCCAATTTCTCAAACTTTCTCGCATGATCCAACTCTAATCTTCCTTTAACACATTAGGCGGTTTAACAATGTCCGTCTGTCTGCCTGTCTGTCTTTCTGTCTGCAATTTCAAAGTTATTTGAGTAAAATATGGTATGTATTATATTTGTCATATTAAAATTGGTCATGTTTTGCTTATATTTCGGGAAGCTTCTAACAATCATGCACCCGGAATGGTCAAGTTCATAACAATGGCAAATTCAAACATAAATTTACCTGATATTCGGTTCTAAAATGAATCAAACTAATATAAATAATGAATATTCTATAATGTCTATATATAGTATTATCCATTGTTTTCTATTTACGAGAATATCTTCATCATTTATGTATGGTATGTTATATATCATATATATAATATTTTTTGGTGTCTTCCAAAACCTTTCCCTTTCAGCAAAATTATGCTCGTAACTCGTTACTGTGAGGACATAATCCTACACTACTGTACTTGATTTAAATAAATACAAATTATCAAATTTTATAAAATACGTGACATAGACAGAGGGAAGGCCAAAACCATTAAAAATTTTTTACAACCAATATATTTTATAAACATTTTTTGTTAAATACTCATTTAAACATAAAAAAGCCAGACTGTCTACATAACATTTTTTTTTTTTTGCAAATAAATAGTCGGTACATTATACACGTCACTCCATGGAATGCACTTTTTAAAATTTTGCACTAAAAAAATATGCTCAAACCAACCAATTCGAAAACAATTAAACTGCCACCCTTATAAAAGTGCTTTATTTTTTCAGTCAAATTAAAAATTTCATTCACACATAAACGTATATAAAAATCGTCACAATCATATGCATCGCTCAGACTTTTATAAAAAATATACATATATATAATACTATATATATGAATGTCTGAGTGACTAATACTCACCTACACGCTAAAATGTGGATAGAATTAAATGCATTTTATAAAAATTATGTACATTTGCGTTTCTATATAATATAAATAGGCATCTGTAGCCCCAACATACAATATTTGAATTTAAAAATAATATTTAATTAAAAAAATAAAAATTTTTGCTTTGAAATTAATTTTGAAATCAAAGAATTAAGCCATAAATATTTTGTTTAACGCAAATTGGATCCTCATTTGTTTTTTACAAATCCCAGCATTTTCTGCTGACCGTTCTCAAAAGTCTATTAAAAAATCAAGCATGCAAAGGTCATACTGTTTCCAATGTTATTAAATAGTTGATATAAATAGAAAGCATTTTCCGTAAAGCTCCCAACACATCCGGTAGTAAAGCAGCCCGGTTAACTCAATTCTCAAACGATTTGGTACAAGAAGTTAAAACCAATGCAAGTTTAAGAACATACAAGCCTCAAAATGTTCCTGACAAGAAAGGTGCTAATCACTTAGAGGCAAAAAACAGAGCATTAGAAACCAAAAAGCAGTCAAATTTTCCCAAAAAAGTTCTTGGTATGACAAGCAATATGCAGTTAAATAATTTGTTACAACGTGTTCTATCAATATTGAAATTAATAGCAAGGAATGTTTACTAAAAAACTGCTTATATTGATATATGCTGGCAGAAATAAGTGTGGTAGATTTTAAACGGAAATGGACTGTTCGAGCACAGTGACGGAGAGCACTATAAAAACCTTAACGGGAGATTTTCCGAAGAATGAAAACCTTGAGTATTTTAGTAAAAAAATTCGGAATAGTCGTATCATTCTTAATCTATTAAATAAAGGCATAGTTTAAAACATTATACCTTTATTCACTTTAGCTAACTTCTGAGAAGTCATTTCAATATTGTGAAATTTGTAGTCTTTAATAAATTTCAGTGAAATAATTTTTTAAATAAATTTTAATGCTTTGTAATAAAATGATTTATACAACAAAAATATTAAATAT